>NSJW01000022.1:0-600000 GCA_019955255.1 Castanospermum australe
CGCTCCCATTGTTTTGGCTTTTTGTCTCCATTCCTTGTCTTTGTTCCTACAGTTTGGATCTTTTCCAATGTTAGATAGCAATGAGGGGCAGTGAGAATGAAAATGGCAAACTTCTCTTTAATAATAGTATTTGTCATGTTATTCTCTTTCCATTGATAATCATTCCGATGATACTTCTTTCACTTATGAGTCATACCAGTAGTGACATCTCTTAATCTTATGTTTATCATGTTATTTTCTTCTTATCAACGATCATTTGATGATGATTTCTTTTCTACTGATGAGTCATACTAATGGTATTTCTACTCAAGTTGTCTAGGTCTGTCACTTGGTCAAGTAGATCTCTCAAGTTATCTGTTTTGCTGTCTAGCCAGCAAAACCTAGAATTTGTTCTTGTCACAATCTCTTCAGTACATCTAAAACACTTGATTCAACCCAATCACAGTTTATGCAAAAGTTCATCTTGATGAGTTTATCTCTCCAACAATATTTATCTCTCCAGTATCATGAGTTGTCTTTCAGCCATGGAATCTACTTTATATTTATATTATTTATTTAAAGTATTTATTTATAACAAGCTTAAAATTTAATAAGCTTTAACTTGAGGGAGAGTATTAGAAATATATCTAAAATATATTTAGGATATTTATATATCTTTAAAATATTTTGAAAGATCTTTATAATATATTATGGAGTCAACTAGTCCTCTAATTGAGAGCTCCTAATTTCATTATGTTTCTTGTATTTCCTTATTTGATTAGAATTACTAGAATATAAATAGAGATTAGTGCTTTGTCTTTTATATTACATCAAACATATAGTCACATCTTTCTCTTATTATTCTCAATTATCTTTTTTTTCTTCTCTTTATCTAAACCCTATAATTTCAACAATACTTTAGCAGTGGAATCATATACAAGTCTTTCAAAATGCATTTCTCCAGCTAATAAGCTTATTTGCCAATTGTTAATCAATCAGCCAAACCAAATACATGGTTATCCACATATTTTAAGGAAGCACTTTGACCATCCTTTTTGAAATGCATCTCTACTAGGTTTTTCAGTTCAAATCACCAACAAGCAAATGTATTTACTAAGTTTCATAGAGGTCATTGCATATGATTTATATGCTCTAACCAGCTTGAAGGGGGGAATAGAAACTTGAAATACAGTGACAATTATTAGTATTTATTATTATTTTGTATATAGCAATACCATAGTTGTACAATTGTATTATTTGTAAAGTGCTAAATAAGAATTTCTCTCTACAATCATTCTCTCTCTTTACAAAGCAAACTTTCCTAAAAGCTTAAATTATGGCCTAGGAATGCTTTGTATCTCTTCCTTCCATACAAAAGCCTTTTGGATTTGAAGAGTTGATAAGGCACAAGCCCACTCAAACCTTAATGAGATTATAATCTAATTAGAAAAATGAAGGTGGTATTAGGAATTAAATTCCTGATCACTTGGTCAAAAGAAGATTTGATATAATGTCAAAGACCGACCCTCCTAAAAGGTTAAATTGTTAGGTAAAGGTCATTTAATAGTTTATTTCTCTAACACTTGTCAAGAAATCGCATCATTTAATTTTGATGTACTTGAGATTATGTCAAATTTACAAATCAGTGCTGTAGGTGAATTCACGTGTAAACAAAAAATTCGGTATTCAGGGCATATTATATGAGATGACTTGTTTTTTGTGAGAGATGAGAGTACTCTTTCTCAGCCCTTGGATCAAAACTAATATCTAAGATTAAAACATCCCAATAAGTGAGTCACGTGACCCATTTGACACTCCTCCACTCCTCTGTTTAGCCAAATATCTCTCTCCCCCATGTAGCCCCGTGTTACTTTGTCTTCTAGTGTAAACAGAATTATATGCAGAGAAGATCAAAACCAATCCTGGCTGTGCACCGAGACAAATCTCACTCCATTTCTCATCAATATCATGTTGCTCTTTTGCAACTGCATCGTCGACGTACAAAATTCAGAAAAATGAGAAATATTGTTTATCATATTTTATTAAAAATGTTAAATATAGAAAGGCAAATTAAATAACTTAAATTAATGAAGGATCACTTTGTTTTGTGAACTTGGAGTGTCAACATTCCGCAAGGGAACTTTTTATGGTCAAAACTATATATAGTCTTCTACTGTGGCTATATATATAAACTAATATAAACATTTTTATTGATATAGAAATGATCTACATACATTGATTTCCTAGGTACAAATGCTTCCCGTCTGTTCATATGGTTAATTTGTTATTCATAAATTTGTGGTTTCATTTTTATTTATCATTGGCAGGTGATAATAGCATTCTGATACGATTTTGAAAGTATTTTTTATTTCGTTTTTTATAAACTTCCTGTTTTGCAGTGTTTGATTGTGTGCTCTATTATCTTTTCCTTTTTCATACTTTTCATTTTTGGGTTTTATCGTAGCTATTCAAAGGACATTGTTTCTAGTCTGTAAATGTAAATGAAACTATGGATGCAGAAGTCGATGATGGAGACAGGTCCAATGGGAGAGATTCTTCCTACTAGAGATACGATATTCATATCATGCTGCTCGATATATTGAGCAAGTCTTCTCCTTCTCTTTACTACTCTTGGTCGTCTTCAGTTTTGAGTTTAGTTCCTCTTATTCATTTTTCCTTTTCATAAGCTTTTAAGATCATATTATGTGTATGCATTTGATTGTTCCACTTAGATGATTCAGGTATAAACAATCCTCTCTCAACTTGAGTAGGTATGGGACTTTTGATTTGTAGGTGAGATTATGTTTTTCTCCTTTGTCTTTTAGAATTCCATGGGTTGCACCTCTTTTATGATTTACAAGCGTTTCTCTTTTGTTTATGGACTGTAAATGGTTTAACTTGCTATGTTTTGCAACTTTTTTTTCCCCCAATCTGCAACATTTAATTGCTAGGTAGTGATTACTGATTTATGTGATTGTAAAATACCTAACCAGATATAAAGGGTATCTTTGTTACATGTAGAAATTAATCACTTCAGGTTTATTTTTTTTATACTATTTTGCTGGGTTAATTGTTTTTTCTGAGCTAGAGAAGGTGGTAGTCTTCTTTCAGCGATTTCTTATTAGCCGAAGGATGGATGGGTTTCTTTGATTAATTAATAAGTGGTTAATCTTCAATCAGTTGTGAGTGGTATGCTGGTATAGGTTTCTTTCATTAGTTGATATGTGGGTTTTTTTTATATAAGCCTTGCTCTAGAATCTTAAACCGATTGCTTCTTTGTAGTTCATATTTGAAATATCCTAATTGCCCATATTTTGATTTTGCTTTTCTTAAATTTGTTTCCATTAAACATTTGATGGATGTTACTTTGAAATGCTAATTTTTGGAAAGTTTTTTCTTTCTCCTTTTAACAGCAAGGAAGGTGATCTAATTTATATGCATGTATCATTAAAATGAATTAATGTTCTGAAAAAAGTCTAAACATTATTCTATGGCTATTGACAAGCCTGTGGTGCTTATATTGCAAGTTCTGGCTACCAGCAATCACTGTCCTACGGTTATCAACAAAGGATTGTTTTATCCTTCTTATTTTTGTGAACATTTGATTTAAAGATTTGTTTTACTTGCTAATAATTAATAATTATTCTTTTACTTTTCATTAAATGTGATTGACTATCATTGCTTGCAGTTTTTTTTTTCCTTTTCTGTAACTTTTATATCTAATAAGGATGTAAATTTTGATTTTATTTTTGGGATGCAAGTCCAACACTGAATGGCTTAGCATGAAGCTGTTGAGAAAACATGATATATTCAAACAGAGATATACAAGTGCTTTATTGGCCAGAAGACCAATTAGCTTATGTCTGACTATCCTTTTACACTGAAGACCAACTTATATTTGACTATTATTTTTGGATTTTAAAATTTGCTTATAGTTTTTGCGATATAAACTAATATTAGTGTTTAGTGTTATGATGTTTTAGTAGTACAATCATTTACTTGATCATTCCATTAATCAAAAATCATTGTGAGACATGATAGTTTTTTTTATATAATCAATCCCTTCCTCTCTTAAAGAAAGGCATTAGAGTTTTAATGCCTATTCATTAATTGACAAAATATGTAACGACGTATGCCCTTTTGCTTTTTTTTTTTTCTTATATCGTAACATTTCTTATTTCTTAATTTTATTTGCTTTTGTTGTATCTAATTATGTTTCAGGGACTCATTGCCAAAGAAAGATGCAAGAATGAAGAGAAAATCTATTATAATGGAAAAATGTTCTAAAATGTGTACTCCAGTGCATTGTAAAACTTTAAGGCAATATGATGTTGGCTTAATAAATCCAACTAATTCGCAGATTAATAATAGGTTGGCAATGACTGAAATTTCAAAAGGTACATATATGAATTCATATTTCAATTTAAACTAGGTTTACGATTGCATTCTGATTGCAAATACTTTTAATATATTCTTATGAAGTTTATAGTTTGTTGAATATATTTGGAATTTATTATTGAAATAAAAATAGTATGTGTAGTTTGAAATTTGCTAATAAATGTATGTGATTCTTATGTGGATAAAGAAAATACTGCAGTCTCCAATCCATAAGTGGTGTATCAAGAGGTGCTGGAATGAATAGAGTTTATCATAATAATTTATCATCCAAAATTCACAATGGCAAAGCTATGGAGATGTCTTCAATACAAATTGAAATGGCCTTCTATTATCAGCAATGACAGGACTAAGTCTAAGGACACTTCAAATGGTTATAATGTGAATTAACTTCTGACCTCATATTATTCAATTTTCAGTTAATATATATAGTTCTTGATATTTACATTCAAACTATATTTATGTAGTTGATATATTTTGATTTCTACTTTTCAAAAGGAGAAAATTTCATATTTGAATCAGTTCTCCCTAAAAATAGAGATTAAGTAATGAAGAGAATTCAAATGTGGGAATGAACTGAAGAAATAATGAACAAAAGGTATTAAAATACTATATGTATGAAATATAAATAGTTTGCTTCAATTTTCTTATATATTATATTTGTTGTCTAAAACTGGTAATGTTTATCTTATGATTTTTATTTAGTACAATATATAAATATTCTTGGCATAGAAGATTTAGATATGGATGGAGAAGTTATAAATTCAAATTTAGAAGTTGAAGTTATAATTTTCTGTATATTTACATATATTTTCATATAACAATTAATATTTTAATAAATACTTATATAATTAATTAAATTTTTTTTTTCTTTGGTTTAGATGGTTAATCTTTAGATGATCAAGCTTTACACTGGCAGCATGAATTCAAGTGTCGCAACTAGGAATCCTAAGAGGAAGAAGCTTTTTTAAAAGCTAAATACATGTTGACTTAACAACATAATAATCAACTATATCCCTTAGAAGTATTTTAAGTCACATTGTCTCTTTTCTTTTAGCTTGGGATGCAATATGTACAAGTGTAATATCTAAATGATGTATTTACATTTTCAAAATTTATCCTTAAACTAAATATGCAATCCATAAAGTGTTTCGCCTAAATCTATTCTTAGACACCTATGAAGTATGTTTGTTAACTTCATATCACTTATCATGTTTGTATTTTTAAATTTGTATTTTAATCATCGTATATTTTTTTTCAGGAAAGTTACCATCAACAACTTAATGGAATGATTGAACTTGCGAGAAAGGATATTCATATTGGAGAGTTAGCTTATATTTTTTTCTAATATCATGAAACATCACCATTGTTACCAAGGTCAATGAGAATTGTTTGTTAGTCTTTCTTAGAAGAAGTGAGTGTGAGTTGTTGGGATAGGATATTGAGTTCATAAACTCTTAGTGAAGCCATTTTTGTGTTTTCATTGACAAGGAGAAGCAATTCTATATTCTTTGTGAATTATTATTCAATTGTTATATGTGAAGCAACTTCTTAACCGTTAACCTAAAATTCTATGTAAATGTTATCTCCGTGAATGGCAAGCTCATTGATGTGTGAATTATTACTCAATGGTTATCTGTGAAATAACTTCATGACCGTTAATGCAGAATTCTTTGTCAATCAAGAAATTTTGGGCAAATCCAAATAAGGTTTTCCTGTAACATCACAAAAGATTTGTAGACCCCAAAAGGTCCAATGTTAAACACCCGCCAAAAAATACAAGCCCGAAAACACAATATGTGTCCTGGCACACCTTTGCAACTCCAAATACCCTAATTCATTATAGTCCCCTTATGATACTCGAATTGGTTATTCTTAAACAAGTCATGAAGGGTATAATGAACATACCCTATCTTTCCATTGGGTCAAGAATGCTATCATTGTGAATGGCAAGCTCATTAATGTTTCGATAGACATTGTTTTATTTTGTTTATGTTAACTGTTATATAATTTTAAGATAGACTAATGTTTAGTCTTTGATAGATAACTTATTGTCAATTAGTCTTTTAGTACTATGGATGCTTAAAATTCAGGACTGTAGAAGAATAACCTATTTAATGAGTCTATTTTCTTTCTCTCTTCCTAAGGATATAAAAAGTTAACACAATAACCTATTCTACATTTTCCTAATGATCTACGTTATTTAACTTTTATTATGTGGACTTTTTTCAAAATTTATGCTGCTGCGTTTTCTTTTAAACTTATAATAAAATCTAATTATTTTAAAATTCAAACACAATGCATTATTACTAACTTCCTTTTCTGCAAATTATTGTAGCTGTCATTAACTTTTTTATATACAAAATTATATTGTTGGATGTCAAATACCCATAACAATTAAACTTTCATTTTCCAAGTTAAATGAGATGTAATGCATTTTTATGTATTAATGTTGCCAACAGGTAAATCTGATTATAACTTTGCATCCTTAAAAGCTTCTATTCATTCCAAAGTTTAAATTGCCAAGATGGATTAAAATTTGCTGATTTAGTTTTGGAATTATTTTTATCATTAATGTAAAGTGGCTAAAATTTTTAGTGATATCAGGATTTTAAACTTCAGTTGATAGAATTTAGAGTGGCGCATCAGCATATTATTTGCCAACTCATTTGGCAGTTTTCGAATTGACTTTTTAAATATGTGGGATTTGATTTTTTTTTTTGGAATAATCCATCCGATATCCGACTACTGTCGACTAATTCGGATTCGAGCCGTAGAGATCCCAAACGAGGGTTTTGGCTCTCCCAATACTGATTGCTGCATTCACAAGATCTCGAACTCGAGACCTCTGTTTAAGCGGCTAGGATACCTACCATCCAGACTAACCAAGTATTGTTTTTCCTTTCGTTGTGTATCATAATATTTTATAATTTATATGCTGTTGTGCTTTTTGACAAAGTTACATTAATATTATTGTCTTGAAAAATTTGAAATTCAGTTCCATCTCATAGTATTTATTTCTGAAAACCATATGATAAATTAGATATATTTAAGAAAGTTGACATGTTAAATTATGAACGAATTAATTAAAATTAAATCCATATTTTCTAATTTTTATTATAACTATTTAACAATCATATAAACTATTTAACAAACATTTTCACTGCTCATTTTACATAACCTTGCATTGCACGGGTTATAAAACTAATTAATATAAAAGGATTTGAAACGGTAAGACAAAGAAAGAAAACAGAAAGAAAAACGGCTGGCGTGATAAATGTCACTACATGACATACGTTTAGAGGATTGTGAATTTTTCTATAAGTTTTATATATTATACATAATTAACATATTTTAAAATAAGGATTAATTGTGAATTTTTACGTATGTACAAATTGAGCTAGTAGCACTATTTCTTATGTATGCATTAAAAGCAATTCTAAAAAAAATTGTATAGATAAAAAGCCACAAAATTTACAAAACTCAATCATATCTGTTTTCTTTAAATTCAAAAAACATTACTTGGGTTTGGTAGAATACTTGATTTCAACAAAACCCACTAACTAGATTCAATTTTCAATGTTTTGTTGGTTACTTTGACACAAAATATGGGGCCATTTCTTTTTATGTAAATAAATTGAAACACAACAACCCACATGCTCACAATGTGGAATTGGGTTTCAAACCTCTTTTTTTCCCATTAAATTGAATAGGAAAGGTTTTGAAATGGTATGAGAGAGAGAGAGAGGGTAGAAAGAAAAATGTGCAATGAACGCCACTATATCTATCACAAACATTTTGTGGACATGAATTTTTCAATATGTTAAATAATTCACATATTTTATAGAGAGGATTGTGAATTTATACATATGTATAAATTGTACGAGTTGCACACATTTAGAAGCATTCAAAACAGAAATGTAAAACAAATGAAAACAAATATAATAAACAACAAAACAATAGCAACTCAATCAAATCTATTAATTTGTCTCTAAATTCCAAATGGCCTTATCTAAGTTTGGTAGAATACTTTATCTCAGCAAAACTTACCACCAACTTGTTCCGTTTTCCAATGTTTTTGTTGGTTACTTTAAAAATAAAAAAGAGAGCCGTTTCTTTGTATATAGGAATGGAAACAGATAGGCCTCACAGTCTTTGTTAATAAAATGAATAGCAGAAGGTACCACAAGTTACTAGAAAATGCCGCAATAAAGGTGCCAAATGAGGAGAAGAGAAAGAAAAATGGTTGGTGTAATAAATGCCACTACATCAAATACATTTTGACATTGAATTTTTCAGCAAGTTTTCCATATTTTAAATATGTTAATATTTCACATACTTTTAAATATGAATTATCTTAAACAATTAAATCTTTTTTAATAATATTAAAATCTTTTAAATTTTTTCTTATAATTTCAAGATAAGTAAACTGAATATTAGAATGATTTAAATGAAATTATTATTATATATTACACTCTTTGAATTCTTTTTTGGTGCATTCATTCAGAGTATCTCATCACCCGAAAGGTGAAGAACTAATCTGTTAGCTTTCAATCGTGTCCTTTGCAGGAGGAAGGCCTACCAACAGTACATGCTTCATTAACATCCATCAGGGATCAAACTTTTAACATGATGTTTAAGGGTTCCAAGCCACTTTCACTTGGACCAACTCATGTAATATAAATATAATGAATATTAACACAATTTATATGAAATCATTTTTAATGGAAAATTAAAATCACTCTAAATGATTATCTAAATAATCTAAAATATAAAATTGTGCATCACACTGGAATCATAACTAGTTATTAGGGTAAATGTAATGTGTTAAAGTAGGACCTTTTTTTTAAAAAATATCTAAAACAACCATATTAGTATTTATTTGACACGTTACCCTTTTGTAGAATAATTTGATAGGGTTCATCATAAGCAAAGCATTAGATTTAAATTGTAAAATGATGACACAATAAAAATATAAATATAAAAACTTAACTAAGCTTAATTAAAATGCAAGTCAAATTAAGTTGTCCAAACAAATGTAGGTGTTTATAATCAAATCTAACCGATACAAATTGAAAAAAAATCAAATAAAAAGATTTAAAAAATTGAACAAACCAAATTAAATTTAGTTTTGTTTGATTTTATTTTTATGAAAATGATCGGTTTAGTCAATTGGACTGAATTGATTAGATTGGTTTTGGAACTAATTGGTTCAGTTAACCAATCAGAATCAAACCAATCAATTCTCCACATAAAAATTATTAATTTGATTCCTCCCTCGAAATCAAAGTAATTCAAAAGATGAATAGTTCGACCAAGTACCTTCTTAACCTCCTATCTCCTTATCATTGATTTAAACTAAAAAGAAAATTAGCAATGCAAGAGGAATTTATTGTCAACATTGAACGAGAGATGTGTTAAGTAAGTGTGAGCCATTCCTATATTTTTATTTCCATTTCCCTTTTTAAGTTCTTTATTCCTTGAGTTATTGTTGTAGTTTGTTTGCTTGTACTACATATATGAGTGAATTTCTCTTATACTATGGAACGCCCACAAAATGCCGAAGAAGAAATGATGATGTACACTTGCGAATAACCTGAGCTTGAAAATTCATTGTTGTAGATAAAATGTTACATCATGCTATCAGCACTTTCTGTGATACCACCAGTTCAACTTGTAACAAGTTGGGGATCAAATGGCAAGAAGACGAACTGTAAGTTGTTTTACTATATAATACTTTTCATAGATACTTAAGGAAACTTAAAACACATACAGACTTCTTTTGAAAGCCAAGTGAATTGTGTTCTTACCCTTACTTTATTCCTCACATACTTTTTTTGTTTTTCCTTCTTTGCTTATCCTCTCAATTTGTGTTGGTATAGAATAAATTTTTCCTTCTTTGATGATAAATATGCTAGTTTTTATTTTTTGTTTTTAGAAAAGCTAGCCAATTCTTTCCATTGCCCTTATCCATTTTGCTTGTTGAAAGTGCAACTGGTGCAGAAATAGAAAGAATAGAAAACATCAAGCAATCTTTGAAGGAGAGTTTTAATATCAATCCATCCATATCTAAAGGAAGAATTCCAAGAATCTTCTTGTTTAGCTTATTTAGTTCTCAAGAAACAGAGGAACAAAATGAAGGCACATCTGAAGCTTCAAGTACTACAGCTTGGGGGCTGTAGTACTTGAAGCTTCAAATGTGCTTTCACTTTGTTCAATTGTTTTATGTGAACTAAATAAGCTAAACAATAAATCTCTTAGAGTTCTAGCTTCAGATATTGATGGATTTTTTCTTAAAAATCTCCATGAAAGATTGCTTAATGTTTTCTAACCTTTCTGTCTCTGAACCATGTGCACTTTGAACAACCAAATTGCATAATGGCAATGGAAAGAACTAATAAGTTATTCTGAAACAAAAAAAAAAAGCATAAAATATAACATATATATATTATCAAAGAGAGAGCCAATTTGTTCTATATACCAACACAAACTGGGAGGAAAAGTAAAGAAGACAAGAAAACAAAAACGTACGTGAGGAATAAATCTAAAAGTAAGAAGACAACACTTGGGTTTCAGAAGAAGCCCATGTGTTTATAATTTTCCTTAATTAGGATCTAAGAAAAGTATTACAGTAGAACAAAATCATGTAAATGTAGTAACTTATCTCTCATTTCCATAAATCCAACAACCCACCATGCCTTAATGAGATTTGAACTTGGAGATCTTGGAGATGGATTACCCTGTGCTCAAATATTGGTGTATCTTCTCAAACACATGGAAGAATTTAGTATGGATAAACATGATTTTAAAGTACGATTGCAATTGCAATTGCGGTTACGTTATGATTCTAAAAATTATAGACATTGATTAAAAATTGTGATTGATGTGGTTGCAACTGTAATTATATTATAATTATAAAAAATTATATAACAGTAATATTATGACTACAATTATAATTACAGGCTATAATTTAAAATTATGATTGATGTATTCATCCCTATTGCCTCTCTCATCAGAGATTATTTGATGATGGCCAACGCAAAGAGTCAGGTGCTTTATATATATAGCGAGTGATGTGATTGTGATTCATGTGACTGCGGGGGCCCATAAAGAGCATCTCTCTTTTGTGAGTGCTCTTTTGTGAGTGCTCTTCAGTTACATCGTAAAAATGGCAGGTACAAGCGAATGTGAAACATTTGTATTTAGAGAAACGCAATGTAATATGAGAAATGGTGTGTGGAGCACAATTGTCCAGCCAAAAATTAACTGTACATTAAAAAATTGAATTGGTAAAATATTTAATATAATAAGGGTAAGAAATGTCACTCATGCTTTTAAGGGGCAGTTATGTAATTAAATAATTTTTGTAGTTGGACTTTTTTCTGAACAAATATGAGTAAGGATTCTGAATTTTTCAATATGTTTTTTATATGTGAAATAAGGCACATATTTTATATTATATAAAAAATCACAATTTAAAAAACTCAATCTTATCTATTTACCTTTAAACTAAAAATGACTAATTTGAATTTGGTAGAAAACTTGATCTGAGCAAAACCTACCAACTAGTCCTAGTTTTCAATGCCTTCGCTGGTAAATTTAATACTAAAAAAGTGACCGTTTCTTTATGTAAACGAATTGTAAAACACAATACGCGTGCTCGCAACATGAATTTTAACTTCAAATCGTTTTTCTTTGAAATTAATATAAAAAAGGACTGGAAACGGTAAGAGACAGAAAGAGAAGAGAAAGAAAATTGGTTGGTGGTATCAATTCCACAATGAATTTTTCAGTAAGTTTTATATATTATAAATAATTTACATATTTTATGTTAAGGAATAATTGTGAAATTTTACGTATGTATAAATTGTCCTAGTAGCACCATTTCTTATGTATGCATTAGAAACTTCTAAAAAAATAAAAATTGTATAGATAAAAAAGAACCACGAAATTTAAGAAATTCAATCATATTTGTTTTTCTTTAAATTCAAAATAACATTAAATGGATTTGGTAGAATACTTGATCTCAGCAAAACTCATTAACTAGACTGGATTTTTAATGCTTTGTTGGTTACTTTGATACCAAAAAAGGGGTCGTTTCTTTATGTAAACCAATGGCAACACATAACAGACATGCTCACAACGTGGAGTTGGGCTTCAAACCTTTTTTTACTTTGAATTGAATAGGAAAGGTTTTAAAACAGTAAGAAAGAGAAATAGGGGAGAAAAAAAAATGGCAGGTATAATGAACGCCACTAGTGTCAAACATTTTGAGGACTGAATTTTTAAGTAAGTTAAATAATTCACATATTTTATAAAGAGGATTGTAAATTTATACATATGTAAAAATTGTGCAAGTAGCACAAATTTAGAAGCATTCGAAGTAGAAATGTAAAACAAATAAAAATGTGTATAATAAACCAATGTTCTGAAAACCGGACCGGACCGGCCGGTTCAACCGATCGGACCGGCACCCGGTCCCCTCGCCGGTTTGGGCGAGCTCCCAAAACCGGTAGGGTCAAAAACCGGTGAACCGGCTCTAAACCGGCTGAACCGACCAACCCGGCACCGGTCCACACGGCCGACGATGGCGTCTGGTTTCTGAGTGGTGAAGTTGTTATAGTTGGAGAACATGACCGAATTGACGAGGGAGGAGAGGAGGGAGTTCAGAGTTGACGCTTGGTTGCTGTTCACTCTGTTCTTCACTTGTTGCATCAGAGGTTTCTACGGAGATCCATGGCTTCCTCGTCGTGGATCTCACTTCGACCTTCAATTTTCTGACCCACGCGAGCGAGTTCAGATGTGGGTTTGTTCTTCTGCGGAGATTCCTGAAGATTGAATCTTGTCTTTTGTTGCCCATGAAATATTCCTGAGAATCACAACACAGTTACCCAGAAGTGTTAGGATACCCTTTCCCTTCGATTCCCACACCCATAAAACTACATACTGCAACCAAAAGAATAGTAGTTAGGAAGATGAAACAGACTCTCGGTGGTTAGCAACTTTGAGCTGAACGCCTGAACCACATGAGCAAGAATCTGAATCACCACCGTTAGCGTCCACAATTTTCAAAGGTCAAAAAAAAGAAAAGAAAGGATCCAATAAAAAATAAAGCTTAAATGAAATCCGGTTTGAAGTCCGTGACTGTGACTGTTGTTGGAAATGGTGAGGGATGAAGGGGCTAGAGGGTGACGTGGAGGGAGGTGAAGGAGATCATATAAGGTGTGGACGGTGAGGTTGGCAAGCTTAGCTAAAGAAAAATAAAAGATGAGATTAAATTAAAATTAAAATAGAGGAAGGTTTGGTATGTGAGTTAGGGGTCAAAGAGAAAGAGGAGAATAAGGAAAAGAAAAGAGGGAGGATTTGGGAGCTGACCCCAAATTGATATAGGAATTCGTTACGCATTTTTATTGTATTATATTTTTATAATTTTTATTTATTTTATTAATATATAAATAATTATATATATATATAATATATTTATATTTATATATAAATATAAATATATATTTAATTATATTCCGGTTCGACCACGGTTCAACCACGGTTCGACCATTAAACCTTGAATCAGCATCTCGACCGGTTCAATAACCGGTTCGGTTTTCAGAACCTTGTAATAAACAACAAAAATCAAGTAACTCATTCTAATCTACTATAAGTCATTAGCCAAGGTCTTGGGTCAATGCCAATGATGGGTTTTCTAAAACAAATCCAAGAATTACCCATAAGTCTTATTAACTAATTTAGTTAGAGTAAATAAATAAAATAAAATAAGTTACCTTTTGATTAACTAAGTAATGATGTAGTCAAGGTAAAAGGAAATATGTCTTTATCTTATTGGTCAGTAAAAAGGAGACTACGATTAAGGAAAACACTTGTCTACTCTCTCATTGGCCAAAGAAGCCTTGTCAAAAGAAAAAGGAAACTTTTTCCCCTATCCCATTGCATCCCATGGCCAACTATAAATAACTTATCTTTCTTGTGTTCATTCATATACAAAAGAACAAGAGAAACACTTTGAAAAATAGGAAGTGGACGTGCAAGGTGAAAGAGAGAAAGAGCAAACCATAACTTCTAAAGTTTGGTAAGGATGAGAACACCTTCTCCTATTCTCTTTTCCAAAGATTCTAAGGCTATTCTTTATGCTTGTATTTTGGTGAATTATTTGAGTACTATATGAGTTTGATTCCAAATAGTGTATTTCTAAGTAATTTGCATACTTATAGTTGTATTAAATTTTGTCTCTTCTACTTGATAACTATTCTTCCATGAATATAGAAGATTCAAGAACTCAAACCAATATATTTTCCCTATGCTTGGATTGGAGTCTTAATTCATGAATTGAACTTGAACCTATTATTTTCCCATGCTCAGGAGATTGAACTTCAAACTATGAATTACCCATGCATGGAGAGGATTTCATGGACTTTAATTAAAACTATCCAAGATACATCGTTACAGTTCATGGAAGAATAGGGCATCAATCTTGAGACTCTTTCTTTTTTAATTTATGAAATTTATATATTTATGAACAAGCTTATATTATCATTAAATTATTTATGAATGAATGATTTAAAGGTTATCAAAAGATTATCCTCAAAAGGAAGGTGATCTTTTACTATTTTTGATGTTGAGAAATGATCTTCAAAAGGGAGGTGATCTTTTAACTACATGGTTCCACATGATGACAAGGTAAGGGGACGCCCCTACAATGGAAAGAGCTTTTGTTCAAATTTTTGGAACATGTAATACATAATGTTAAAAGATTCGGAAAGAAATTTCATTATGTTAATATAATGTCAAAAGATTATGGAGGAAATTTCATTATATATATTGCATGTGTTGATGTTTCTATTACATAATGTCATAAGTTTCCAAGTGAAATTTCATTATGCAATAGGTTGTTTAAATTGATGTTTCTATTATACAATTTTAGAAAATTCCAAGTGAAATTTCATTATGTAATAGGTTGTTTGAATTGATGCTTCTATTACATAATGACAGAAGATTCCAAGTGAAATTTCATTATGTAATAGGGAGTTTTAATGATTTATTGGTTAATGGTTCTTTATGACCCTAAGAAGAAGGAATTTTCTGTATTTATATATAACAG
Organism: Castanospermum australe; assembly: GCA_019955255.1. Lineage (NCBI taxonomy): Eukaryota > Viridiplantae > Streptophyta > Magnoliopsida > Fabales > Fabaceae > Castanospermum > Castanospermum australe. The sequence goes on from NSJW01000022.1 coordinate 15,488, forward strand.
GAAACATTACATTTTTCTCAAATTAAATTTGTTATTATTGCCTACTGAGAGTTTTATTCTCACTATTTATCTGTGATGCTTCCAAAGAAAGTAACCAATGAAGATGCCAATTGTAACTATTCTGGTTGAACTTGACATAGTTTAGGTTGAGATTCTAGGCATTGGGTCTGTGTGCGTGCTGCAAGATACCCGTATTACTACCCAAGATGGACACATCTAGTGATATGTAATAGTTGTGATATATGTAGTTTTTTTTTGGATTGGTATCACGTTGCAGGGCCTTCTATGTTGATGCCCTAACCTTTTTGTTTGTGATATATGTAGATACTAACCTAAGTGATACCTTTATGTAAGAACTATCTTGAGAATATGACTCAATAATTAACTGATGACTTTAACTTATAAACAAATATCATTGAGGTCATGCTTGTAGTTATGTTAAAAGCTGAGTACAACTAATCTTTATAAATAGGACCAAATCAGAATTGATCTCGAGTGCTTAGGCGCCTAAGGCAGGCTCTAGGTGCCTAGGCAGTGGAGTAGTAGTAGCTGGGCGTCTAAGGGGTGGACACTGGGCGCCTAGACAGTGGCCGGGTAGTGTATTGCATAATTTTTCTGTGTGTTGGGTGCCTACGCGATGAGAAGGCACAAAAATTGCTCCTTTCCCTTTAAATGAGTATTTAGATATGAGATAGCAATTAATAAACTAACCTAAGCGCATATCCTAATAAAGCATAGTAAGACTAGGGTGTTACAATATTCAAACCTTTTTTTTTTCTTTTATTGAATTGAATTGGCAACCTTTGAAACATAAAGAGAGAAAGAGAAGAGAAAGAAAATTGGTTGATGTAATAAATGCCACTAGGTCAAATACATTTTAATGACCGTGAATATTTTGACAAGTTTTTGATATTCGAAATAATTTACATATTTTATATTATGAATTGTAGCTTTTAGCATATGTTTAAATTTTACCAATAGCACCATTTTTAAATTTATGCATTCGAAGCATATCTAAAAAAAATAAAATTCTATATAAAAGACCACAAAATTTAAGAAACTCAATCTTATTTGTTTTTTCTCTAAATTCAACATAACCTTATTTGGGTTTGGAAGAATACTTGATACTAGCAAAATCTACCAACTAGTCTCAATTTTCATTGTTTTGCTCATTACCTTAATGCCGAAAAAAAGGGACCTTTTTTTTTTAATGTAAATGAATGGTAACACACAACATGCATGCTCACAACGTGATTTTTGGCTTCAAAACTTCTTTTCCTTTGAATTGAATAGGAAAAGTTTTGAAAAGGAAAGGGAGAGAAATATGGGAAAAAGAAAAATGGTTAGTGTAATGAACACCACTACATCACAAACCTTCGCATTTACTATTCGGGTCCTCACACCATTCCATGTAGTCTTAGTACTTTGGTTTCCGTCGTATTTACTTTTTAAGTCCCCATGCCCATCGCATTTATTTTCCAAGCCTCCATATACATTTTGTTTTTTAAATTGCCGTGTTTTTCTTTTTCATTTATTAGGGTCCTAATACTCATTGTCATTTATGTTTAGTTTCTCATTCTTAGTTTGAAAAAAGTATATCTTTTTATCCTTACTTATTCCTTATGTGGATAAAATGAATAATTAATGTTTCTCATTTTTTCTAGTAAAGAACAAAGAAAAGAGGGTCCAGCCCTTCTTATTTTATTTTAATAAAGTGTTTAAAAAAAGAAAAATAAATATTCTAATTTTTATCTTTGCAATTAATTTAATAAAAAATATAAAAAATAAAATTAAACATTATTCTAATTTTTTAAAGATAATAACAATGCAACTAATTAAAAATAGATAAATCTCAATTCAAATAAAAGATTCCTATCAAGATAATAGTAGATTAGGATTAGAAGAAGTGATTTTGAAAAAGAGAGATTGAGTTGTGAAATAAGATTTGACTCTATCTGATAACTACGAAATTTAGATTTATGAAAAAAGGGGGAGATCAAGAGATTAGTCACAATTCAATCAAAAGAGAGAAGAGAGAATGGACATAAAATTTTGAGAGTAAACACAGTTTCGGCTTTCAAACAAGGTAAATTCTCCTTTATGTTCTTTCTTACTTTGATTTTCATGACGTTCAAAACCCAGCCTTTCCATGAAATCGTCCTCTATTACTTGAACCAGTCTTTAAGCTTGCTTCACTCACCAACAGGCCATGGCCAAATTTCAATTACAGACCACCTACTCACGTCAAACCATGCACACACGGTAATAGTTTTAAATTATAATTGTGGTTGCGGATATTATTATGTTGCAATTATAAAAATTATAAATAATTATAAAAAAATATTACTAATGCAATTGTAATTACAATCTCATTGTAATTACAAAGGTTACCATAATAATAATATTATAATTATAATTGTGATTATGAATCACAATTTAAAAGCATAGTACCCACAATCAAGCCACACCGTCACTCACCAAAAGCCTCTCTATCACTTGACAAACCGTAAGCGTTTTCTTTTTTTTTTTTTTTTGGCATGAATATTGGTATAGTAGTCTTCAATAACGGCCATTGGTATTTCGGCCCGGGTAATCAATAAAAATAGTGTTGCATGCTCAACTGAAAAAAAAAAAGAATAGTTTTGAATGACATGGAATAGTATGGGTGACCTGCATGTTCAATTGGTTTTATTGTTAGAAAAAATGAAATAATAAAATAATTGTTTTTTAGTGATTGTTAGTTTTCTTGATTCATTGTACGTATTCATTATGTACATTCTTCTATTAATTGTTTTTGGCATATTTCAATTTGCTTAAATTTCTGTTTCTTGAATTTGTACAAAATAAATAATAATTAATAATAGATTAAGATGTTGATGATAGAATAATCAAAACTAGCATGCAACAGTGGTAACATTTTGATTTTTTTCTGAGATAAAGATAATTTATATAGTTTTATCAGAGATACTAGTAGGGCTTTAGATTATCTCTAATTAAGTCCAAGTCCATTATTATTTTTATTTTAATTATTTTCAGCATGCGTATAATAATTTCATATTTAGTCATGCATCACATTTCATATAATCAATCAATTTTGAATTGGTTTCCAATATTTTTTAAAGTTTAATTTGAGTAATTATTGGGCTTTTTAATTTTGTTTTATATTTATTTATATGACATTATTAAATCATCATCAATAAATAAAATTAATAATGAGTTAAGATATCAATGATGAAATAATCAAAATTAACAAACAATAAATCTTTATTATTTTGTCAGAGGCATTGATAGGAGCTTTAATTGATTTTTAATAAATTCTAAATCTAATTATTCATTTTATTTTAATTATTTTCATCATGTACATATCATATTAGTTATTACATTTCAAAATTAATAATGTTTTGAGGTTAGTTTCTAATTTAAAAAATAATAAACAAGAATAAATTAAATAATCCAAACTCTGTGATAGTACTGGATTTAAATTCTATTTTAAAAATAAACATTTTCATTAAATTAATTAAAAATAAAATTTTTATGAAATAAATAAATTGAAAACATACCTTTTATGAAATTAATCAGAAAAATAAAATTTTTGGGAAATTATTTTTTAATATTAAATCTTTTGTGAAATTTTACTTAAACAGATTTTTTGAAATAAGTTTCATTCTATTTCACTTTGAGAAGCTCATTTTCGAAAACTATTTACAATCGAAGTGCCGTGCCTAAGTTGAAGCGAAATGTATTATTATTAATTGACCTTATCTCATAAATAAGATAAGTAATAACATTTTTTTTTATTGATTTGGCAATAACCTTTATCATAAATTTGTTTCATTTGATATTAATTAGGAGGCATCTCTTTAGATTTATGTGACAAAAATAAATAAATAAGATATCAAGAACTATATCTGTTATATAAGATGATGAAAATTTGGTAGCAATAAATTTTGAAAGCATATATCTATACAAATCTTTGTACAATAAATTCAATAAATTTAATAAGTAATAATCTTTGTTAGCCACATCTATATGTAGAAATCCTAGTACAATAAATTCAATACTCTTAGTCATCGTCAATATACTTACGTATTCAATGCAATACCAAAAAATCTTATTATTCAAATCTTGATTATTTTCTTCATGACAGTGTCAACGAAGGCCATGGATACCAATCTATTGGATTCTTGTCTTAATCATCTCAAAAACTTAAAGGTACGGTGATGCTCATGATATTGGTGAATTAATTGAATTATGATGGTGCAAATACGTTTAAATGGATGCTTAGTAATTATTTGTTTCTTTGGGTCAAAAGATTTCCGATGATTCGGTTAAGCCAAAAAAAAGATGGTGTATATATTAGTCAACGAAAGGATGCATTCAAAATGATGAGGTATCAACGCTAGTTATGCAATAGTATTAGTTTCAACTTGCTTGCATTCATGCATGCATGTTTTGTATGATTATACTGAGGTTGATGCTGATGTTTAAAACTTCTTGGTCATGATACGTAAAATTTGTTTTTGATATATTATTATATTATTAAAAGAGTTTGACTCTAGTACATAATTATTATCACAGTTAAACTCATAATAAATTTAATTTAATTGTGCTTTTTTTATATATAAAATTTCGCATATATATATATTATACTTTTCAGTTTCTTATACTAGTACTGTGTTTTATTAATTTAATAGGTCAGCATCTAAACATTTTGAGGCAGCCACTAGCGCTTACCTAAGTGGGGATTATTTTTCTGCCAATCAACATTCTTTGAAGGCTCGGGAGGAATGGCACACTGCTCAACAACTTCATGCTAAGGCAGCCATAGAGATTTTGAGCATCAAGAATCGGAAAAACAACATATGGAGACTGGATTTGCATGGTCTTCATGCAGCAGAAGCTATTCAAGCCTTGCAAGAGCGTCTGAGAGTGATTGAAAGCCAAGGCTTCCCAAACACTTCAAATGTGGTGAAGGAAGAAAATGAACATCTACATTCAAGCCTTGCAAACTCATCAAATGTTTTGAAGGAAGAAAACGAACATCTACATTCAAGCCTTGCAAGGCCATTGAAGCCTAGATCTACTTTACAAGTCATAACAGGTATGATTGTAGAACTTAATAAAGCCTATGTTTATGTTTATATAGCTAAATCTGACTTTGGAATTTCTTTTTGATTGCGTATCCAAAACAAAAGTACACTTACCCATGTGTAGCATTCAAATTTTGTTTATTATTCAAGTCAATGTGGCTGTATATATATGATAATAAAGAAACAAAATTTGGCTACTTTGTTTATGATAATATTTTATCAGGATTTCTTTTTTGGGTAATTTTAATTCCAAATTCTGGTGATTTTCCCCCTAATCTTATTGATTTCCTTGTACATAGAATTAGTAAGTAAATCTTTATCCATGCATGGGTACAGGTGTTGGCAAACATAGCCGAGGACAACCTGTTCTTCCTGCAGCTGTAAGAAATTTTCTCAATGAAAATAGGTAAATATATGAGGAAAATTGAGAATACAGTTTACCTTTAATTTTCTTAGATTTTTATTGCCTTTGCTCATGATGATTATAATTTTTTTTTTTGTAGATACCGTCATGTGGAAATGAGACCAGGAGCAATCAAAGTGTGGCCCAACTTCGTTCCTCCATCACTCAAGACATCACCGCAGCGAGCACAAGACATGGACTTAAGTCTCTGCTCCTTGAGGCCGAAGCACGTTGCCGGTGAAGTTCTTCAACTGAACCCTGCAACTTACGGTATGGAACTGCTCTTGATATTGAATTTCTTTTTTTCAGTTTATATTTACTTTTGAGGTTTGAAAATTTGTTATGTCAATTTTTTCATCACGACTATTTTTTAGATTTTATTGCAATTATTAAATAGAAAAATAATTTTTTCAAATTATTTATATAAACTCACTTTTTACACTCATTTTCTATTTTTTTGGAAGAATATTATATTTATTTTTCCTTTTTAAAGAAACTTTAACTTTTGATAAATTATCATATTATATATATCAATAAGTAAATAAAAATTGTGCACGAGTTACACTTACGATCGTAAGCATTATATCATTAGGTGAATCTCATTTTACAATGTCCAGATTTACGGTTTATTTTTAATAAGACGAAGAAGATTATCTAATTTCTTTGTGAATTCTGAAATAATTAAAAATAAATGAATAAATTAGATATTTATCTATTAAAATTTATTAATAGATTAGTTGGATTGATTCAAATTGAGCAAGTTGTGTTGATTTAAGAAAATCAGTCACAAGATTCAGCATTTCTTTTGGCAACTCTTTGATATCAAGAAAATCAAATAAGTAATCCACAATCTCAAAATCATCTTCTGAGGCAAAGTATAGAGCTGCCATGGCAACCACGAGATGTGAAATTCAATGGCCAATATACTTACTGCAAGATCTCGAAGTTTCAATCAAAAGCCCTACAATTTTATACTGTGATAATCAATCAGCCATGCATATAACAAATAACCCAACATTCCATGAACGAACAAAACACAGAATTGGACTGTCACTTCATTCGGGACAAAGTACAATCTGGCACCATTTATTTGCTACCAATTTCATCAAGTGATCAACTGGCTGACATCCATACCAAGCCATTGGCAACTGCTACTTTTCATCATACTGTTACCAAGCTGGGTCTTATCTATTCACTCCCCTGCCTTTGTCATCAGTCAACCTCTAGCTTGTGGGGTCTTATCACGTACAAAAGACGCAATAGCAAGTCAAAATACAGTAGCAAGTTAGCTTTATTTTTTTTTCAATTAGTTAGCAAGTAATTTTAGTTAGTTCTGTTAAAGCACGTGTTGTGCATTCAACTCCTGCTATGTACACTATATATGTAATTCATTCTTCTCATATCAAAGTAAGTAAATTTTCTCTCTGAACTCTGATTTCTTTAGAGGATCTAAAATGAATATTAATGGTTTATTTTTTATTCATCCATTATAATTCAATCTAAAATTTATTCAATTTATCTATTTGTTATCCCTATTCTGCACAGATGTATATAAGGTTTGGTTAAGAGTATTTATCACACCTTTTAGTTGAAAAAAGATGTCTAACAAGAAACAGAAAAACTGTAAATAAATAACTTAAGCACAGCAGATCATGTGAAACTATCATAAGGAAACAAAGTATAGCTTCTTTGTTACCAACATTAATTTTTTAATACATATATGTCCCGCTGACAGATGAGCATAAAATGTGAAAACTGTCAAAAGTAAAAAAGCTAGAACAATTACTCATTTCGAAATTAATATGAACCTATTATATATTTCAAGTTTTTGTTTTCTTTATTCTACGCAATGTGTTGTAAGATTAGGTTCTTTTTCAAAGTTTGAGTTTTGCATGCTGGCTATTTGTAAGGGATTAAAAAAATATTTTTTTCATGATTCACAGATTGATTACTTGATGTCAAATTCTTTAAAAGGCCAAATTAATAACACTTGTATTCTTAAAAAATTATATATATATATATATATATATATATATATTAGTCATAAAGCAAATTACATTGTCAAATATATATATAATTATTTATTTTACATAGTGCCAATACCGAAGTTTAAACTTATTATCTATCCTTCACCTAGTGACTTACATTTTTAAATATATAATTTAATCATGGCTGAACTAGATCCACGAGATACAATATGTGTCACTTTTTACTCTCCTAAGAGAAACGGAAAATGAATTTCTCCAGTTTCATTGCAAATTAAGAGTAAAATTTACCGTGATATATGTATATCTCTACACTCTAAGCTCATCAGGGTTCCCTCTGCAGTTGTCTTGTTCAATCTTCCCTACAAATTTGATATATTTATACCACTTGGCCAATGCAATATAAACCCCAAGGTCAGCTACAGTCAAGGCCGCTAGGAGGAAGTAAAACCTGTCCCAATGCCCCTTGTTCAGGTTCCCAGGGATCCATCCAGGCATGTCATCCCTGGCAGAGATCTTCATCACAATGGCAACAAGCAAGCTACTGACATAGTTTCCCAGTGATATTGAAGTCATGCTAAGTGCATTCCAAAGCTCTTCAACCCATCAGGTGCTTGCCCATTGAAGAACTCCAGTTGACCCACATACATGAAAACCTCTGATGCTCCTATCAGCACATACTGTGGCACTTGCCAAAAGATGCTCAGTGAACTTGACCCTTCACAGTTGCTGCAATCTTGTCTTGCATGCTTCAACCTGAAATGCTCCACCAGTCCTGCTGACACCATAGCCATTATTGCTATGATGAGGCCAATTCCCATCCTTTGGAGCTCTGTGAGCCCTTTGCATTTCATCTTTTGCATTCAGTCATAATATTTTTCCCTTCTATGTATGTTGCACAGAATTTTATAAATTGTTCACTTGAACATAACCCCATCACATGTTAATGCATCTCTAGGTTAGATAACATGTTCATACATCATGCTTGTATATATCTTCATTTGCAGACACTTGCACTTTTCATTCATATGTTTGATTTTTTTAAATAACATATTATCCATTATTAACTTAGTATTTTGTTCAATCTTGCAATACATTTTGCATGCCTTTCTTCCTTAAAGAGGAGGATATCAATACCCCAAGAATCCTTTATGCCATATTTTGAGATATATAGTAATAGACTTATTAGTAGTTATTGTATATATAATTGTACTCTTATAGCTTGTACTATAAGTTTTACATAGTCACATTTCTTATTATAAGAATAGTTGTATAATCTAAATCAGATATTAAATCGGTGAAAAAGTCAAGTCACTGAATTGTTAATTTAACTATTGACCCAATGATAAATCATAAAAACTTCAAAAAATAATCTTTTTGAAGATAACCAAATTTATGCATTAAAAAACTATCTCACCATTTCAAGTCAAAGTTTCAAACGAAAAATGATAACTAAAATCAAAACTGAAAAGCAAGGCTAAAAACAGTTTTTTTTTTTAAAAAAAAGGGGCAACCAAATATAAAAAACTTGTGATGGCGAAATTTCACCTAAAATTATTTTTGGGAATCCTACAACGTTACTACTAGTAGGAGATAGATATTCTACTTATTTTCCCTTATGACAATAATAACCCACTATAAAAACAAAAAGAAATTAGTTCTACATTTCTATGCTCATGCATAGGACATATTAGCTTTTAAGTCTAGGAATCCAGAAGTTTAGGGGGCAACTGCCACCCCAGCCTCCTGTGAAGCTTCGCCTCCGAAAGCGAGACAAAATTCGAAAGTCAAAAAGTAATGGCCAAAGCTAAAGCTAAGCAAAAAAGGGTTGATATTCTCATTACAATGGAGCAAAAGCAACCCCTCCAAGTTGGAGCCCACAGCGATTCAATGCACAAGCCGAAAGTCACCCCAACGATCAAATGCTCTAAAGCTCAAAACAAAGACAAGTATAGGAAGGCAAGAAGAGAGCCAAGGAGAGAAAGAAAAAGGGTAGAGCACGAATTTCAAGGAATAAAACCCAATCTCCATGGAATTATGCTAGGATGCTTTAATTTTGGGAAAAACCCAAAGCTTTCATCTTTCACTCTTCTATTCTGATTTTTCTTCCTCAAACTTCTATTAATCTTGAGTAATAGCATGACTGGGTTTTGACTGGTTAATTAATTTGAATTTATATTGGTTTAACCAGATTTTGACTAGTTCATTACAGAAAACGGTCATAACTTTTTTATTAGACCAACCAAGGGGCTGATCCAGTTTGTACAAATAAAATTATAAGTAACATAAAAATGTACAATGCTAGACACTTTATTGTTTACAAAAAAGTCTGTTTGTAAATTTTAAAAAGTTTAAGAATCTCTAATATGAATTCGAAAATTCATGGTGACTAATTTAAAAGAGAATAAAGTTTAATAAGAGTGTATACATATTTCCTTTTATATTTTAAGAAAGACATTGTCAAATTCTCAATAACCCTAAACCATGCTAAGTAATGTTTATATGTTTTTGTGTCATTTGATTAGTATTCAAAAGAAAACTTAGGGTCCTTTTTTTTTGTGTGAATTAGGAGTATTTTCACATGGTTCAACCCATTTGAAACGCCTTACAGGCCTAATCTTCTTGGATCATTAGTGATAATGGTATGATTCTTTCCATAAAATGAGACACTCAAGAATCAAACCGTAATCCTCATAACTAGAGGCATAACTCACTTCCATTATGCTAACATATCGTGAGTAAAACTTAGAGTCATTGATAATGGAAAAATTTTTAAATCAATTATTTTGACAGCAAAATTATATTTGATAAAAGTTACGTACGAATAGGTTCTTTTCATTAGCTTTGACGCGAATTGATACATATTACTTCCCATTTGTTTGATGATTTAGTATTAGTATCATACTTAAACTTATTTAATAACTCTTAAACCAAGAATCAAAAGCATACAGAATAATAAACTGAAGAAAAAATAGGAGATGTCAAACCAAGAATAATAACACGATACCAGTTGGTTTTGGTACATATTACACTATCTTTTGTGCAAATAATAAAATGAGAAATAACATCTTAAAAAGTTTAAAGATGCAAATCTCTATGGTTTAAATACAAAAACCCATCTAACTATAGATTATTTGCATAAAACCTTCCATACATATGGACTCCCTATAAGGTTCTACACATGCACAAAGAATTCAATTTGCAATAATATGCACATTTTGATAAGTATGTGTTGGTGAGTTTTTAAACAAGGATGGTTTTTTGAAAATAACCCATTATTAAAAGTGAGAGTTTTTTGTATTTTAGCCGATCTTTATTTATTTACACATAAATCAAGGACAACGAAAAAGAAAGGAGTTATATCATTCATCTATTGGAGTTTCAGAGCTAGGTCGCATATCGACCTTTTATTTGACTAATGTAAGCTTCCCGGAGACGTTCACTGGTATACAATGTCAAACTGTTATTTCAAGAGGAAAAAATGTTACACATTGTGATTGCTTTCTTCACGTTACTCTTTCTATACACCATATTACTGTTTTACATGAGGCCAATAAACCAGTGGCGTGCCATGTACCTTACAACAATTACAAATCAATTGCATGGAACTATGATAGTGACTGCAAAAGTTTCTTCTTCTGTTTAGTAATGACTTCAATTTCTTCTCTTCCATATAGAAGCACAAGCATGGATATTGTATTCTGAGATCATGCTCTCCCTTTTCTTTTGTCATCCAACGCCTGTCCTCCCCAGCAAACAAAAAAGGTCCAAATAGAAGAAATGTTATGCTTGAGAAACTGATAGCAAACCATTTCACAGCACTATTTTAAACTACTTTGGTCTTGCCAATACAAAACATGATAAAACCTAACAGAAAGAAATTAAGAAAAAAAGATAAATGTGCAGTTACCGGTAAGAATAAACAGAAAACCATAAAAGAAAAAAAATAAGGAAAAAATAAGACAATTTGATTTATTGCAGATTACTTCTTGTTTAAAAAAGAAAAGACTTGAGGTTTGGATCAAAATTGGTAGACTCCTGGGAAAGATCAGTTCAATCTCCAAACCTTTTTATAAATTGAAGACTCTGCCTACAATGGAGTAAAAATAAAATTGCCTCGCCCATGATTTCAAAACAACCACTTTCCTATGGAATTTCCATCCTCCAGAAACTACTTCATACTCCTTTCCGAACCATGCTGCTTAGGATATTCGAAACAAATCTATTCGACTTCTAAACGAAGTTACAATCTCCCATTACCCTACAGCTTTCTGACCTCAACAGTTTTTTCATTTATCCAAGTCAAAGCAAAAAGACAAACACCAGGTTACCCACCCATCTCAGTCTAATAGCAAAATGCTTTGGACTTGATTACCCATCATAAAATCCTTGATTCAGTAAATGAAATTTTATTCAAAATACTTATCATTCCTACAGCTAACAATAAGCAAACATGTATTCTGTTAGAATATTAGGAGTCTTACTGTTTTAGGAGTCTCGTGATGTTAGTAATCTTATTGGGCTGGGTTTGTGTTAGTTGTATAATACTAATATTAATACGTGATCCTCATTATTCGTGTAAATATGAGTATGAATTTAGTGTTTTAGCAACACATCACATGATCAAATCATATCATGAGATTAATATTATTATTCAGTTTCTTTCTTCTCTTTTTTCCACCTTATCCCTATAATTTCCTACATATTCAAACCAGGAATGATATAATTAGTAACAGCTCATTATACTTGTTACAATATATCTAAATATCTTTAGGATATTTATAATATTTTTAGAATATTTTAGAAGATTTTGAGAGTATATTATGGAATCAACTAGTCCTCTAATTGAAAACTCCTAATTTCATTATGTTTCTTGTATTTCTTTATTTGATTAGGAGTACTATAATATAAATAGAGGTCAATGTTTTATTTTTTATATTATATCAAACACATCTAATACATCAATCACATCTTTCTCTTATTATTCTCAATTATCTTTCCTTTCTTCTCTTTACCAAAACCCTATAATTTCAACATGGTATCAGAGCAGTACCATTCATCTTGAAAGTATCTATGCTTTCCGCTATGTCGAGTTTTATAGAACTCCTTTATAAATTCTCCTTTATTATTTTCCTAACCCATTCTTTCATCTTTTTTATGGTACTCTAATGCAGTGAGCATGACGTGAAAATTGGAATTTTCTTATTGTTCTATGATTCTTCTATTTTGGCTCTTAGTCTTGGGTGAGATACTTGGTTCTTGCCTCTAATTGGCTCCGCTCCCATTGTTTTGGCTTTAGTCTCCATTTCCTTGTTCGGCTTTGTTCCTATAGTTTGGATCTTTTCCAATGTTGGCATAGCAATGAAGGGGCAGTGAGAATGATAATGGCAATTTCTTCTCTTTAATACTAGTATTTGTCATGTTATTCTCTTTCCATTGATGAATCATTCCGATGGTACTTCTTTCTCACTTATAAGTCATACCAGTAGTGACATCTCTTTAATACTTGTGTTTATCATGTTATTTTCTTCTTATCAACGATCATTTTGATGATGATTTCTTTTTTACTGATGAGTCATACCAATGGTATTTCTACTCAAGTTGTCTAGGTCTGTCACTTGGTCAAGTAGATCTCTCAAGTTATCTGGTTTTTCCGTCTAGCCCAGCAAAACCCGAGAATTTGTTCTTGTCACAATGTCTTCAAGTACATCTAAAACACTTGATTCAACCCAATCACAGTTTATGCGCAAAAGGTTCGTCTTGATGAGTTATCTCTCCAACAATATTTATCTCTCCAGCATCATGAGTTGTCTTTCAGCCATGAAATCCACTTTATATTTATATTATTTATTTAAAGTATTTATTTATAACAAGCTTAAAGTTTAGTAAGCTTTAACTTGAGGGAGAGTGTTAGAATATATCTAAAATATATTTAGGATATTTATAATATCTTTAAAATATTTTAAAAAGATCTTTATAATATATTATGGAGTCAACTAGTCCTCTAATTGAGAGCTTCCTAATTTCATTATGTTTCTTGTATTTCCTTATTTGATTAGAATTACTAGAATATAAATAGAGATTAGTGCTTTGTCTTTTATATTACATCAAACACATATAGTCACATATTTTCTCTTATTATTCTCAATTATCTTTTTTTTTCTTCTCTTATCTAAACCCTATAATTTCAACAATACTTTAGCAGTGGAATCATATACAAGTCTTTCAAAAATGCATTTCTCCAGCTAATAAGCTTATTTGCCAATTGTTAATCAATCAGCCAAACCAAATACATGGTTATTCACAGATATTTTAAGGAAGCACTTTGACCATCCTTTTTGAAATGCATCTCTACTAGGTTTTTCAGTTCAAATCACCAACAAGCAAATGTATTTACTAAGTTTCATAGAGGTCATTGCATATGATTTATATGCTCCAACCAGCTTGAGGGGGGGAATAGAAACTTGAAATACAGTGACAATTATTAGTATTCATTATTATTTTGTATATAGCAATACCATAGTTGTACAATTGTATTATCTGTAAAGTGCTAAATAAGAGTTTCTCTCTACAATCATTCTCTCTCTTTACAAAGCAAACTTTCCTAAAAACTTAAATTATGGCCTAGCTTTGTATCTCTGACTTCTTATACAAAAGCCTTTTGGACTTGAAGAGTTGATAAGGCACAACAAGCCCACTCAAACCTTAATGAGATTATAATCTAATTAGACAAATGGAGGTGGTATTAGGAAATTAAATTCCTGACCACTTGGTCAAAAGAGGATTTGATATAATGTCAAAGACTAACTCTCCTAAAAGGTTAAATTGTTAGGTAAAGATCTATTAATAGTTTATTTCTCTAACACTTGTCAAGAAATAGCATCATTTAATTTTGATGTACTTGAGATTATGTCAAATTTACAAATCAGTGCTGTAGGTGAATTCACGTGTAAACAAAAAATTTCGGTATTCAGGGCATATTATATGAGATGACTTGTTTTTTGTGAGAGATGAGAGTACTCTTTCTCAGCCCTTGGATCAAAACTAATATCTAAGATTAAAACATCCCAATAAGTGAGTCACGTGACCCATTTGACACTCCTCCACTCCTCTGTTTAGCCAAATATCTCTCTCCCCCATGTAGCCCCGTGTTACTTTGTCTTCTAGTGTAAACAGAATTATATGCAGAGAAGATCAAAACCAATCCTGGCTGTGCACCAAGACAAATCTCACTCCATTTCTCATCAAGATCATGTTGCTCTTTTGCAACTGCATCGTCGACGTACAAAATTCAGAAAAATGAGAAATATTGTTTATCATATTTTATTAAAAATGTTAAATATAGAAAGGCAAATTAAATAACTTAAATTAATGAAGGATCACTTTGTTTTGTGAGCTTGGAGTGTCAACATTCCGCAAGGGAACTTTTTATGGTCAAAACTATATATAGTCTTCTACTGTGGCTATATATATAAACTAATATAAACATTTTTATTGATATAGAAATGATCTACATACATTGATTTCCTAGGTACAAATGCTTCCCGTCTGTTCATATGGTTAATTTGTTATTCATAAATTTGTGGTTTCATTTTTATTTATCATTGGCAGGTGATAATAGCATTCTGATACGATTTTGAAGGTATTTTTTATTTCGTTTTTTATAACTTCCTGTTTTGCAGTGTTTGATTGTGTGCTCTATTATCTTTTCCTTTTTCATACTTTTCATTTTTGGGTTTTATCGTAGCTATTCAAAGGACATTGTTTCTAGTCTGTAAATGTAAATGAAACTATGGATGCAGAAGTCCATGATGGAGACAGGTCCAATGGGAGAGATTTCTTCCTACTAGAGATACGATATTCATATCATGCTGCTCGATATATTGAGCAAGTCTTCTCCTTCTCTTTACTACTCTTGGTCGTCTTCAGTTTTGAGTTTAGTTCCTCTTATTCATTTTTTCCTTTTCATAAGCTTTTAAGATCATATTATGTGTATGCATTTGATTGTTCCACTTAGATGATTCAGGTATAAACAATCCTCTCTCAACTTGAGTAGGTATGGGACTTTTGATTTGTAGGTGAGATTATGTTTTTCTCCTTTGTCTTTTAGAATTCCATGGGTTGCACCTCTTTTATGATTTACAAGCGTTTCTCTTTTTGTTTATGGACTGTAAATAGTTTAACTTGCTATGTTTTGCAACTTTTTTTTCCCCCAATCTGCAACATTTAATTGCTAGGTAGTGATTACTGATTTATGTGATTGTAAAATACCTAACCAGATATAAGAGGTATCTTTGTTACATGTAGAAATTAATCACTTCAGGTTTATTTTTTTATACTATTTTGCTGTGTTAATTGTTTTTTCTGAGCTAGAGAAGGTGGTAGTCTTCTTTCAGAGATTTCTTATTAGCCGAAGGATGGATGGGTTTCTTTCATTAATTTATAAGTGGTTAATCTTCAATCAGTTGTGAGTGGTATGCTGGTATAGGTTTCTTTCATTAGATTGATATGTGGGTTTTTTTTATATTAAGCCTTGCTCTAGAATCTTAAACCGATTGCTTCTTTGTAGTTCATATTTGAAATATCCTAATTGCCCATATTTTGATTTTGCTTTTGTTAAATTTGTTTCCATTAAACATTTGATGGATGTTACTTTGAAATGCTAATTTTTTGGAAAGTTTTTTCTTTCTCCTTTTAACAGCAAGGAAGGTGATCTAATTTATATGCATGTATCATTAAAATGAATTAATGTTCTGAAAAAGTCTAAACACTATTCTATGGCTATTGACAAGCCTGTGGTGCTTATATTGCAAGTTCTGGCTACCACCAATCACTGTCCTACGGTTATCAACAAAGGATTGCTTTATCCTTCTTATTTTTGTGAACATTTGATTTAAAGATTTGTTTTACTTGCTAATAATTAATAATTAATAATTATTCTTTTACTTTTCATTAAATGTGATTGACTATCATTGCTTGCAGTTTTTTTTTTCCTTTTCTTAACTTTTATATCTAATAAGGATGTAAATTTTGATTTTATTTTTGGGATGCAAGTCCAACACTGAATGGCTTAGCATGAAGCTGTTGAGAAAACATGATATATTAAAACAGAGATATACAAGTGCTTTATTGGCCAGAAGACCAATTACCTTATGTCTGACTATCCTTTTACACTAAAGACCAACTTATATTTGACTATTATTTTTGGATTTTAAAATTTGCTTATAGTTTTTGCGATATAAACTAATATTTGTGTTTAGTGTTATGATGTTTTAGTAGTACAATCATTTACTTGATCATTCCATTAATCAAAAATCATTGTGAGACATGATAGTTTTTTTTATATAATCAATCCCTTCCTCTCTTAAAGAAAGGCATTAGAGTTTTAATGCCTATTCATTAATTGACAAAATATGTAACGACGTATGCCCTTTTGTTTTTTTTTTTTTTTCTTATATCGTAACATTTCTTATTTCTTAATTTTATTTCCTTTTTTTGTATCTAATTATGTTTCAGAGACTCATTGCCAAAGAAAGATGCAAGAATGAAGAGAAAATCTATTATAATGGAAAAATGTTCTAAAATGTGTACTCCACTGCATTGTAAAACTTTAAGGCAATATGATGTTGGCTTAATAAATCCAACTAATTCGCAGATTAATAATAGGTTGGCAATGACTGAAATTTCAAAAGGTACATATATGAATTCATATTTCAATTTAAACTAGGTTTACGATTGCATTCTGATTGCAAATACTTTTAATATATTCTTATGAAGTTTATAGTTTGTTGAATATATTTGGAATTTATTATTGAAATAAAAATAGTATGTGTAGTTTGAAATTTGCTAATAAATGTATGTGATTCTTATGTGGATAAAGAAAATACTGCAGTCTCGAATCCATAAGTGGTGTATCAAGAGGTGCTGGAATGAATAGAGTTTATCATAATAATTTATCATCCGAAATTCACAATGGCAAAGCTATGGAGATGTCTTCAATACAAATTGAAATGGCCTTCTATTATCAGCAATGACAGGACTAAGTCTAAGGACACTTCAAATGGTTATAATGTGAATTAACTTCTGACCTCATATTATTCAATTTTCAGTTAATATATAGTTCTTGATATTTACATTCAAACTATATTTATGTAGTTGATATATTTGATTTCTACTTTTCAAAAGGAGAAAATTTCATATTTGAATCAGTTCTCCCTAAAAATAGAGATTAAGTAATGAAGAGAATTCAAATGTGGGAATGAACTGAAGAAATAATGAACAAAAGGTATGAAAATCCTTTATGATTTAGCGATCATATTTTCCTATATTCTTTAGTCTTAATTGGATTTAAAACATAATAAGACATTTAAACTAGCTTATCATCTTTTTTTTTCTTTTATTATCCAATAAAACTGGAAGCATCTTATTCAAAACTAAAGGACTATTGAATCTGTTACAGGGAATGGGTCAAAAGTCTTTGGTAATTCTTAAACCTGCAAAAGGGAAACCTCTCATCAAGTTGCCACCAGAGTTAATTATGATATAGTGAATCTCTATATTCTACATGAAGTAACGCTAATGAAAATGCTATATGTATGAAATATAAATAGTTTGCTTCAATTTTCTTATATATTATATTTGTTGTCTAAAACTGGTAATGTTTATCTTATGATTTTTATTTAGTACAATATATAAATATTCTTGGCATAGAAGATTTAGATATGGATGGAGAAGTTATAAATTCAAATTTAGAAGTTGAAGTTATATTTTTCTGTATATTTACATATATTTTCATATAACAATTAATATTTTAATAAATACTTATATAATTAATTAATTTTTTTTCTTTGGTTTAGATGGTTAATCTTTAGATGATCAAGCTTTACACTGGCAGCATGAATTCAAGTGTCAGCAACTAGGAATCCTAAGAGGAAGAAGCTTTTTAAAAGCTAAATACATGTTGACTTAACAACATAATAATCAACTATATCCCTTAGAAGTATTTTAAGTCACATTGTCTCTTTTCTTTTAGCTTGGGATGCAATATGTACAAGTGTAATATCTAAATGATGTATTTACATTTTCAAAATTTATCCTTAAACTAAATATGCAATCCATAAAGTGTTTCGCCTAAATCTATTCTTAGACACCTATGAAGTATGTTTGTTAACTTCATATCACTTATCATGTTTGTATTTTTAAATTTGTATTTTAATCATCCTATTTTTTTTTTTTCGGAAAAGTTACCATCAACAACTTAATGGAATGATTGAACTTGCGAGAAAGGATATTCATATTGGAGAGTTAGCTTATATTTTTTTCTAATATCATGAAACATCACCATTGTTACCAAGGTCAATGAGAATTGTTTGTTAGTCTTTCTTAGAAGAAGTGAGTGTGAGTTGTTGGATAGGATATTGAGTTCATAAAACTCTTAGTGAAGCCTTTTTTGTGTTTTCATTGACAAGGAGAAGCAATTCTATATTCTTTGTGAATTATTATTCAATTGTTATATGTGAAGCAACTTCTTAACCGGTAACCTAAAATTCTATGTAAATGTTATCTCCGTGAATGGCAAGCTCATTGATGTGTGAATTATTACTCAATGGTTATCTATGAAGTAACTTCATGACCGTTAATGCAGAATTCTTTGTCAATCAAGAAATTTTGGGCAAATCCAAATAAGGTTTTCCTGTACGTCCATCACAAAAGATTTGTAGACCCCAAAAGATCCAATGCTAAACACCCGCCAAAAAATACAAGCCCGAAAACACAATATGTGTCCTGGCACACCTTCGCAACTCCAAATACCCTAATTCATTATAGTCCCCCTATGATACTCGAATTGGTTATTCCTAAACAAGTCATGAAGGGTATAATGAACATACCCTATCTTTCCATTGGGTCAAGAATGCTATCATTGTGAATGGTAAGCTCATTAATGTTTCGATAGACATTGTTTTTATTTTGTTTATGTTAACTGTTATATAATTTTAAGATAGACTAATGTTTTAGTCTTTGATAGATAACTTATTGTCAATTAGTCTTTTAGTGCTATAGATGCTTAAAATTCAGGACTGTGGAAGAATAACCTATTTAATGAGTCTATTTTCTTTCTCTCTTCCTAAGGATATAAAAAGTTAATACAATAACCTATTCTACATTTTCCTAATGATCTATGTTATTTAACTTTTATTATGTGGACTTTTTTTCAAAATTTATGCTGTTGCGTTTTCTTTTAAACTTATAATAAAATCTAATTATTTTAAAATTCAAACACAATGCCTTATTACTAGCTTCCTTTTCTGCAAATTATTGTAGCTGTCATTAACTTTTTTTATATACAAAATTATATTGTTGGATGTCAAATACCCATAACAATTAAACTTTCATTTTCCAAGTTAAATGAGATGTAATGCATTTTTATGTATTAATGTTGCCAACAGGTAAATGTGATTCTAACTTTGCATCCTTAAAAGCTTCTATTCATTCCAAAGTTTAAATTGCCAAGATGGATTAAAATTTGCTGATTTAGTTTTGGAATTATTTTTATCATTAATGTAAAGTGGCTAAAATTTTTAGTGATATCAGGATTTTAAACTTCAGTCGATAGAATTTAGAGTGGTGCATCAGCATATTATTTGCCAACTCATTTGGCAGTTTTCGAATTGACTTTTCAAATATGTGGGATTTGATTTTTTTTTTTTGGAATAATCCATCCCATATCTAACTTCTGTCGACTAATTCGGATTTGAGCCGTAGAGATCTCAAACAGGAGTTTTGGCTCTCCCAATACTAATTGCTGCATTCACAAGATCTCGAACTCGAGACTTCTGCTTAAGCAGCCAGGATACCTACCATCCAGACTAACCAAGTATTGGTAATACACAAGTTTTGTTTTTCCTTTCGTTGTGTATCATAATATTTTATAATTTATATGCTGTTGTGCTTTTTGACAAAGTTACATTAATATTATTGTCTTGAAAAATTTGAAATTCAGGTCCATCTCATAGTATTTCTTTCTGAAAACCATATGATAAATTAGATATATTTAAGAAAGTTGACATGTTAAATTATGAACGAATTAATTAAAATTAAATCCATATTTTCTAATTTTTATTATAACTATTTAACAATCATATAACTATTTAACAAACATTTTCACTGCTCATTTTACATAACCTTGCATTGCACGGGTTATAAAACTAATTAATATAAAAGGATTTGAAACGGTATGACAAAGAAAGAAAAGAGAAAGAAAAACGGCTGGCTTGATAAATGTCACTACATGACATACGTTTAGAGGATTGTGAATTTTTCTATAAGTTTTATATATTATACATAATTAACATATTTTAAAATAAGGATTAATTGTGAATTTTTACGTATGTACAAATTGAGCTAGTAGCACTATTTCTTATGTATGCATTAAAAGCAATTCTAAAAAAAATTGTATAGATAAAAAGCCACAAAAATTTACAAAACTCAATCATATCTGTTTTCTTTAAATTCAAAAAACATTATTTGGGTTTGGTAGAATACTTGATTTCAACAAAACCCACTAACTAGATTCAATTTTCAATGTTTTGTTGGTTACTTTGACACCAAAAATGGGGCCATTTCTTTATGTAAATAAATTGAAACGCACAACCCACATGCTCACAATGTGGAATTGGGTTTCAAACCTCTTTTTTTCCCATTAAATTGAATAGGAAAGGTTTTGAAATGGTATGAGAGAGAGAGAGAGGGTAGAAAGAAAAAAGTGCAATGAACGCCACTACATCTATCACAAACATTTTGTGGACATGAATTTTTCAATATGTTAAATAATTCACATATTTTATAGAGAGGATTGTGAATTTATACATATGTATAAATTGTGCGAGTTGCACACATTTAGAAGCATTCAAAACAGAAATGTAAAACAAATGAAAACAAATATAATAAACAACAAAACAATAGCAACTCAATCAAATCTATTAATTTGTCTCTAAATTCCAAATGGCCTTATTTAAGTTTGGTAGAATACTTTATCTCAGCAAAACTTACCACCAACTTGTTCCGTTTTCCAATGTTTTTGTTGGTTACTTTAAAAATAAAAAAGAGAGCCGTTTCTTTGTATATAGGAATGGAAACAGATAGGCCTCACAGTCTTTGTTAATAAAATGAATAGCAGAAGGTACCACAAGTTACTAGAAAATGCCGCAATAAAGGTACCAAATGAGGAGAAGAGAAAGAAAAATGGTTGGTGTAATAAATGCCACTACATCAAATACATTTTGACATTGAATTTTTCAACAAGTTTTTCATATTTTAAATATGTTAATATTTCACTTACTTTTAAATATGAATTATCTTAAACAATTAAATCTTTTTTAATAATATTAAATCTTTTAAATTTTTTCTTATAATTTCAAGATAAGTAAACTGAATATTAGAATGATTCAAATGAAATTATTATTATATATTACACTCTTTGAATTCTTCTAATCTACTATAAGTCATTAGCCAAGGTCTTGGGTCAATGCCAATGATGGGTTTTCTAAAACAAATCCAAGAATTACCCATAAGTTTTATTAACTAATTTAGTTAGAGTAAATAAATAAAATAAAATAAGTTACCTTTTGATTAACTAAGTAATGATGTAGTCAAGATAAAAGGAAATATGTCTTTATTTTATTGGTCAGTAAAAAAGAGATTACGATTAAGGAAAACACTTGTCTACTCTCTCATTGGCCAAAGAAGCCTTGTCAAAAGAAAAAGGAAACTTTCTCCCCGATCCCATTGCATCCCATGGCCAACTATAAATAACTTATCTTTCTTTTGTGCTCATTCATATACAAAAGAACAAGAAACACCGAAACACTTTGAAAAATAGGAAGTGGACGTGCAAGGTGAAATAGAGAAAGAGCAAATATTGAAGGAAAACCATAACTTCTAAAGTTTGGTAGGGATGAGAACACCTTCTCCTATTCTCTTTTCCAACGATTCTAAGGCTATTCTTTATGCTTGTATTTTGGTGAATTATTTGAGTACTATATGAGTTTGATTCCAAATAGTGTATTTCTAAGTAATTTGCATACTTATAGTTGTATTAAATTTTGTCTCTTCTACTTGATAACTATTCTTCCATGAATATTGAAGATTCAAGAACTCAAACCAACATATTTTCCCTATGCTTGGATTGGAGTCTTAATTCATGAATTGAACTTGAACCTATTATTTTCCCATGCTCAGGAGATTGAACTTCAAACTATGAATTACCCATGCATGGAGAGGATTTCATGGACTTTAATTAAAACTATCCAAGATACATCCTTACAGTTCATGGAAGAATAGGGCATCAATCTTGAGATTCTTTCTTTTTTAATTTATGAAATTTATATGTTTATGAACAAGCTTATATTATCATTAAATTATTTATGAATGAATGATTTAAAGGTTATCAAAAGATTATCCTCAAAAGGAAGGTGATCTTTTACTATTTTTGATGTTGAGAAATGATCTTCAAAAGGGAGGTGATCTTTTAAGTACATGGTTCCACATGATGACAAGGTAAGGGGACGCCCCTACAATGGAAAGAGCTTTTGTCCAAATTTTTGGAACATGTAATACATAATGTTAGAAGATTCGGAAAGAAATTTCATTATGTTAATTTAATGTCAAAAGATTATAGAGTAAATTTCATTATATATATTGCATGTGTTGATGTTTCTATTACATAATGTCAGAAGTTTCCAATTGAAATTTCATTATGCAATAGGTTGTTTAAATTGATGTTTCTATTACACAATTCTAGAAAATTCCAAGTGAAATTTCATTATGTAATAGGTTGTTTGAATTGATGTTTCTATTACATAATGACAGAAGATTCCAAGTGAAATTTCATTATGTAATAGGGAGTTTTAATGATTTATTGGTTAATGGTTCTTTATGACCATAAGAAGAAGGAATTTTCTGTATTTATATATAACAGGAAACATTACATTTTTCTCAAATTAAATTTGTTATTATTGCCTACTGAGAATTTTATTCTCACTATTTATCTGTGATGCTTCCAAAGAAAGTAACCAATGAAGATGCCAATTGTAACTATTCTGGTTGAACTTGACATAGTTTAGGTTGAGATTCTAGGCATTGGGTCTGTGTGCGTGCTTCAAGATACCCGTATTACTACCCAAGATGGACACATCTAGTGATATGTAATAGTTGTGATATATGTAGTTTTTTTTTTTTGGATTGGTATCACGTTGCAGGGCCTTCTATGTTGATGCCCTAACATTTTTGTTTGTAATATATTGTAGATACTAACCTAAGTGATACCTTTATGTAAGAACTATCTTGAGAATATGACTCAATAATTAACTGATGACTTTAACTTATAAACAAATATCATTGAGGTCATGCTTGTAGTTATGTTAAAAGCTGAGTACAACTAATCTTTATAAATAGGACCAAATCCGAATTGATCTCGAGTGCTTAGGCGCCTAAGGCAGGCTCTAGGTGCCTAGGCAATGGAGTAGTAGTGGCTGGGCGTCTAAGGGGTGGACACTGGCGCCTAGACAGTGGCTGGGTAGTGTATTGCATAATTTTTCTGGGTGTTGGGTGCCTACGCGATGAGAAGGCACAAAAATTGCTCCTTTCCCTTAAATGAGTATTTAGATATGAGATAGCAATTAATAAACTAACCTAGGCGCATATCCTAATAAAGCATAGTAAGACTAGGGTGTTACAATATTCAAACCTTTTTTTTTCTTTTATTGAATTGAATTGGCAACCTTTGAAACATAAAGAGAGAAAGAGAAGTGAAAGAAAATTGGTTGATGTAATAAATGCCACTAGGTCAAAATACATTTTAATGACCGTGAATATTTTGACAAGTTTTTGATATTCGAAATAATTTACATATTTTATATTATGAATTTTATATTTTGACAAGTTATAATCCATAACAAACAATCTAAAATAACTACCACGGGACCTCAAAAAATACTTTTATTCCACTATAAATTCAAACTTGTAAAGTATCAAATAAGTGAATTCCAAAAACTAGCAATTCACTCAAAAATGAATTATTATAATTTAATATTCAATTAACTTATACAATACTGACATGGATCCTGCTTGTTAAAATAATGTAATACATTTAATATTGTTAGCCTACAAGGTTTCCAAATCCAAAATAAATAAAAGAAACTAATTCTTAGATTTGCCCATAAGAACAATGTATTGGACTCATCAAAATAACTATAGACTTCCTCTATCAAACTAGAGCAGCAAAGTTAGAAGCAATCTCTTTATCCTTATTTAGAAAAATATAACCATGATTTGGTTGACTTTGCAACTCAATGAGTAATTAGTATCTACTACACTAGAATGGGATGAGTGGGGCACAAGTTTTTCCATTAAATAAATATTTAAAAATAAATACTTACTATATATGTATAAGCAAAATTGATAAAGAATTAACAAACAATAAGATAACTTAAAAATAGTACTTTTTGAAATAAACATTTCAAAACTATGATCTTGATAATTTCTGTCTAAGAAATTTTCACAAAACAATAAGTCAATTCCATAATTTCCAATATACCAAGATCTAAAATAACCAATTAAAACATAAACAGTTGAGAGAATGCACTAGGCAGAACCAGAACTAATCGAGCAATCTAGGTCACAAGTAAATTAACTATCTGACAAGCATACTACTTGAATTAAATCTGACAAGTACATGGCTTAAACTAACTAAGACGAAGCTAGATAGTTTTGGAATATTGGCAGCCTCTAAGGCAATGGTCAATGGTCTCCAGGTTATGCGCACATTGTGTGCAAGCAGATGACGGCGAAAGCCCACGTTGATGTCACAAATCATTAGTAGGTAAAGCATAATGAAGAATGAGCCAAGCTAAAATTTTCATCTTTTTTGGGCACTTCATCTTCCAAATCGAAGACAAAGATACGTTCTATGCTTGGAGAGAAGCCAATAATACCCATCAGCCGCCGTGTACTCACTAGAAAAAACATTTTACCAAATCCAACAATCGTCAGAGAGCCTGAAACTAGGAATGGGTTTAGCAATAATGTGAGCTTTAACAACATTTGGGATAACAGTGTATAAATGATTAAAGGACCAGTTACCATCCACCCAAAGGTCACTAACTTGCAATGCCACATTAGATATGTGAACGTAATTAACCAAATTACACAAAAGACCATCCTACAGCCAATTGTCATACCAAAGAGAAATATTTTCCTGGTCCCAAGCAAAGGCCATAACTAGACTTTAATTCTTGCACCACCTTCAAAATGCTTTTCCAGATATAAGAAGGTTGATGGACCGATGGAGTGTCGAGAATAGAGCTGCCCTGTAAATATTTATGAGAAAGTAGTTGTACCCAGAATTTGTCTTTATCATTTAGAAGCTTCCAAACAAGTGCTAAGGAGGACAATATTTGTAAGTCTAGTATCCCTGATGCTAAGGCCCCCAAATCTCTTAGGAGAAGTTACCTACCACTCAAACTCCAAACAAAACTCCTAGTAATTTTATCAATCTAGTTGAACTAATGAGTATCAAGCTTGAATGATATCTAACTCACATGACACACTTGACTAGTATCCCCCAGCTAATTAGGATCTAATCTAATTATATAAGGTACACCAAATTAACATTCACTATTATTAGATACAGAGTCTAACAAGGATTCCTCCCAAAGAAATTAATTTAAAAAATTCAAGTAATTTATTTTTCAAAAATAAATTTTTTTGTGAACAAAAATAATATCAAATTTATAAAAATAAACTTATTTTAAGAAAACGACTTCTAATATTAGAAAACTTAAGTAACATACTTCATCTTTCTTTTTGTATACATAAAAGATGTTCGTATCAATATCTATCAATGGTCCAAAACCACTGTCAATATAAAATTCATACATATGACAAATCTAAAAAACCGATATTTTTCATATATAATCTCAAAATTTTCAGTTCAGTGGTCTAAAACTATTCTGATATAAGTCCAAACACACGACAATCAAAAAATCAATATTTATTCTGATAGCAAAAATTTTCAATCCAATTGACGATTTACCATAAATGTGTTCACAAATCAATATTGAGTTTTTCAAAAGTTTACAATCTTCAAGGCTCTACTATATTCAAAATTGAATAGTAAAAATCTATTTCCAAATTTTTAAAAGAAATTTCAAATAAACATATAGTAAATAGAAATCACTTACAGTACTTAGCAATTTCTTATTAGGTCTTCCTGTAAGAATTTGCTTTGGTGAATTGGAGTTTCCTATACGTAATTTAGTATCAATCATAAACAATTAATTTTCCTAATTGAATCATTAAATTCTAAATACTTCAAGATACAAAAGCCTAAATTCACTATCCAAAATTTCTCAAATCATATATTACTCGTTAGAAAATTAAATAATCAAGTTTCTAAATTTTGGGTTTCTTGAACAAGCCAAAGAAACAATTTTTAGGGAATGGTTAGCACACACCATTCACCAAACAACAATTATTGGCTGTACAAACTCTCCCCAATGGTGGCAAGAGAGAAGGGGAGGTAGTGTGTGAAAATCTCACAAAACTCCTAAATTTTCAAATAAAGCAACCCAAGATTTAATGTTGTGATGAGATTATGAATGGAGAAGAATAAAAGAAGGAGGGGAGGTGGAGGAGGCTGTTGTACGTGATTGAGTTTTAAAGAAGTGGCTAGGTTTCTTTTTGTCTCTTTTTAACTTATCCTATATATTTTTTTTAAATTCTTATCTCTTTTTTTTTTGGTATCGTAACACTTGAATTTTTCAATATATTAAATAATTAACATGTTTTATAAAGAGGATTGTGAATTTATACATATGTATAAATATTTCTAGTAGCACCATTTTTTAGCATTCAAAGTAGATATGTAAAACAAACAAAACCATATATAATAATTATAAACCACAAAATTTAAGAACTTAATCTAAATTGTTTGTCTGTAAATACAAAATCACTTTACTTGGCTTTGGTAGAATACTTGATCTCAGCAAAAGCCACCTAACTAGTCTTCTTTTTCAATGTTTTTATTAGATACTTTAATAGCAAAAAAGGGAACTGTCTATTTATAGAAAGGATTGGAAACACACAACATGCATGTTCAGAACGTGAATTTTGGCTTCAAACCTTCATTTCATTGAATTTAATACCAAACCTTTTGAATTGTAAAGAAAGAGAAATAAGAGAATGCAAAATGATTGGTGTAATAGATGCAACTATATTATATGAAGGATTTAGGATTGGTGTATTGGATAATTCACATATATTATATGAAGGATAGAGGATTTTGACATAGGTATAAATTGTGCATGTATCACAATTTTTTATGTATGCTTTCAATGCATATTTAAAAAAATAAAATTGTATATGAAAAACCATAAAATTTAGGCTTAATTATAATTTTCGTCTCTCTATTTTAACAAAATGAACGATTTAGTTTTCTTATTTTGAAAATGATTCATTTTCGTCCCATAAAATGCTTTTGATATGCACATAACTCATTAAATACTCAAATTAACCTTAATAATAAAATTAATTTTTTTACTAGCCTTATTTTTATTAAGGTTAATTTAGATATTTAGATAATCATATATATGTCATATGCATTTAACATGACATATTTAGAAATAAATTTTTTTTAATGTTATATTAGTATCTTCCGTTAGATTCTGAATAAAACATAGGCAGGGAGACTAAAACTGTTAATTTTTTTTAAAATAGAAGGATCAAAATGTTTATTTTCAAAATAGAAAGACCAAATCGTTTGTTTTTCTAAAATAGAGGAACTAGAATTGTAATTAAGTCTGAAATTTAATAATTGAATTTGATATGTGTTTCTCTAAATTCAAAATAACCTTATTCTAGTTTGGAAGAATGCTTGATCTCAACAAAACTAACCAACTAGTCTGATTTTCAATGTTTTGTTGGTTACACTAATTCCAAAAAAGGGACCGTCTCTTCATGAAAACGAATGGCAACACACAACAAACATGCTCACAATGTAGATTTTAGTTCAAATCTTTTCTCATTTGAAATGAATATAAAAGGATTTCAAAGTTCAGTAAGAGAGAGAGAATAAGGATTTCAAAGTACAGTAAGAGAAAGAGAATACCAAGAAAAAAAAAAAACTTTACTTGCACTCTCACAAGTAACATACTTGGAAGCTTTACCGACATGCTTGCTGTCACAAAAATATTATTTAAGTCATACGAATCATGAAAACCATCCTCAGTTTCACCATAGAACCATAAACACAAAGATGAAGAGAAACAGAGCTAACTTAGTGATCATATTTAACAGTGTGAAAGCTAGAAATATAACCATACTTTGAAGAGAAAGAACAATGGTTGGTATAATAAACACCACTAAGTCACAAACATTTTGAGAACTGAGTTTTTCAATAATCTTTTTTAGATTTTAAATTCATATATTTAATATTGAGGATTGTGAATTTTTACGTATGTATAAATAATGCTAGTCGCATCATTTTTTATGCATTAGAAGCAATTCTAAAAAAATAAAATTGTATATAAAAAAAAACCAAAAAATTTAAGAAGCTCAATCTTATTTGTTTTCCTTTAAATTCAAAATAACCTTATTTGGGTTTGAAAGAAAACTTGATCTCAACAAAACCCACTAATTAGTCTCGATTTTCAGTGTTTTCCTTGTTACTTTAGTATGAAAAAATGGAAGACGCGTGCTCTCAATGTGAATTTAAGTTCAAATCTTTTTTTTTTTTCCCTTGAAAATGGATATAAATTGATTTGAAATGGTAAGAGAGAAAGAGAAGTGTAAGAAAAATGGTTGGTGTAATAAACGCCACTATGTCACAAACATGTTTAACACTTAAAATTTTCAATATGATAAAAAATTCACATATTTAAACAAATAATATCATACATTATAAATCACAAAATTTAAGAAACTTAATCTATTCTGTTTGTGCTTAAAATCAAAATGATCCTACTTTGCTTTGGTAGACTACTTGATCTCAGCAAAAACCACCAACTAGTCTTCTTTTTCAATTTTTTTGTTGGTTACTTTAACACCAAAAACGGAAACTGTTTCTTTATATAAAGGATTGGAAACACACAACACGTATGCTCACAGTGTTAATTTTGGCTTCAAATCTTTCTTTCATTGAATTGAATAGAAATTGTTTGAAATGTTAAGAGAGAGAAAGAGAAAGAAGAGAAAGGCAAATGATTGGTCAAATAAATGCCACAATGTCCAATACATTTTGAGAACTATGAAATTTTCAATAAGTTTTATATATTTTAAATACTTCACATATTTTATATTGAGGATTACGAATTTTTACATACGTATAAATTGTGCTAGTGGTACCATTTTTTATGTATGCATATTCTTAAAAAAATAAAATAACACGTAAAAACCACAAAATTTAGGAAACTCAATCCTAACTATTTTCCTTTAAATTCAAAATAAGCTTATCTGGGTTGGTAGAATACTTGATCTCAGCAAAACCAACTAACTAGTCCCAATTTTCAATGTTTTGTTTGTTACTTTGATGCGAAAAAAGTATGAGAATCATGAAAGCTTGATTTATGGCCATACTTGGAAGCTTTACAGACATACTTGGGTCAAGCGAACGTCATCTAAATCATTAGAATCATAAATACCATCTTGAATTTCACCATACAACCATGAAAGCAAAGATGGAGTGAAAGGGAAAGCTAACTTAGCAACCAAGTTTAAGACCTTAGAAGCTTCAGATATAACCACCCTAGGAAACTTTATGCATATGCTTGGGTCATGCATACATCATCTAAATCATTTGAATCATAAAAATTGTTTGCAATTTTTCATCATACGACCATAAACACAAGGTTGGAGAGAAAGCGACCTAACTTAAAGACCAAGTTAAAGACCATGAAAGGTTGAGTTATAACCACTCTTCGGAGCTTTATGGACATGCTTCATATCACACCAATATCATCTTACTAGTTTGAATCACAGAAACTATTTTAAGTTTTACCATATGACCATAAACACAAGGACAAAGAGAAAGGGAGCTAACTTAGCGACCAAGTTTACGACTGTGAGAGCTTGAGATATAACCACACTTGCAATCTTTATGGACATGCTTGGGTTACGCAAATATCCTCTAAATCTTTGAATCACAAAAACCATCTTCAATTTCACCATAAGACCATAAACACAATGATGAGGAGAAAGGGAGCTAACTTAGTGACCAAGTCAAAAATTATGAAAGGTTGAGATATAACCCTACTTCGAAGCTTTATGAACATGCTTGACATCGCACAAACATCACGTAAGTCATTGAAATCACAAAAATGGTCCTGAATTTCACCATATGACTATAAACACAGATTAATAGAAAGTGACCTCACTAAGCAACCTAGTTAAACACTATGAAAGGTTGATATGTAACAATACTTCGAATTTTATAGACATGCTTAAGGTCAAACAAACATCATCAATGACATTCCAATTTTGAAAACCATGTTAATTTCACCAATTTCCTTAAACAAAAAGATTGAGAGAAAAAAAAATAACTTAGAGACTGACTTAAAGACTATGAAAGCTTGAGATATAACCATATTTAGAAGCTTCACAGACATGCTTGCGGTCACTTACATATTATGCGAGTCACTCAAATCACAAAATCCATCCTCAATTTCATCATATGACCATTATAAACACAATAATGGGGAGGAAGGGAGCTGACTTATCGACCTAGTTTAACATTGTGAAAGCGTGAGATATAACCAAACTATGAAGAGAAAGTAAAATGGTTGGTGTAAGAAACGCCACTAAGTCATATACATTTTGAGGACTGTGAATTTTTCAATAAATTTTTTATATTTTAAATTCATATATTTAATATTGAGGATTTTGAATTATTATGTATGTATAAATTGTTCTAGTAGCACCATTTTTTATGTATGCATTAGAAGCAACTCTAAAAACAATGAAATTGCACATAAAAACTCACAAAATTTAAGAAACTCAATCTTATATACTTTCCTTTAAATTCAAAATAACCTTATCTAAGTTTGGTAGAATATACGATATCAGCAAAACCCAGTAACTAGTCTCGATTTTCAAGGCTTTGTTCGTTACTTTAATACAAAAAAATGTACAGTTTCTTTATGTAAACGAATGGCAACACACAATACACGTGTTGAAAATGTGAATTTCAGGTTAAATCTTTTTTCTTTGAAAATAATATAAGAGGATTTGAAAAAGTGAGAAAAAGAGAAGCGAAAGAAAAATGTTTGATGTAATGAATGCCACTACCACATAAAAAATTTCAGGACTTGAATTTTTCAATACGTTAAATAATTCACATATTTTATAAAGAGGATTGTGAATTTATACATATGTATATATTGTGCAAGTAGAATCATTTTTTAAGCATTCAAAGTATATATGTAAAAGAAATAATATTATATATTACAAACCACAAAATTTACGAAACTTAATCTAGTATGTTAACTTGTCTTTAAATTCAAAATAACCTTATTTGGGTATGGTACAACTACTTGATCTTAGTAAAACCCTTCAACTATTCCTGTCTATCATTGTTTCTGTTGGTTTTTTTTTTTTTTTTGACATGGTTTCTGTTGGTTACTTTAAAACCAAAAAAGGGAAGCATTTTTTTATATATAGGATTGTAAACATACAATACACATTATCACAACATGATTATTATATTGGCTTCAAATCTTTTTTTGATTGTATTGAATAGGAAACCTTTTGAAACGTAAATAGAGAAAAAGAAAAGATAGACAAATGTTTGGAGTAATAAACGCTACTACATCACATACATTTTGATGACTTTGAATTTTTCCATAAGTTTTATATATACTATACGATTCACCTATTTTATATTGAAGACTGTGAATCTTTACATATGTATAAATTGTTCTAATAGCACATTTTTAATGAATGCATCAGAAACAATTCTAAAAGAATAATATTGTATACTAGAAAACCCAAAAATTAAAGAAACTCAATCTTATCTGTTTTTCTTACAAATCAAAATAACCTTGAAAGGTTTTAAAATGGTAAGAGAGAGAAAAAGGGGAGAAAGAAAAACGATTTGTATAATGAACGTTACAGCCCCTTCCCTCTCCATCCCTAATACGATGGTAGTCTGGTAGACCCAAACATACCACCCTCACCAACATTGGATTTGCATTAGAAAGAGAATGAAATGAAAAAAAAAATGTAAATTACAAAAAATTAAAATGTATTTTTTTTTGGGGACATTATTTTACCAAATTTCAACTATCCAATTTAAATTTAGTGCTAACTATGATTAGTGTCTTGAAAATTTCAAAGAAAATAAACGAAATGGTTAAAGTTAGATATATAATGATAGCCAACATAACCGATATAAATGGCATGCTTGGAGTAATATGGTGTTAGAGAATATTTTTAATTTATACCAGGTGTCTGTAAGAATCTTTGTTTGCACAACATTATAAAGATTCCAAAGACATCATCTTTGAAAGACATGGATAAGGTATACAAGTTTCTTATAACTGAATGACACCACAACAATAGTTCACATAAGGAGAAAACCGTGACGCTAAGCTTAAATTTGTGCATGATCATCAACTTTCAAAGGCTTTTAGCTGAACCTTGAAGAAAGTACTAAGTTTCCCATGTTTTTAACCCTTAATTTCTAGTTTTTGAATCATTGGCATAATATTGTGAGATATTCTCAAGGAATATGAACAGATGGTGCACCTTTGAACCTCAGATGTGCAACCCTACAGCCTCTCCAACAGAATATGTGGGCAGCACGAACCCCGGGAAACTAAAATCCTTGCAGCTTCTCTGAGCAATTTGAGCCGTAGTGCCAGAAGACCTACAATACTCTCAAACAACAGTGAAAAAGGCAACCCTTAGAAGTGAATGATATTTTATGCTTTGGATGAGTCGAAATGATAGAAGTTACAAGAGATGTTATCAGGCATCCTGAGTATGTATCTGTTATTTGATCTTATGGAGAAATTTATTAGCTAGCCAAGATAGCTGTGAATGACAATTTCGTTATAAAAAAAAAAAAGGAAAAGAGTACTGCACCTCCTAAACATTGAGCCATTTGCAAATAATTATCACAAATTTTAAAATTATCTTAATTAATACTCAAATTATAAGAATTATCCAAATTGATCATTTCATCTACTATCCGTAAGCCACTTAACGGAAACATGGTCATGTGACTAGCACATGTAATTTTTAATGACATGACACTATAATTTCCATTAGATTTGAATAATTCTAAACCTTTTATTTAAAAAATATAATGAAATAATTCACATCACTACATATTGATTTGAAATATAAGTTTAAGATTTATTCAAATATAATGAAAATTACAATGCCGCGTCATTAAAAATTACATATGTTAGTCACATAATTATATTTTCGTTAAGTAATTTAATAGATAATAGATAAAAAGATTAATTTAGATAATTCTTATAGTTTGAGTATTAATTAGGATAATTTTAAAATTTGTGGTGATGATTTAGAAATGATTAAGTAGTTTAATAGATAATAGATAAAAAGATCAATTTAAGTAATTCTTATAATTTGAGTATTAATTAGGATAATTTTAAAATTTGTGATGATAATTTACAAATGATCCAAAGTTTAGATGGTCTTAGTACTTTTTTTTCCAAAACACAAAAGACAAAAGTATACTTTTCATCCCTTAACTATTATACTCTAGGTTTTATTTTTGTCCTATAATTATATTTCATTTCAATTTCATCCTAAATCTTTTTAAAACCCACCAAATTCGTCCTAACAGCTAATCTGATTAAAAATGTTAACAAAACTTGTTAATATGACATCTTATGTGAACACAAGTTCATAATTGGCATTGCCTAACTAGAATTTCTTTTTTCTATTTACCCAAAAAAAACTAGAAATGTTTGTTTTTTCTTCTTTGAATTAGTGGTTTGGACCCGAATATGTTGAATTTTGAAAATATTTGGAACAAAAATAAAATAATATAATTATAGGATAAAAATAAACTTGTGTAAAAGTTAAGGGACAAAAAAGTAAAAAATTTTCTATAATGAATTTTATACATTATTTTCTTTTAGAAATTTTATATTTGTGAATTCACAAAATTATGCTTTTCAACTAGATTGACTGCTGAAAATTATATTAAATTAATTATAAAAAATTTGAATTTGATAATAATATTTAAGTTGACTAGGAATCATATCTATAAAACTTATACCAATGATTGACTAAAGTTAGATATTGAATTAGTGGGCCATTGATTTAACCGGTGAGTCATTCACTGAAGTGGACATATATATATATATATATATATATATATGATAAAAATAAAAAAATTATTACAAAATATAATTTAATTCCAAACTAATAAAATTTATAATACAAGTAATTATTTTCTACAATAGATTTAATCTCAAAGTGTAATTTATGCAAAATTAGTGAGTAAATTAAGTCAACAAATAAGGTCAAGTCAATTAAGTTACATAAGAATCAACCAGTTCAACGTAGTCATACTAGATCAATAACATAACCGATTTAATGACACATTTGGATAAGCTAAGGAACTAATTCACTAGTTTGACCACTTATTCGAATCAAAGTTAATAACACTCCTTATAATAAAACCAAATTTTCCTCACCACAATAGTTGAGCAAAATAAGATTTGATACTAACATTTTCAGAAATAAGATAAAGTATTAAAGCCAATTACGAGGAAATATTTCTATAGTTTAATGCAATTTTCAGTAATCAATTTATATATGAAATGTATATTTTTTTAATGCACAAATATAGAATTTTTAAAAGAAAATGATGCATGAGATTAATAATAAAAAAGTTTTCACTTTTAGTCCTTTAACTTTTATATAAGTTTTGTTTTCATCTTATAACTATATTTCATTTTCTGTCTTTAATCTTTTCAAAATTTATCATATTCGTCCCCCAGCCACTAGCACAAAAAAAAAAATAACCTAGTTGGATAGTGTCAACAATGTTCATGGGTCCAGATAGGATACCATGTCAACAAATTCTATAACATTTTGATAGATTTTAAAAAAATTTGAAACGAAAATAAAATAAAATATAATTATAAAACAAAAATGAAAGTTAATGTAAAGTTTATGGTCGAAAAGTATATTTTTTCCCAAAAAAAAAAAAAATCAACGTCGAAAGGAAAAGCTTTAAGCGACAGCTGCTTAGAAGAATATCACAAAATTATATAACGGTATGCCAGGATGGAGAAAAGGAACAGATTACATTTGAGGGAAAGGGTGATGAGAAACCTGGATACCTCCCAGTTGATAGTCTTCCTAATTGATGAAAAGAAATACCCTTGGTTTAGCAGAGATGGCGATAATTTGGAAATAGGTATTGAGATTCCTCTATCATATCCACTCACTGGCTGCTCCATTCCAATTCCTCTGATAGGAGGGGAAATGGTTACTGTCATTTGAGAATATCGTCATATACCCTGGATTAAGGACAAAAAATACTTAACAGTCTAAAATTTTTACTAATTACTAGTATTATGCGTGCATTTCTTGCAATATTGTCTACATTTCATGCCCAAAGAATCAAGAAGTTGAGCTGCCAGACGGTGGGCGCTGCTGAGAAAGAAAAGGAACTTCCACCACTGTTCCACTGACGTTGTCTCCAACAATTACAGTGTCTCCCTCCAAAGCAGCTTTCCTCTTAATGTAGCCTAATCCAAAATGTTCGGATTGCTTCCTTCCAGATGCGTAACTTGTCAACTTTCCAATCTGCACAATTTGCAACCATGAATTTTCTTCCAGCCCATTCAATATGAAAATCAGGATTACAGAATGCAACTCAACATCATCAACACTAGGTTACTTCATAGGACACAGCTACTACCTTTTCATATGTTTGACAAGAAAGGTTTCTCCAGAGAAATAAGTTCTCTAAAACAAAAATCAAATGGAACTAGAGTTTTCGCTAGGTCTCTTTTAGCTTTAGTTTCGGCCGGGAACTAGTATGCAGAATGTCCATCTTCCTCTTTTCAGCCAAATAAGACAAAAGGTTTAAAAGATATAAAGTGAACATTTTTCAAAAGAGAATTATGGCAACCTTTTTTTCCATCAACTGTAATAATGCTGCCAGGTTCTGCAGCTGCAGAAAGATGAAATCCCCATAACCTCTGCTTTAGTCCATCATATGTTATAAGCCTAGATATAGTTTCCTGTCCCTTGTAACAGCCTGAGAAGATCAGAATCAGACTAACTATCCAGCAAGTGTCGACATTTTATGCAGATGGGAGGTGGCATAAGAGCAGTTACCCTTGTTTAGAGAAATTGAGTTCCATAGACAGGCCTCCAGGACATTGAATTCTTTAGTAAGCTCCATTCCAGGAGCAGGCCGTCCTGAGAAGTCCAGTGATGAAAAAAAGTGAACAAAAATATCATAGTTAGTGAAACTAAAAATATATGTATAGCAGAAAAATAAAATGTATAAAGTACTTACATTTCAATATATTTCATTTCATTTCAATAACCTTTTCCCCAGTCTCATTAGCCAATAGAAATAAGCAATTCAACCTTAAAAATATTATATGCTTACTAATCTTCTAAAGATTAAGAATTTGGGCTATTCTAATATATTTTATCATCTATAGCCTCTACAGATGGTCTTGCATGGAAAATCTTTTGGCTGGAACACTATCAGCAAAAGACACAGAATATAAGTAAATTTCAATGTTACAGGAAGGAGGGAAATGAATAAAAGAGCACTTTTTGTTTTTATCCTTGGGGGAGGGGGTAAGAAGTGTGTTTCCCTTGATTAATATAACTATTAACTAGAAAAAGATGCTAGTTAAATGCATTACGAATGAAGATTAAAAGCCTAGGTAACTGAACATGACATCAAGGAAAAAATAAGATGGAGTCATTTCTACAACTTATTCAATGAAGGACATGCAATAATAATGGACTCCGAGAGTTTAACCACCAGAGAGGGTGATCAAATTTTGCTTTTTATTGCAGAATTCGAGAATTTGAGGTAAAGGAAGCACTAAAGAAGATGTAAAATGGTAAAGTAGTTGGACTAGAAAATATTCCCATTGAAGTTCAGAAGTGTTTATGGGAGAAAATGAGATAATGAGGTCTTGGAAAATGCAAGATTACTGGAGGAGAACATTAATACCTATTTATAAGAATAAAGGAGACAAGCAAAAATCGTGCAAACTACAGAGAGATCAAGCTCATGAGCCACACTATGAAACCGCGGGAAAGAGTATTCGAGAGAAGATTAACAAAGAGACCCGCATTTCAAAGAATCAATTTGGTTTTATGCCAAGGAGACTATCTACCTATTGCGGGGTTTGATGGAATGATTTAGAAGGATAAGAAAAGACCTACACTTGGTCTTCTTTGATTTGGATAAATGTTATAATAGGGTATCACGAGAAGTTCTGTGGATGAAAAGAGTTTGTATACATATATTCGAGCTATAAATAACATGTATGATGGGGTTTTGCATGGAGGGGTGTTAGGTACTGATTTTACTGATAAGAGAATTGGAGACTAGCTCCTTACACCAGAAATGAATTCTGGAATTCTTGCAATGCAACAACAGAATAAGAAAAAAAAAGATACAGAATAGTAAGAGACTCTAAGGAAGAGTCCCAGCCTTAGGAATGGCCAACCCCACCCAACACCTCCCTTTACACTTTTTCCCTCTCCTCTCTTTGTTGCTCTCTCCCCTTCTTATAATAGAAAGTGCTCTCAGCCCCACCCGCCCCCCCTTTTTTCCATGAGTACAGGTGGTTATCCTGCCTACTCACACTTTTTCCCCTACAAATGAGAGCTGATTCCCTACTATACAGCCCACTTTCCCTAGTGTACACCCTAGTGATGGGTGGATGCCTATCAAGGGGTAACAAAAGATTTTCCTGTAACTATAAGATTGCACCAATGGTTGACTTTGAGTCCATAACTTTTACCTCAGTATTGGATGTACTTACTAGGCACATTCATGAGCCAGTGCCTCAATGCATGTTTTTTGGGGATGATATAGTCCTAGTTGATGAGTTGAAAGAAGGAGTAAATTGTAAACTTGAGATGTGGAGAGCAGCTTTGAAATCAAAGGGTGTTCGGTTAAGTAGGACTAAGATGGAGTATATGGAGTATATGGAATGCAAATTCAGCAAGATGTGACTTAGCAAAATTTTGAAAGTGAGAATTGGAGATTACATCATACATAAGTTGCACGGTTTAGGTATCTTAGTACTGCCTTACAAAGTGAAGGGGATGTAACACAAAGGATTTAAACTAAGTGGATGAAATGGAAAAATGCTTCAGGCATAATTTGTGATTGGAAGGTGCCTATCAAACTCAAAGGAAAATTCTACCAGACAGCTATAAGACCAGAAATGCTATATGACAATGAATGTTGGGGAATAGTGTTAGCAAGAGTTAAAAATAAGTATAGCTGAGATGAGAATGTTGAGGTGCATCAGAGGACATACAAGAAAAGATAAGAATATCAAGAACTTGTGTGAAAGTTGGAGTAGCCCTATTGAGGAGGAGAAGTTGCCTAAGGTGGTCCAGTCATGTGAGGAAAATAATAACAAAGGCTCCAATAAGAAAAGATGGTTCAATTAAAAGGGGTAGAGAAAGATCGAAGAAAACTTTTGCAGAAACTATTAAAAAATGCCTTGCTCTAAATGGATTTATTAAAATTTTTGTTTTTGATATAGCCCAATGATGACATTTGATCTATCTAGCTAAGCCACCTATTGGGATCTTTTGATAAGGCTTGGTTGTTGTTGTAGAAAAGATGTCATTACACCTTTATCTCTAGGTAGGTTTGCAAGCTAAAATAAAAGCAAGAAACTGCACCATCAGTATTTTTATTATGTATAATTATATTTTTATCACAAATTGCAATAAGAAACTCATAAAAAAGTTCTAGCTTATTGACACTAAGGTACTACAAAATTAACAATCAGAGTATCATAGATTAGAAAAAACTATCTGAATTAAAAATACACTTGAGACAGACCAAAAAAGTAAGGGTATTTGGCCAAACAGTTAGTAAAAAACCAGAGAGCTGCTTCAACAGCCAAAACCAGTCACTTCCTTGCAAAAAGATGCTTGTGATTTGATTAGTACTCCCCAGAGTAACAGAAACCAGAAGTCAGGGCAACCAAAATTACCAACAGTCTTCAAAGCCAAGTGGGTTGGTTGTCACTTTAATTACAATGAAAGGTCCATTGAATGGTTCTAAATTGCGGTCCGCAACCGCAATTGCGGCCGCAATATTGCTGTTGCAAGAGCCTCCGCAACGGCAACGCGACCGCAATTGCGGCAGCATGAACTGCATTTTCCCGCAATTGTCCACAATTTTTACAATCACAGCGTAACTGCAACCGCAATTTAAAATCATGGTCCATTGTGCACTCCAAAATTGATATTCTTGCAGTTGTGTGCCTGTGTGCAACAATTTGTAAATGCTAGTAAGTTTTTAAAATCTGTATCGGCTTGAAGCCTTTTTATGCATACACTAAAAGAATTATGTTGAACAATAACTTCGTTGTTAGAATTCAAAAAGTGTCCTAACTCCTAACTGTGTGTAACCTTGCAATTGAAACATGGCAGCATTGAAACACAGCAAGTAAGGATACACGATGCCACTGGGCAATGGGCAAAGTGGGCTTGGAGGCTAGGGTTTGCCGATTATTGACGTGCAGCGGTAGAGAGACGGGTTGAAACCTGCTCTCTTACCTTAAAGAGAGGGAGAGCATTTGAAGAAAATTTTTTGTCTGATTAATCTCCACAGACTTATATTACAAGACTATTCCTAAAACAACTCCTAAATTACAGCACTAATTATAGCTGCAGTACTGTAAATACTTAATTAGTAATTACACAAAGTTATCACATGCCTAATATACATAACTTCTCTAGCAGAATGTCATAGCAAAACAGTATACATATCCTTAAGAATACGAAAAGAAATAACTACAAGATATGCAATTGGAAATATATACATAATCTAAACAATTCAATACCTTGAATAACCCGTAATTTATTCCATGCAATAGAACCCATTGGTATAGCCCCTTGAGCAAGAATAGC
Organism: Castanospermum australe; assembly: GCA_019955255.1. Classification (NCBI taxonomy): domain Eukaryota; kingdom Viridiplantae; phylum Streptophyta; class Magnoliopsida; order Fabales; family Fabaceae; genus Castanospermum; species Castanospermum australe. The sequence continues at coordinate 56,143 of NSJW01000022.1, forward strand.
TTTCCAGACAGATGGAGCAGCTTCTGGTGACATCAACAATGAAAAACCTTCTTCAGAAAGGACATTTCCAACACCTATAGTTACAGGCTGCCGATCAACCTACAAATTCCAAAGATGTCTGAGAATTTCTCCACAAGAATTTTAATAGATCACATAGGTCTTTAAGATTTTCAAAGAAGGGAAAAATATTAAAAAAAAGGAGATAATATATTAGGCATTGCTGTTGAAAATTTACTAATTCGGATGTAAATTTAACTCATTAAGTTTGGAAGTTATATAAAAGATGCAGCCATAGAAACTTGTTGCCAAAAGCAGAAGCCATGATTTTGTTATATATAATTATTGACGATGCAAACCACCAAGAATCTGCATTTGTCACAGTAAGAAAGTTATCTAGGAGGAGAAAAAAATACATGAAGCTAAAAAAGAAAGCACACAAGACATGAGTGAGAATGTAAGATGTACCATGCTACATATTATATGTTTTTTTGACAAAAATAAGAAAGGGTAAGACAGACATAACTAAGAGTCATCAACAAATGAACAAAACCAATTGTATCTTGTAGTGACTAATTGGTGACAAGGAAAACAACTAGTAATTAGTGTACATACTTCACAAGATATAATAAGTTTGATCAGGCTTACACTAAAATGTTGATGTGTGCCATATGGTCTTCCAACAAGATTGCCAAGGTTCAAGTTCTCCATCACCTGTTCATTTCATTATATTGAAAGTTACCAACTCAGTCATTCAAAATACTATATAGGTACAATATAACCATAACGTTTCTTACTTGGTCACTTTTGGGTCCCACTAAAACAAATAAGCTAGTTTGCTTAGTGATGTCTTGAATCTCCACCTTATCAGCAAAAAATATATACCTTAAGATCATTACATGTAAAAGAGTTAGTTCATGTATCTTCCACTATTTGATAATATGCCTCAGCAAAGACAACTCTTTTTTCTCTCTTTATTCTTTTTTTAGTTTAAACTCCATGAGTGAATCCTTATAACTCATAAAAAGTTACCTACTTGTTCAGCATTTCAGTAATGGTCCTACAAGTCTCTGTCGAAACCACTAATGTGACTGCACTTTTCTGTCAAAGCAACAAGAGAAAGTGGTCAGCTACGAGAAAATCAAGATATCATTAGTCATTACATTGTAGAAAAGACAATGACCAAAAACGAATCTGAAGAGAGGGAGTAAGAAAGAAATTACCATGACCCATGCGTGTGCAATATCTATTGCTCGAGCTGTTGGTGTTACAAAAACAGTGTCACATCCCTATGGATTTCAGTTGGAAATCCTATTACTTAAGCCTGTGTTATAATATGAAATATAAAAATAAATTGACAAGAACTTGCAAATAATCCATAAATGCAGTCAAACAATGCTACTTTCTTCCAATACATACTTGCCCTGACTGTAGACATTCGAAGTTTGCTGTACTCTGGTTGTGAAGGAACTGAATACGATCTTCTCCACTGACTTTATTTTAGGCGAGCCAAAATATTTGCATTAAAAGGTAAGAAAAGATTAAACCATAACCACATCCATTGTCACCTATTGACAGGTAACTAAATAATCACCATACCAAGCACAAGGGAAAATAAAAAGATCAAAACTTCAACCACTGCAAATTGAATGCAAGTGATAAAATTGTGGCAAAAGAAACGTAGTTGTTTTATTTGAACAAGTTTCTGCTGTTTTGACGCATGCAGTAAAGCAAACTACCATGTAATGAAATGTTGAACAAGTATTGGAATTAAGCCACCTTCTACTAAAGTACAAGCACATGCATAGGTTATTCTTGATACCATGTCAATAACTAGTGAATTTAAATCAAAAGATATACTAACAAATGTTGTACATCTGCTCAGCAAAAACATCCAACTAAATGACTGGTCACTTGCTTTTCCATTTGAAAATTTAATATGAGCTAGTCTACACAACATAGAAAATCTTACAAAAGTTGAAGCCATCAATCTCCCCATTAAAGAAGTTTTTGACTTTGGTTCTCCTACATTTAGCCGATTTGTAGTTGTTTGGCTTTACTTGATAGATTATACTACATAGACAACAAGCCCGTATTATGAGGACATCAATCAATAGTGAATGCGATGTCTTAATTATTTCTCCTGACACAAGAATTCATTAACCTGTGTCCCTCTATCTTGAAACTCCAAATTTTAAAAATTGATCTGAGGCTGATTGTAATGACAATTTACTAAATTTCATTCATAAGCACCCATAACACTTCGCCAACAAACCCTCCACCTGTTAAAAGATAGTACAGACCAAAAGGTCTTAATCTCATCCTGAAATAGATGCATGTGCCTGAATTTCTAGGAATTTTCAAATCCCAGCATTCTCTGATCTATGTTATATTGGACTTCTAATCCTCATGATTCAAAATCTTGAGAACAACTGCACGTCTTATGTAGCTAAAAGGTGAGATTTACAAATCCTAATACTATGTTTGGAATCATTAAAAAATGTAATTGATTTAATTTGATTCGATTTAGAAATCAAATCCACTCAAATCCGATATTTCAGCAGATTTCTACATGTATACAACTAAAATCAAAAGGATTTTAAAATAAAATCAGTTCCTAAATTATAGTATAACTTTCCAAACAAAGGATTTAATTTCAAAACAATTCCTTTTCATAACTTACTTTCCAAACAAAGGATTTCATTTATAAATCAAATCAAATCCCAAATTTTGTAGTTGCAAACAGATTATAACTGTATTATGATAGGAACCTGGTATTTGATTAAGAAAAACAATGGGAATAATTCCCAATTACAGAAACAGACTCACAGCAGTAAACTGTCCCTCACTCACAGCCACCAGAAAGCTAATGGATAACACCCAAAAACAGAAAAGAAGATGAAGAAAAAGATAGCACAGGTCATTCGAGAGACCTGCAACCTCCCTACCCAAAAAGAGTCCCAAAACCTTACTAATTGCCTATCCCTCCTCTCTCCCTGCCCTCCTTTTTATCCTATCCGATTCCTTTTTTTGCATTCCTAGCCACCTGCCACGTGTGCAGGTAATTACAAAACAGAACCTTGCACCCTTTGCCTATATGAGGGAGTGATTTCCTGCTACCCCACCCATTTTTCCTAGTATACACCCTAGAGATGGGTGTGTATCTATCAATACTCCCCGGCCTCCCCCAAAAAAAAAAACTTTCACCTTGTCCTCAAGGTGAAGGGTTGGGGAAATCCTGTAACAGCTGAAAGAACCTTCACCAGGGTCTCATTGCTTGAAGCATGTTGACTGGGAGGCCCGTTTATTGGCACCCACTGTGGCACTGGTAACTTCCTTCCCACGTTGCTTGTAACGTGCAGCTACAATCTTCCATAATTCTTCAGTAGTCCGCTGAATGCACACAGCGTGAACTGAAATGTCTTCCTCTGCTACTAATAGCAGAATTATACTGAAAGAAAATGCACCAAAATCCTTGGACCGCAGCTCCAAGTCTTCAGCTGTCATAACCCCAGAATCAACAACCCCAGCAATAGCTTAACAATACTATTTACATCCATCACAAGATTGGCAGCCTCCATGTCTCTATGGGTTATGTTATTTTGGTGCAAGTAGTCTGCTGACATCACTGCCATAGCCCTATCTTTCACATCAAATCCCTGCTCCTCTTCCCTAAGGGTCCTGAACATGGACTCCAAGTCGGCTGCTGTTGTGGGCAGAGGTGGTTTTCCTTCAAGACTGCTGTTGACCTCCTCGATCCCTCCTAAGCATTTCACCTCCAATGCTACATCTGCCTTTCTAGGGTCAAATAAGCAAAAATCCTGGACTATCTCAATGTCTAGCACTCCCATTAACACTCCAGTTCCATCCCCCTTACCCCCACCTTTACTTTTGACTCGGTGTCCTTCTCCTACTTCCACACAGTATTCTGGTCTGTATGTCTTGGATTGCCTCAACTCCTTGATACCAGTTGCTGAATCCCTTCCTGTTTGAAGATTGCAGGTACCATTCTCTAGAAAAGATGCTCCACGCAGAAACTTTAAGGCTACTTCAAAATAAATCTTGTTGCCTTCAAACCTAAAGGAAAACTTATCGTAATTTGCTTCCTCTTTCTCCTCTCGATCTTTAACCCAGACTTCTCTGTGTTTGCTTTGTACATTCTGCCATGGCCGCATCAGGTTTAACAGTTTTCAGGGCTGCTGTTCCAGCCCCTCTCCATGGGGGCTTAAGGTCTATTGTTGTGGTACAAGTGGCCTGGTTGATTTTGGAATTTAGTTCATCTTTGACTGAGTGAGATCCTGAATTGGTGTCCCATGGAGAAGCATTCGCATGTGGAACTCCTGAAACTGGCCTGCCACTAACAGCTTCAACTGTTTGCTTCTTGTTGCTGAATATTTCTGGTTCACCTGTCTTCATAAACCACTGATGACCATGCTTTGGTTCAATTCTGGTAAACTTCTCATATCCCATATTTTCTTCAGCTAAGTAACCAGCGTTCTGTGGCATCCTAAAGCTTCCATTAAATCCATTCTGATCCCATATCATTTCATTAGCTAACGGCACCTCCTTCCATTCCTTTGCCAATTTTTTTGCAGACTGCGCAGGTCTCCCATGGAAAATTCCAATATTGTAGGCGGCACTAAATATAAGTTTTGAATTGGGTGCTGTTGTGTTATTCCATCCAGCCCTAGTCTGCAAATTGGGCCATGGCCCAAATTCTGATGAGATGGTTTTATTGACCTGCTTCATTTCTAAATAAGACCCAATTTTCAGCACTGATATCCCCCTTTCTTTTTCAGAAGCCAAGCTTCTCTCTTTCTCTGACTCTAAGCTCCGCTCCTTTTCCTCACTCATTTGGGCTTGTTGGCCTATCAGGTTAGAAATTTTTTTCCCTAATTCCGTTTCTGCCCCTCCAGCCTTCTCCCACTTCTATTTCACTTTCACGTAGTCTCTGTGAAGGGGCACTACAGCGGCATTGAACTTCGTACTAGTATGCGGCGGTTCTGGAGGTGGAAGCTTGGCTGGCATGTGTGAGACCCAGATCCTAGTCGCAATAGGTGACCCATCCGCCTCCATGGACGAATCCGAGTTCAGTGGCTTTGACGACGGTGGTTGTTGGGCCGGAATACTCGAGACCCAAACCTCTGAGGCCACCGCCGGCCATCTCTTCCCTTGTCTATCCAGTGCGCGACCCCAATGGGCCTTATCTCTCTCCCTTTCGCCACCCAGTGGGTGTTCATCCACCACTATCGCAATCTCCTCCTGAAGTTGGCCTTCCCTCTTGCTGTCACATTTACCCAAACCAAGGTCCTCAGCCTTCAAGCCTGTGGATGCAAGATTCACCCTTAAACTCCCTTGAGGCCAGATGATGTTCTCTGCTGCATTCAAGCACTCCCCTCTTTTTTCTTATTTCCGCCCAACTCCACCCCCAAAATATTCAAAAGCTAGTTCTTCATGTTCTGTCTCCTCTATCCTCCCTTCCAATTCCTCTTTGACTGGATCGAAAGTTCTCTTCGGATGAGATGCATAATCTCTGCATGGTTCTCTTCAACCCGCTTGTGCCATTCTTCTCTTGCTTCTCGTGCTTCTCATGCTTCTCGTGCCAACTAGTCTTCCTTCCTCCAACTCTTAAACATCTCCAGCAGATTTGCAATTTTAGTCTCCAATTTCTTCTCCATTGCTTCCACTCTAGCTTCCATGTTCATATTTAGCATCCACAACTCCCAGATCGGGAGCTCTGATACCAATTGATAGGAACCTGGTATTTGATTAAGAAAAACAATGGGAATAATTCCCAATTACAGAAACAGACTCAGCAGTAAACTGTCCCTCACTCATAGCCAACAGAAAACTAATGGATAACACTCAAAAACAGAAAAGAAGATGAAGGAAAAAGATAGCACAGTCATTTGAGAGACCTGCAACCTCCCTACCCAAAAAGTGTCCCAAAACCTTCTAATTGCCTATCCCTCCTCTCTCCCTGCCCTCCTTTTTATCCTATCCGATTCCTTTTCTTGCTTTCCTAGCCACCTGCCACGTGTGCAGGTAATTACAAAACAGAACCTTGCACCCTTTGCCTATATGAGGGAGTGATTCCCTGCTACCCCACCCATTTTTCCTAGTATACACCCTAGAGATGGGTGTGTATCTATCAATACTCCCCGGCCTCCCCCAAAAAAAAAAACTTTCACCTTGTCCTCAAGGTGAAGGGTTGGGGAAATCCTGTAACAGCTGAAAGAACCTTCACCAGGGTCTCATTGCTTGAAGCATGTTGACTGGGAGGCCCGTTTATTGGCGCCCACTGTTCCCACGTTGCTTGTAACGTGCAGCTACAATCTTCCATAATTCTTCAGTAGTCCGCTGAATGCACACAGCGTGAACTGAAATGTCTTCCTCTGCTACTAATAGCAGAATTATACTGAAAGAAAATGCACCAAAATCCTTGGACCGCAGCTCCAAGTCTTCAGCTGTCATAACCCCAGAATCAACAGCCTTAACAATACTATTTACATTTACATCCATCACAAGATTGGCAGCCTCCATGTCTCTATGGGTTATGTTATTTTGGTGCAAGTAGTCTGCTGACATCACTGCCATAGCCCTATCTTTCACATCAAATCCCTGCTCCTCTTCCCTAAGGGTCCTGAACATGGACTCCAAGTCGGCTGCTGTTGTGGGCAGAGGTGGTTTTCCTTCAAGACTGCTGTTGACCTCCTCGATCCCTCCTAAGCATTTCACCTCCAATGCTACATCTGCCTTTCTAGGGTCAAATAAGCAAAAATCCTGGACTATCTCAATGTCTAGCACTCCCATTAACACTCCAGTTCCATCCCCCTTACCCCCACCTTTACTTTTGACTCGGTGTCCTTCTCCTACTTCCACACAGTATTCTGGTCTGTATGTCTTGGATTGCCTCAACTCCTTGATACCAGTTGCTGAATCCCTTCCTGTTTGAAGATTGCAGGTACCATTCTCTAGAAAAGATGCTCCACGCAGAAACTTTAAGGCTACTTCAAAATAAATCTTGTTGCCTTCAAACCTAAAGGAAAACTTATCGTAATTTGCTTCCTCTTTCTCCTCTCGATCTTTAACCCAGACTTCTCTGTGTTGCTTTGTACATTCTGCCATGGCCGCATCAGGTTTAACAGTTTTCAGGGCTGCTGTTCCAGCCCCTCTCCATGGGGGCTTAAGGTCTATTGTTTGTGGTACAAGTGGCCTGGTTGATTTTGGAATTTAGTTCATCTTTGACTGAGTGAGATCCTGAATTGGTGTCCCATGGAGAAGCATTCGCATGTGGAACTCCTGAAACTGGCCTGCCACTAACAGCTTCAACTGTTTGCTTCTTGTTGCTGAATATTTCTGGTTCACCTGTCTTCATAAACCACTGATGACCATGCTTTGGTTCAATTCTGGTAAACTTCTCATATCCCATATTTTCTTCAGCTAAGTAAACCAGCGTTCTGTGGCATCCTAAAGCTTCCATTAAATCCATTCTGATCCCATATCATTTCATTAGCTAACGGCACTCTCTTCCATTCCTTTGCCAATTTTTTTTGCAGACTGCGCAGGTCTCCCATGGAAAATTCCAATATTGTAGGCGGCACTAAAATATAAGTTTTGAATTGGGTGCTGTTGTGTTATTCCATCCAGCCCTAGTCTGCAAATTGGGCCATGGCCCAAATTCTGATGAGATGGTTTTATTGACCTGCTTCATTTCTAAATAAGACCCAATTTTCAGCACTGATATCCCCCTTTCTTTTTCAGAAGCCAAGCTTCTCTCTTTCTCTGACTCTAAGCTCCGCTCCTTTTCCTCAACTCATTTGGGCTTGTTGGCCTATCAGGTTAGAAATTTTTTTCCCTAATTCCGTTTCTGCCCCTCCAGCCTTCTCCCACTTCTATTTCACTTTCACGTAGTCTCTGTGAAGGGGCACTACAGCGGCATTGAACTTCGTACTAGTATGCGGCGGTTCTGGAGGTGGAAGCTTGGCTGGCATGTGTGAGACCCAGATCCTAGTCGCAATAGGTGACCCATCCGCCTCCATGGACGAATCCGAGTTCAGTGGCTTTGACGACGGTGGTTGTTGGGCCGGAATACTCGAGACCCAAACCTCTGAGGCCACCGCCGGCCATCTCTTCCCTTGTCTATCCAGTGCGCGACCCCAATGGGCCTTATCTCTCTCCCTTTCGCCACCCAGTGGGTGTTCATCCACCACTATCGCAATCTCCTCCTGAAGTTGGCCTTCCCTCTTGCTGTCACATTTACCCAAACCAAGGTCCTCAGCCTTCAAGCCTGTGGATGCAAGATTCACCCTTAAACTCCCTTGAGGCCAGATGATGTTCTCTGCTGCATTCAAGCACTCCTCTCTTTTTTCCTATTTCCGCCCAACTCCACCCCCAAAATATTCAAAAGCTAGTTCTTCATGTTCTGTCTCCTCTATCCTCCCTTCCGATTCCTCTTTGATTGGATCGAAAGTTCTCTTCGGATGAGATGCATAATCTCTGCATGGTTCTCTTCAACCCGCTTGTGCCATTCTTCTCTTGCTTCTCGTGCTTCTCATGCTTCTCGTGCCAACTAGTCTTCCTTCCTCCAACTCTTAAACATCTCCAGCAGATTTGCAATTTTAGTCTCCAATTTCTTCTCCATTGCTTCCACTCTAGCTTCCATGTTCATATTTAGCATCCACAACTCCCAGATCGGGAGCTCTGATACCAATTGATAGGAACCTGGTATTTGATTAAGAAAAACAATGGGAATAATTCCCAATTACAGAAACAGACTCAGCAGTAAACTGTCCCTCACTCATAGCCAACAGAAAACTAATGGATAACACTCAAAAACAGAAAAGAAGATGAAGGAAAAGATAGCACCAGTCATTTGAGAGACCTGCAACCTCCCTACCCAAAAAGTGTCCAAAACCTTCTAATTGCCTATCCCTCCTCTCTCCCTGCCCTCCTTTTTATCCTATCCGATTCCTTTTCTTGCTTTCCTAGCCACCTGCCACGTGTGCAGGTAATTATTAAACAGAACCTTGCACCCTTTGCCTACACGAGGGAGTGATTCCCTGCTATCCCACCCATTTCTCCTAGTATACACCCTAGAGGTGGGTGTGTATCTATCATATTGCCTCTAATTGCATCAAATAAATATTGTCACCAGAAAACCACCTTCACTATTAAGAGTACAGCATTGCCTCCACTGATGCCAATGCTCCCTATAAACCACTGTCATCACGATCAACACCAAGCCAACTTGGTAATGACGAACCACTACTATCACCACCACTATTGACTTTGCTAATGCTATCAAGACCACTACAGCCACAGCAATCAATATTTTTGCTATTGTTGTTGCTACCCTGGTATGAACAGGGTCTCTATTGCCATCATGGTCACTAATGTTGGCTGGGTAGTCACAATTACTTATGACCTGCCACTATTGGTGAACCCATGGATGAGAAAGGGTCATTATTGCCATCATAGTCACTAACGCTAACAAGTAGTCCTCATGGTATTCATAAACTTCCACCACTACAACTAATTCCTTGACAAATAAAGAGCAATAATCTCTGAAACTTTAAAACCTTACATTTTTAAACTTTGGAACTTCAAATGCTCATAATTTCAGCAACCCAGATAACAAAACCAGCAAAAAAAAAAATGACTTGTAGTAAAATGAAGCAAAAGGGTAAGTATCTATAGATGGAAAGAACGCAATTGTAAAATTAGATGTAAATTTAACATTTTTGGTGGGACTGTTGGATGGGAGATTATTCCTTCTTGGATGTCTTCCCTCCCCTTTATAGCCTTTTTATTCGTCACCAGTCCCAGATACAAGACTTCTATATCACTCAGAAATGCCAATAGTACATCTCGAGGAACCTGAACGATAGAGAAGCTGCAGAACTGAAATCACTCTTGTTGATGCTAGAATCATTGCATTTGTCTCCTGACTTGGATGAAAGAGTGTGTACTCTTGATAGCTCTGGTGAATTTTTGTGCAAATCCTACTCACTTTCTGACCAACTATTTAAATACAGAGAAATTTCTCTTTGTTAAACCCATATGGACATCCGAAGGCCAAGGTTAAGTCTTTCATTTGGACAGCAGTTCTCAATAAGATCAACACCAATGATATTCGACATGTGTGTCGTGTGTGGCTTTAGCTCTAACATTTTCTCACCATTTTATACTCTGCCCTACAGCTAGGTCCATCTGCAATAGACTTTTGATGTGTTTAGTGAATGCTGGGTGCTAAACTAGATCAGTTTCTCGTGACCAACTTCCGGAGTTTTGGTAGGACTAAGGAAGGAAAGTCTCTATGGCAAAGTGCTATCTACTGTATTCTTTGGAGTGTTTGGCTTTAGCAAAATGCTCATATTGTTGAGAATTCTTTCCAGCCAACAAATCTGATTTGGGACAAGATCATCCTTTTGGCCACTGTTTGGTGGTTAACACACAGTCTCTTTAAGGTGGTGTCCCTCGCAGTTATGCAAAGGGATTGAAGAGCACTTTTGTCTTAACTTGTTTGTTTGTCACTTCTTTGTTTCTCTTTTGTGCCTCTCTGTTAAGGATGGTTTCTTATTATCCTCTTTCTTTGTACACTTTTCTTCTTACATCAAATAATACTTCCTATTCTATCTAAACAAATATTTTACAACAGCAAACTTCAAGTATCTAAAATGATTTAAACAAAAAAAAAAAAAAAATTTCTAGCTGTTTTTTCTGTTCATAGATCATAATGCATGTCTGCAATGTTTTTTTTAATATAATCCCAATATGGCTGAATAAAATCATTATTCTTAAATAGCAGGCATGATAAGGTAGAACTTTAGAAGCTGTTAACTAAGATAATAAAAAATAATTGAAATTCAAAAGCACATAAAAAAAAATAAGTACCTCTTATCCGGCCAAAGTGTGAAAGATCCACAACCTATGCCATTAGATGCCACAAAGAATGAAATTAAGAAAACAACTAAAACCCACATTATACAACAAAATAGTAATGTACAATGATAAATTTGTAAACATTAACGAATATATTAGACTTCAGAACTTGAGTAGCTTTTATAAAAGTTGATAGCATGTTACTAGAGAATATTCTGTATAAACACTAAAATTGAGATACAATTCTAAAATCCACATCCCTGAGCTAATATCATTCCAAGCCCACAAAAGCTTTGTGCCTATTTCACTTTTTAAGTAAAATTGGGCAGTAAGACAAAATTAGATACAAGTATAACAGAATCAGATAGTGTCAACATAATAAGCAGTGAAGATTTACTATATTGTTTTCGGCCCATACGATTTAGGATACAACCACGAAGCATCTCTAGAACCACAAATTAATCAGTAGAAACTAGAACAAGTGAACATCATATACAAATAGAGAAAAAAGGACTGATGTAGTCGCCAAATTTGATTAGTCTTTTTTCTGTTTTCTACCAAAGGAAGCAACTTAAACAGAGAGAACGAGAATGAGCATTACGCTACGGGCATAAACAGAAACAAAATTAAATGCATACCACAATTCCATTTTCCACGGCATCCAGCGCTTCATCATCATTATGAAATGTTTCAATGATCCCTTCCGCAGAAACCTCGGCGCCTGCAGTTTTCACAGTGTCCTGCAAAGAGTCAAGGCAACAATTTTAACAAACAAAAACGAAACAAAAAATATTTTGCAATAGCCACCTTGTGCAAAATCAAATGGGTATTTCCAAAAACTAATCATCTGCAAATAGGCAATTTTAAAGATAAAAACTTTTAGGACACGCACGTCCACCATGGTTGTTCAAAACCATATTCATCTACTGCCATAAGCAAAATCAAAACTACAAAATTGGGTTTTGCAGCGTTCCAAGTTACCAGGAAGTCATGGTCGATGGGAGGAGGAGACAGGTCGAAAGGCGAGGCCTGAGCGGAAATGGACCCAGAGATTGGCTTCTTCCGATGCTGGTGGGAACAAAACGCAACGTTTCGAGGGATACAAGGTTTGGACAGCACAGACTGACGCCATGAGTTTCGAGGGCTCAAGCAAGTCGTTACTGACATCGTTGTCATTTCGGATTGGACTGAGAACGGAGACTGAAAACGGAGACGCTCTATGTCTCTCGCTTCCCCAATCTTATGTCTCTTGCAACTGTAACACAGACACGGCAAAATTACATTCACCTCCCACAAGGTTTGGCAATATTACAAATGAGACCCCCCAGTTTGGTAAATTACTTTGCCATTTGGCAATATTCCAAACCCTCGTAAATTTTAGGAGCCATTCTTTACTTATGTTTTTTTTTATATTTATTTTGTTTTCTTCTTCATTAATTTTTTATACTTCAGAATTTTATTATGAAAATTACAAATAAAACAAATCATAATTTTATTCCTCCCCGCCTTTGTCATCGAGCGACTTTCGGAGTGACCAGTTGTAGCGTCGTCCGTATGAGCTTTCCGTTCCACTTTCGGGTCCGTCCGTCTGTGCAAGCTTCCATCGCCGTCGTACCAGCTACCACCTGCCATCGCCACGCCACCGCCTCCAAGTCTGTAATGTTGATTGCTATTTTTTATAATTATTCTGTGTTGTGTTGTTGGCTTATAAACTTATTAGTTATTCTTCTAGAGCATTTATTTAGATTTGTTACATTTGATTTGTATGCTAATTGTTAAATGCCCATGTCCAAATTAGTTAGAGTTGTGAATTTTGTAATTTTATTTTTTTCAGATATGGATAACTCTAATAATCAGACAAGAGAGAGCAATACTGTTAACTAGCAATCCTCCTCAGGTTCTAGTCGAGGAAAAAGTGATCCAACATAGAAACATGTTAGTTTAGCTCTCAAAAATAGAAAGTTAGTGTACACATATATGTTTTGTTTGACACAATATAAAGGAGGAGGGATTAATAAGATGAAGCAACATCTTGCTGGGAAATAAGGATAAATAACTTCATGCAAAAAAGTTACTCGTGATGTTAAATGTCAAATGTTAGCACATTTGGAACAAATGAAAAAAAATAAGGATGATAAAGTGAGCTTTGGTGATGATTATGATGAAGTAGAGGAATAAGAAGAACAAGATATTACTCCTCCACCTCCACCAACCAAGATGCAACGTATTGGAGATAAAGGCAAGAGAAAAGCAAGTGCTTTCCAACCAATTGATAATTATTTTACACTAAGGACAACTCCAGGAGCCCAACTAAGTTTAAAAAGTGTTTTACCATACATAAGGCTAAATTGGGAATAGCCAGATGGATTGTTGATGCAGATATTCTATTTAATACAATTCAATCACCTTATTTTCAAGCTGTATTAGATGGTATTTGCTGCTATTGGACCTAGTTTTAAAGGTCCATCTTATGATGAAATGAGGGTTCACTTGTTAGGAGATCTTAAGAATGAATGTCAGCTACTTGTTGATTGTTATCGGAAGCTCATGAAAAGAAACTAGTTGTACACTTATGGCTAATGATTTGGACTGATCAAAGGCAACGAACTCTAATCAATTTTTTGGTGTATTATCCTGCTGGTATGTCCTTTCTGAAATCTGTTGATGCTTCAGATATGATAAAAAATGCCACAACATTATTTAACTTGTTTGTTGATGTTATTGAATGGGTTGGGCCTAGTAATGTTGTGCATGTAGGTGACTGATAATGCAGCCAATTATATGACAGCTGGGAGACTTATTCATGATAAGTATGAACATATTTTTTGATCTCCTTGTGCTGCCCATTGCATGAACCTCATTTTGAAAGATATTAGCAGCATGCCCCATGTAGCTAACCTTGCATCCAGTGCTTCAAAGATAACTATATTGTTTACAACCATATGGTATTTTTATCTTGGCTTAGAAAAAGGCCAGATTGAAAGGAAGTTGTTCGTTCAGGAGCTACCCGTTTTGCTATTGCTTTTATTACTTTAAAAAGTATTTAAGAACACAAGGAAGACTTGTAAGCTTTGGTTGTAAACAAGCACTTCACTGGACACAAGCTAGGAAGAAATGCTAGTGGGAAAGTTGTTGGTGATATTATCTTGGATAATAAGTTTTGGCATGATTGCTTTACTGTGGTGAAGATTGTAGGCCCTTTAATTAGATTATTAAGAATTGTAGATGCTGATGAAAAGCCTTAATTGGGATATGTATATGAAGGTATGCAAAGAGCTAAAAATGCTATCAAGCATATGCTTTAAGAATAGGAAAAACTTGTACAAGCCTTATACAGAAATCATTAAGGCTCGATAGGATAAGCACTTGCATCAGAATCTCCATGCAGTATCTTACTTTTTAAATCCTGCTTTCTTTTATGATGAGAAATTCATTGAGAAGCATAGGGTCATGCAAGGTTAACTTAACTTGTTTGATATAAAAAGCCTTTGCAGTGATCTAATTAAAGCTATGAAGGAGATACAGGTGTATCGGGAATGCAAGGAAAGTTTTGATAGGCCAAATGCTTAGAAAGCAGACAAGGAGCTTCAACCGAGTAAGCAATTTTATTTTTAATGCTGATTTGTTTTAATATTTTGAAACCTATAATATATAATTGATAGTTGATGTTGAGAATTATATTCATTTCTATATAGATCAATGGTGGACATTGTTTGGCACTAGTACTTCATATTTGAAAAAGATAGCATATCGTGTCCTTAGTGAAACAGCTTCTTCCTCAGGATGTGAGCGAAATTGGAGTCGTTTTGAACAAATTCATACTAAAAGGAGGAATAGGCTAGAGCATCAAAGACTCAATGATCTTGTGTATGTAACTTATAACTCGCGTCTTAAACCCAGGTATATTAATAATTTAAGTATTTAACACTTCTATATTAATGACATCATTTATTATGTTTAAAACTTTAGGTTAGTAAGTTGAAAAATTATTATAATACTTTGTTTGTTTGTTCTAGGTTACATAAAAAAAAAAGGACCTATGATCCAATTGATTATGAAAGTATTGACAATGTTGACTTTTGGGTGATAGAAGAAGATCCCGAGCCAGAGTTTGGTAATGAAGAGATTGAAAATTTAATCTATCAAGACAATGTTATTCCTTCTTATCATGTTGTTGAGTCTTATTTTTATAGTTCTATATAAAAGCATTAGCATTATGTATTACTATTAATTAAGTCTTTTATTTTGTTAGAAGGCGAAGATATTGATACTGAATTTAGTATGCCTGAAGCAACAATGCAGCCTTCATTTGATGATGATCATGATGGTGGAGATGAACAAGAAGATGATCTTTTTGATGAAGATATTTAACAAATTAATGCTGATTATGATAATCTTGTTTAATTTGTAAACTTTTTTATGACTACTTTTGATGGAACATTGTTGAACTTGTTTTGTTTACTTGTTTAAGATTGTTATTGTTAGTATGATTGACTATAATAGTGGATTAATATTGTGTTAGTGTAAGACTATAAATTGTGAACTATGTGAATTATGTTTATTTTAGTTAATTTGTATGCTATATTAGTATGTGGATTAATGTTGTGTTGCTTATATGAATGTAATATTTTTTTAGTTTATGATACTATTTTGTTTATGTTTCCAATAATTTTATTATTGATTTGTATTGTATTTTTATAATTTTTATTTATTTTAGTATATAAATATTATATATATATATATATATATATATACTTATATTTATATATAAATATAAATATATATTTAATTATATTTCAATTTGACCACGGTTGAACCAATGAACCTTGAATCAGTATCTCGACCGATTCAGTGGCCGGTTCGATTTTCAGAACCTTAGTTATGACTTACGAGCTCTCTTTTCTACACCATGGGTGACACAAGGAGGATGTGGCACTCCCTAACACAACCTTATAGCCATTTAGCACTTAGAAGGAGTTAGAGAGACAATGTGTGTCAATTTCTTTTTTTATACAAGGCACTCCCACATTTTTTTGGTGCGCAACTATCACAACTGTCTTGGAGGGCTGCGTAACAAGATAAGAGAAAAATTTACCATAAAAATTAAATCACCACCAATAATTATATGGTAAGAAAATTATTTGCAAAACTCTTTGAATATAATAAGAAAAATAGTCTACAAATCAGGTCGAATTTAGGAGTATATTTATGCACAGTAAAAGACTGGAACTTAATTATACTATACACCTGATACGTTTGTCTTAAGACGGTGACTCTAAGTTAATTGTGCAAATATTTATTAACCTTAAAATATTTAATTTACCACCCACAAAAGTGTGGTTTAGTGGTAAGCAAGTTAGAACCCCACTAGGATGAATTGTACTTGCATTGTTTGGAATTCAAATTCTAATGGAAAAAACTTTGTAGGAAGGGACAACCTCAGTACCTTAGATAAGGTTATACCTCATCAAAACCCCCAAAAAATATTTAATTTACCCCTTTAAACAATAAAAAATTTTAAATAATAAGGGAAATAATACTAACAAAAACTAAATGAAAATATTTATAATTTTAAGTTGTCCAAAGTACCTCTGTCAGTGGAAAAGTCAAAGTCAAGTAATTCTTTTAAAATATATTTGTTGATTGACTAATTTTAATTTAAAAAATTATGATAAATTGATTTTAAAATAGTAAATTATTCATAAATAAATCCCTATGATCTCGAATGATATGAAAGCTTGTGCAAGTGTTTTAGGCTTATTACCATGCAAGGTTATTGAAGGAATGGATGATTGGGCCGCCCAAGATGGGCCAAGCCCAGCCCCATGCATGCATATATATAAGATGCAAAAACGAAAAGTGAAAAATGATGACAAAAACCGGTTGTTGGTTGAGAAAACTTTCGGAAATCAGTTTTTCTCTTGCTCTCTGATTCTCTCCACGAATTTGGGACTTAAAACTCTGTTTCTAGGCATTCAATCTGTGGATTCACGGGCATGTTCTCTTGTAATATACTTCACATGATCAGTATATCTATTTTGATCCATATATGAGACCATTTGCATGAAATGATGATTATATGAGTTATAATCTACATTGGTATTAGAGCATAGGGTTATAGATATCTGAACATTGTTTTCGTGGTTGAAATATGATGAAAATACGTGTGTTTTGGTGAATTCTGTGAATTTTTGGATTTCTAGAAACTGTTCATTAACGTGTTCATGATGCCCTGTTCATCCAAATTTTCTGTCCAATACGTTGGGAATTATTATGAAATAATTATATCAATGAAAACTAGACATTTCAAGCTTTCCATTGATATATAATTTGCATTATTTGGATGAGAAACGAGGGAGATATATAAGCCTTCAAACATGTCGGTTTTACCATTTTTTTCCAGAAATGAAACCGATTTTGACTTCCCCAGAAAATGGTGATTTAAGCTTTTTTAATTACGTTTTATGCAATAAAACAATTTGGAATTTAGTAAACAAGAGATCTGGGCACAAAAATCACAAATTTTGGTTCAGGAAGGACCCCAAAAACGTGAAAAATAGAGTCGGATTAGAAACGGGTCAAACCGGGTCCAAAACGGGTCGACGCGACCCGTCTGAAGGAAGAAGACGACCCAAACGACAGGCCGTTTTGATTCCACGGTAAACGACACGTCGTTTTGACAATAGTAATAACCGCCGTCAACTGCCACGCCACGTGTCAACATCACACGGAGACACTTGTCGAGCATCGCGTTGACGTGTCAGCGTCCACGTGGCGCGTGTGGAGCGCGTGGCGGCGTGAGGGCGAGTGGAACGCGTGGCGGCGCGTGGAGCGCGTGGGACGGGTTCTGTTGGCGCGTGAGGGCGCGTGAAACCTCAGTTTGAGACATGATTTTCACTGTTGGACTCAGAAATAAATTTCTGATTTTTTGGTTATTTTTTTATAATTTTTTTAGGATCAGAAATATTTATTATGAATTAATTAGGCCTTTCTAATGAGATAATTGCATCTTAAATTCGAAGAAATTCTTATTTCTGTATATGTTACAGAAAAACTTGTTAACTGTTTGCTTAAATCCATCGATAACTCCTTGTTCTTTCATTGTATCAGTTATAACGGTTAGGTTCAGAAGAACTCATACAAGGAGGGAAGTAAGGAAACTTGCGAAAAGGAAAAGAAAAATTAAATGAGTATATCGATGGAAAGATGACATTAACATGATGGATCATGTTAAAACTGTTAACAAGATGATGCAAAAGGTTATAAACAGCGGTTATACCTTATCTCAATATGAAAGGATGATGGCATTAAGGAACACTCTTACTGAACAATGGCAAAAAAAGATTGATAAACCTTTGGGAACCAGAAGAAAAAATTAGACCTTTCGTATATTATAAGGAGCTAGTTGTAACTTTTATGAAAACTTATATTAAGAAGGGATCTAAGAGAAGTTTAGTATTATCCATGAATCCCACGTTACGTAGGTCTTCGAAGTCCGTTAAGTTTTTCCCTTGGTTAGAGACAATGACTGTCAAGCTACCTAAAGACTTTTATCAGTCTATTCCTATGAAAAGAACATGGATTAGGCGATAAAGATAAATATGTTCTACCTACACGTTATCTTTGGATTACTTCATGTATCTATCTTAGTAGATTAGTATTATTGAAACATGCTCTATTTGTTCTCTGTTTTCTATATTATGGATACATTAATATATATGTTTTTGATTTATGCTAAATACATATGTGTTATCCATATTTATTTGAGTGGGGAATCTTAAAGTTTTAGTGACTTTATAAGATTATCATTTTAAATCAATTGTATAAATATTAATTTCAAATTAGATCTTCGAAGTTTGATTGGGAACATAGTGAACTTTTGGCTTCGAAATCTGATGAGGAATTTTATTAATGCAATTGATAATTGGATATGATATTGCATAAATGTTGGGCATTAATTATATACATGTATATGTAGAATTAATTTGTCAAATACAATGGCTTCCGCATCAAAGAACATTGTTGCTGAGTTGAATAAGGGTGAGAAACTCAATGGCGACAATTATGAAATCTGGAAATTAAAGATCCAGTATGTGCTTGAAGAACAAGAGGTTCTTGAGACACTGAATCAGGTTATGCTAGAACCTGAAGATGGAACCACTGCACAGCACAGGCGTGACAAAGATGCATATGTTGCATGGAAGAAGAAAAACTCTCTGGCTCGCATTACGTTGCTGAGCATCATGGAGAATGATATCATGCGAGAGTTTGTACGTTTTGACAACGCCGGGGATATGTGGACGGCATTGGCTGCTAGGTTTGGTAGCACTTCAGTTACGAGACTGAGACAGCTCACTGTGAAATTTGATTCATATAAGAAGCCACATGCTCAGACAATGAAACAACATCTGAGGCATATGGCAAATATGATAAGTGAGCTGCGAGATGCTGGCGACGTCCTCACTGATGAGCAACAAGTGCAAGCGGTGATTCGTTCTTTGCCAAACAGCTGGGAACACATGAAAATCCACCTCACCCACAATGACAACATCAAGACATTTGAGGATGCTATGCGTCATATTGAGTTGGAAGAGGACCGCCTACAGGCGGCTAAACCTGAAAGTGATATCTACTTTGCAGGTTCTAGCTCACAAGGAGCTTCGGGCTCTAAGCGCAAGCATCATGGTGGTGGTTCTCATAAGAGGAAAGGCAAGGGGTCCATCTTCGTCTAGCAAAAGGCCAAGGAATAACCAACCTGGGAAAGGAAGGCATCCTTTCAAGAAAAATATGTCAAAGGTGAAATGCTACAATTGTGGCAAGAAGGGTCACTTCGCTCGCGATTGTCGCGAGCCAAAGAAGGTAAAACACCTTAATCCACTTGAGAATAATGTGTTGTCTCAAGTTCTATTTTCTTATCTGAATCACATCCTTTGTGGACTATAGACTCAGGAGCCACCGACCATGTAGCAAAGGACAGGAATGCCTTTGTGGAATACCGGCGTATTCCACATGGAGCAAAGTGGATCTATGTAGGAAACAACGTGCGAGTAGCTGTCAAAGGGATTGGCACATGACAATTGAATATGCGCAACGGGCGCACCCTATTCCTACATGATGTCCTCTATGCACCTGACATACGACGGAATTTAGTTTCTGTAATAGTATTGGTTAGACTTGGTTTTTCAATAAACTTCCATTCAAATGGTGTAAATGTGTTCTTAGGAACAACATTTTACGGCTCAGGATATTTTTTTAAATGGTTTCATTGTATTAGATTATGACTTACATTCTGCGAATGTTTGTTATTCCCTAGTTACATCTTCTAGTACTTACAATGTTGATGTTAATTTATGGCATGTTAGACTTGGTCATATTGGCCAACATAGAATGAGCAGACTGGCCAAGGAAGGCTTATTGGGTAATATCGAAAAAGTCGATTTACCTACGTGTGAGCATTGCCTAATAGGGAAAACATCTAGAAAACCATTTGGAAAAGGAATTAGAGCTGAAATTCCTTTGCAATTAGTCCATTCAGATATCTGTGGTCCAATGAATGTGAAAGCAAGGCATGGGGCTGTATATTTCATCACATTTATAGATGATTATACTCGATTCAGCCATGTCTATTTGATAACTCATAAATCAGAGGTATTAAGTTGTTTCAAAAGATATATGAGTTTGGCTAAAAATCAATTAGACAAGAAAATTAAGGCATTAAGGACTGATCAAGGTCGTGAATATTTATCTGCTCAATTCAGAGAACTATGTGATGAAAAAGGGATAGATAGACAATTAACTATTTCTTATACTCCTCAACAAAATGGTGTTGCGGAGAGACGAAACAGAACCTTACTTGAGATGGTTTAGGTCAATGATGGCACATGCAAATTTATCAATCTCTTTTTTGGGAGATGCATTGTTAACTGCTGCCTATGTACTTAACCGAGTCCCTTCAAAATCAGTAACTACCACACCATATGAGTTATGGATAGGCAGACGGCCAAACTTGGAATTTCTAAAACCATGGGGGTGCGTTGCCTATACTCATGTTCCTTCGCACAAATATGAAAAAATTAGGTGCACGAGGTATGAAGAGTATTTTCATACGATACTCTGAACACTCTAAAGGATACGTGTTTATAGGTGAGCAGGAAAGTGGGAGTAAAACTGAATTTGAATCAAGGGATGTCACATTCATGGAAACAGAATTTCCTAAATGGGGTGAAATTGGTGAAAACCAATTCCTCTTTGAAACACTGGATCAAAGTACTGGCAATATCTCAACTGTACACGTTGAGATACCATCACATCCAAGTGGGAGCAATGTGAGAAGTGGGGAATTAAATACGAACCAGTCTTAATTGCAACCACTTGATAAGCCATTTGATCCGAGTGGGAGCACCAATGAGCATAACGAAGCTCAAGATAAACAACCTTTAATACGACAATCAAATGGTAAAAGCGTTCCCCGAAAACGTTTTGACATAGAAGGGGAAGCTTTCATGGTTGCTCCACTAGATGAGGAAGAGCCAAAGAACATAGAAGAAGCTCTATCATGCCCTGTAAAGGAAAAATGGATGAAAGCAATGGAAGAAGAGATGGAGTCTATGAGATTAAATCAAGTTTGGGAATTGGTTGATCTCCCAGAAGGACGCAAAGCCATCGGAAACAAATGGGTCCTCAAAATAAAGCGAAATGGTGATGGATCAATTCAAAAATATAAAGGCTCGCTAGTAGCAAAAGGGGTATACTCAACAGGAAGGAATTGATTATGAAGAAACATTTTCTCCTGTAGTGAGATTTACCTCGATTCGCCTTATCTTAGCTATAGTAGCAAGTATGGATCTTGAATTACATCAAATGGATGTAAAGACTGCATTTCTAAATGGAGAATTAGAAGAAGAAATTTATATGAAAACAATCAGTTAGTTTCATAATAGAAGGCCAAGAACAAAAGGTATGTCGACTTTTAAGATCGAATAATGGCCTTAAGCAGTCTTTAAGACAGTGGTATATAAGCTTTCACGAAGCAGTAATAAAAATATAATTTTGTCAAAATTGACAAAGATTATTGCGTATATATTAGAAGATCCAAAGATCAGTTTGTGATCTTATCATTATATGTTGATGATATATACTAATAGCTGGGAGCAGTAAGGAGTTCGTTAACATTGTCAAAAGTTGGTTAAATACGAATTTTGAAATGAGAGATATAGGTGAAGCAGTATATATCCTTGGAGTTAAGATTTCAAGAGATCGTTCAAGAAAACTTTATCTCTTTCACAAGAAACATATATAAACAAAAAATACTTGAACGTTTCAACATGAGAGACTGCAAACCCATTGATACTCCTATTGCAAAAGGCATAGGTTTGAGCAGAAGGCTGTGTCCTCAGATTTTCCACAAGAGCAAAAGCAAATGGAATGTGTTCCATATGCAAGTGCCGTTGGAAGTTTAATGTACGCTATGATGTGTACAAGGCCTGATATTTGTTTTACTGTTGGAATGGTAAGCAAAACTCTAGAATTGCGTAGAACTTGATATACTATATTATTTCCCAATTTAATGCCCACATTTGTTGAACATTTATGCATATACATATAATATTTAATGTTATGTACATTATCTTTATTAAAAAGTATGCCGGACAGATCTTAGATTAGTCTAATCACACAGGTAATCGCCTCTATTTTCTGTGTGTAAAAATAGAGATGAAGACTATTTCAAGCTAAATTATCTAAGTGATAATTAAGAGCTCGGGTTTGAAATATGATGGTCGCCTTAACTAAATGTTAAGATGAGGATATATTATTTGTTATATCCAAAAGTGAAAATAACCCACAATTTCACTTTATCTATCTTATGCCAGATGAGAGTTCTGTTGATTTATAATAGAGTAGATTTGTGAACTCAGGTTAGACACTGGAAATGTCTGAACCACTATCTGTACAGTATTTAAATATGAAGGCAATACACTCCATGGGAAAGGAGAAAAATACTGTAATACGTATTTCATGCTATGTATGCATTATATATGTGACAAAAGAGATGGCTAAATTTATAATCTCATTATTTAAGCCGTGTGAGACTCTGAGGTTAAGAACACCTCATTTTAGTACCCTTAAGACTCTTACCTTGTTTTCAAGATTGTGTTTGATGTTTGCTATCTTAGGATGTTGCCAATGGTCATGATCGATTCGATCGGATGGAACATTCCTAGAAAAGCGAATTAAACACAGATTAAGATATCTAAGTAAAGAGGAAAGATCAATTTGAGATATCTGTCATATTGACTTGTATTCACTAATCGACCAATTATGACTATATTATGGTTAGTCATAGTTGTGAATACAATGAACAAACAAAGCTCAAAATGAGATCAAGAGAGTTGTGAATGTGACTGATTGATCTAGGGTACAGCATACATGATCTACTCAAAGTCCCATTGTGAGCTGTTATATACTCCTAACAGATATATATAGCAACGAGCTCTATGAGTATGCTGGTCGCACGGATTGTTTGCCTGTATGAATTGTAGAGTAGAGAACTTGACCCATCAAAGGCGAGTGGGAGATGAAGGAATGGATGACTAGGCCGCCCAAGATGGGCCAAGCCCAGCCCCATGCATGCATATATATAAGATGCAAAAACGAAAAGAGAAAAATGATGACAAAACCGGTTGTTGGTTGAGAAAACTTCCGGAAATCAGTTTCTCTCTTGCTCTCTGATTCTCTCCACAAATTTGGGACTCAAACTCTGTTTCTAGGCATTCAATCTGTGGATTCACGGGTATGTTCTCTTGTAATATACTTCACATGATCAATATATCTATTTTGATCCATATATGGGATCATTTGCATGAAATGATGATTATATGAGTTATAATCTACAGTTATGAATTGGCCAATGAAATAAAATTTTATTGTTAAGGCATTCTAATCCGATACATGTGGACCCAATGTAGCCAGTCAAGCAGCTCCTAACACCAAATCTGCACTTGACACTGGTAGCAAATATACAAGTAACTTGAGTGTTTGGTCTTGCATAGTTACTTGTAATTCTTTGATAAACCCTTCAGCAGTCATTGAATTGCCATTACCTACTAGGACTTGAAAGTGTGGTGCAGGCTCTATGGAAGGTTTGAGGAACTGACTAGTCTTGGATGCAAAAAATTATCAAAGCTGCATCCATCAAGGAGAATTTGGAGATATACTCCATTTATGTAGCCTTAAAATTTCGTATATAGTTATCAACCCATTAGCACATTTGAGAGCATTATAGGATAAATAATGGTCTTGGTTAGGGTTTGGGTTTCGGTAAGTGTTTGTGTCAGGTGGGTCAGAATCAAGTTCAAGGTCTTCCTCCTCACATTATAGTATGAGTAGGTGATTGTTAAGGCATTTATGGTTAAGGGTGAACTATGCTGGGGTCATTTTCTTTGCGTTGGGATATCTAGTGGGGTGTGTATAGGGTCTGTAGGGTGTACTCAGTAATGGTGGAAGTTTATTGGTTTTGGTCTGTGTGCTTGTTTTGGGGTAAAGGATGGGGTTTTTGTGGTGTTGTTTTCGCCATTGATGTAAGTTGGTTTAGTTCTTACAAACACATACTTCTCAAATAAATTTACATGAGCTACTGCCTTGAGCAAGGATATGGGACTTTGTGCAACTACTTCCCTCCGAATGTTGGGTTTAAGACCACTTATAAAATAGTCTAACATTGCATTAAGAGCTTAGACTATAAATTCTTTTGACTAAAGAAGTAAATTCTAGATAATATTCACTCACAGAAGCAATTTAAGTGTTACGAAAAGATTATTATTAAAAAAAAAGGATTGGGATAAGTATTAACAAAAAGGAGAAAGAGAAATGTTTGTTATTTAAGTCCTACATCGGAAAAAAGAAGTTTTATATTGTTTTAGTTTTAAATTTCACATTAGAAAAATAATAAATTATTTCTTCCTAAGAATGATTACATATAGAACCTAAGTAAGTTTGATTGCCTTTTCTCTCTAAGCTCTTTGCAAAAGAATAAGATGTTCTATTAAATTTTGGGAGCAGTATCTGACGTTAATTCAGATTTTGGGTTATCTTGGTTTAAACTAGGTGAGTGAATATTTTATGTTGTGACATTTTTTAATATTTTTTTATTTTGTATTTTTCATTTGACAATTTTTGGTAGTGAATTTATACTTTGATATTTAGAATTATTTAAGATGTAAGGATTAAATTAGATATTTGCTATGACTGATATATAAATTACTAGTATTCTATGGTTATAGAATAATATAGGGTACCTCCTGTTTACAAAGGCCAATTGTTAGAGGAAGACCCAAGTAAAAATTACTAGTACTATGAGTTATTTTTATCTAATATACGTCTATTTAAAATTTTTTAAAAATATTTTAAAACAAACTTTTATTATTGGATTTTGAATATGTTAGAGCTTTAGGATTTCTTGGGATAAGCAAACATTTAGAAAACTCAAATTTGATTTGTGAGCATTGGTATGATGAACCGTTGATTGAACTGAAAATTTTTGCTATGAGGAAAAATATTGATTTTTGGATTATCTTGTATTTGGACTCATATCAGAATGGTTTTGGACCATTACACTAAAATTTTGTAATTATGAAAAATATTGATTTTTTAAATTTTTCATATGTGTTAACTCTATATCGACAATCGTTTTGGACCATTAATATGGATATTTGTTATGTATAAAAAAAAGTGAGATGAAATATATTAAACTTGAGCTTTCTAATGTCATAAATCATTTTCTTGAATTAAATTATTTTTATAAATTTGATATTATTTATGTTTGTTGAAAATTAATTTTTTTACTTTTGGAATGTACAATATTAGAATTTTTTTGAAGAAATCCTTGTTAGACTCTATATCTAATAATAATGAATGTTAACCTGGTATACTTTGTATAATCAGATTAGAACCTAGCTAGCTAGGGGATGCTAGCCTAGTATGTTATGTGAGTTAGATATCATTTGAGCATGGTGCTCTTCAATTTAAGCCTTGTACTTGTCAATTTCAGTTCAAGCAGTATGCTTGCTAGATGATTAGTTTGCCCTGAGCTGTATGCTCAGTCAATTCAAGTATTGTGCTTATCAGATTCAGTTCAAGCCATGTACATGTTAGATTTTTAGCTTACCTAGCAAACTTTATGCTCGGTCAGTTCTGGTTTTGGCTTGTGAATTCTCCCAATTATTTATATTTTAATTGGTTACTTCAAATTTTGCTATCTTAAAAGGTTTGATCTATTGGCTTATTGTTTTGTGAAATATTTTTGACAAAAATTATTATGACCATAGCTTTGAATTGTTTTATTTTAGAAAATATTATTTTTAATATATTTTGTTATTTATTAATTCTTAATTAATTTCCTTTATACGTATACTTTTTTAGCAATTGTTATATTATATCTTTTATAATAAAAAACTCTTACCTTTGGTTGTCCTGTTTCTAATGTAATAGATATTAATTGCTTACTGAGTTACAAACTCACCCCAAATTACATGTTTTCAGATATAGGTAATGAGATTGTTCTGGTTTAACTCTTCTAGTTTGATCGATGGAGTTTTTAGTTATTTGATGAGCTTATCACATTGTTCGTATAGGTGAGTTTAAGAATTAGTTTTGTTTATGATTTTGAATTTGAAAAGTCTTGTGGCTGACTCTTGAATATGCTCCATATTTCTATAAGCAATATCCAAGTTAGTATGTTATGTGTTCATTAAAGATTGAACTTATAATATTTGTTTTTAAGTAATTATTAGTGATTGAAATTTACCTGTATGATAATTTGTAATTATAAACTTATCTATATTGTTATATAATGAGGATTCCATCGTTTGGTCTCAACATTTTAATTTTCCTAAAATATCACCACTATCAATTAAAATACAAATTAAAGAAAAGGATAAAATTGTATATTTCCACTAGTAAATATTTTTCAATTGTCCACGTTAGACAGTTTCACACCCTCTCATATTAATTGCCTTTAGTACGCCAAAAAAAGGAAACTGCCTTCTACTTCCACTCTCTTCTAGGGAATAGGATTCTCTCTTCTATAACTCGTCATGGTAAGCCCTTACATATAAAAAAAGGAAAGAATTCAAATCCCTCCTCTACATGTTGGAAGGCATAGTACTGTTTTGGATTGCAAGCAAATCAATTTCTAGCCCTTCTACACAACGTCCCACGTCTCAAAGTCACTCTCGTCGACCAATGCTTCGGCATTTTCTTTTACATTCTCCCATTCAAGAAGAACAAAGATGACTGAGGGTGGAGACTGTATGGTAATTGGCGAGCAAAATGCAAAAAAAATAAATAAAATAAATAAAAAAGCCCACTAAACCACAAAACTTTTTTCAGAAAATCAGAGAATGCATGTAGATTAGTGGCGGAAAATCGATGACAAATGCTTCTGGGCGTGCATTGGCGAAGTTAGCTTCTCTAATCACAACTTAATGCTACTATCTCTTCTCAAAGTCTCGAAATCATCCCTTCTGTGATTGGTTTGACCATTCATTTCAGAAGAATATGAACTTGAATGAGACTTAACCATATGTGCAGAATATACATTAAAAGCTTTCTAAAAAATAGGGCTTTCATAGACTTAATCTTATGTACAGAATATATATACATAAACAACTTTCTAAAAATTAGGGCTTTCATAGATAGATTCACATCGAATGCTCTCACAGGTTAATAATTTGCTGCAAACTCTTGGATGTGGATCAATGTCATGTCTAGATTTTTTAAGAATATCTGGAAAATCTTTCTCTCCAGTTAAGTCAAACTGGGAATCTGCTGAATTTTTTCCATGATAAGCAATTCTAGCATGCTGTAGAATAAGAAAGGTGTAAAAAAAAAAAAACTTTATTATTGAATGCTTTTAAAACTAAGATTTGTGTCCATAAATAATAATGATATGAAGAAAAACGAGCATAACTAAAGAAGCATAGTTTCATTGGTTTTCAAATCAACTTTGCACAATTAGTTCAAACCAACGTGTTCAAATGTATCATAAACTTGGTTGTATATATTCCAACACCAACCTTGCCTAAGAAGATTAAAATTAAAATTAAAATACATGAGCATAAAAAGCACTTTGACTCATTAACTCGTTTCCTTCCCAAGAGCAAGAACCCTCACCTATAAATCCAATTACATTTTAGCTGATTAACTCATAAAAGTTCATTTTAACATTATGTAAATTTGTACAATCTTGATTGTAAGCCCCCAACCCTACCACCTCTCCTTTATCTTATCCCCGATTTTGACTCTTCCTTCTCATTCATAATTTTTTTCTAATTTTTTTTTTGTTTTTACAGAAATAAATATAATCAATCAAAGTTGGGCATGTGTTCATATATACCAAAAACCTGTGGCCTGTCTTTGCACAATTATGCAGACACGTGTTTTCAATTTCTTTTTTATACGTTCATGTTTCATGAAAGTAGTTTGATTCATTTATTTTGCTCGTTTGTTGATGCTGCTCCTTTTTAATATTCCCACCGATTGACAAAGCATGCTATAATCCATAAGAGCATAAAAATGAATTAATTAGAATCAAGTTTGTGCTAGAATATTAAATATTAAAACTAAGCTAGCAAGTGTAATTTCGAAAATTACATACAACTTTACTAAAAAAAAATTTAAAAACATAGTAAACTTGCCTTGAAGACAATTGAAATTTGAGCACTCATTTTAAATTATGAATCACAAAGGAAATTGTGGTGTAAATAGTTTTTATATGTGTGTGTGTGTGTGAGAGAGAGAGAGAAAGAGAGAGTGAATTATAAGAATTATTTGTGTATGATTTTTTTTTTTTTGCGTTATCGGTTTTTATAACTTAGCTATGTGTAGATAATTTTTTGTTTGGTGCATATTAGTGTTTGTATATATCTATGTAATAGATTTATTTATTAATATCCTTGTAACTTTTCTATGCATGTCCTTTTATTATCAGAATTGATATATATTTACATATATGATATATTTTTTGATACAAATATTAATTTATAATATAATTCCATTTGATAAAACATAAAAAATGCAAGTGCCTCTTAATTTGCTAGTAAAGTATAATTTATTCGAAATAAACATGTTTCTCAAGCCCTGTGGTGACTAATATAAATATTATGAATTGTTTGTTCGGAATTACAAGTTTAGAGATTTGTATAACTTGAGTGAACTACTGATAAGTTTTTGCTATATGCCAGTCATGGACCCTCAGTTCAGGTCATGATATTGAATGAGTTTGAAAAGTGTGGATTGTGAGCACACCAATGGGGAAGGGCCAAATTCTTGTTCTAAAGCTCTTGTAAAAGCTTGCCAAGATGGAAAGTGAAGATTTTAGTTCAAAATCTAGAACCAAGGCCCTTGTCTATGTGTATGGTAGCAACTGTTAACGGCTGGTCATCAGGTGTGTCATAGTACTCAAAATACTATTCAGCTTTAAAAATCCATTGTAATGCATCACTACCGCCAAACTTCAGAAATTCCAGCCTAATGTTCCTTACCTGAAAGGGTTGCCTTTGGGAAGAATTAACCTCTAGACCTGAGTTCATGCCACTAGGTGATAGATTCAGATTTGTTTGAACACGCTAGGTGAGAGATTCAATAGCCATTTTGATTCTATCAAATGGGGCTGAATACTTGTTTCTATGCTCCATCAACTCTAGCATATATTTCATTTCTAAGGACAAATCCTTCAATTTTGTGTTATCAACCATAGTGGGAATCGCGCCACCAAAATGTAAGGAACTCATATGCGATATCAATGCAACTAATGCGAGTGGATCAAATATATGCACTCTGTATTATTAATGATGGATTTAATACATGATATCAAGGCAAACCAGTAAAGAGGGACTAGTATGTGAGTGCAAGAGAAAAGTAAGAAGAAAATGTAGCAAGGGAAGAAACAGGGTCTAGGGAAAGGGAGTTCAGAGAGGAGATACATAATTCCAAGGTTTTGAAAACTGAACCGGCCACTGAATCGGTCGAGGTACTGATTCAAAGTTTAATGGTCGAACCGTGGTCAAACCGTGGTCGAATCGGAATAGAATTAAATATATATTTATATTTATATATAAATATAATTATTTATATACTAATAAAATAAATAAAAAATACAATACAAATCAATAATAAAATTATCTAAAATATAAAAAATAAAGTCATAAAATAAAAATAAATATAATTTACATAATTTATAATTTAATTAATGATATATGATATACTTATTAAAAAAAATTTATATTGAATAATGAAAATTTATATGAAAAATATGTTTTATAATTATTTAATATTAAAATATAAATAAACAAATGAAAATACAATACATGACAGATGATGCACCACGCGGCCTCCTTTTCCCCCACACTTCTCTTCTCCCTCCCTATTCATTGATTTACATCTCTCGAGATTCGTGTGACCAATTAGTTTCAACTTTCAAGCAAGCGAAGGTCAAGACCAAGACATTGGGGATTTTGAATCTGACCGCACTTCCCTCAGGTCGAACGGCTATCGGGCCAGGATCGGAATGTACTCTTTCAATTGCATATAGAAAGCCCTTGCTCGGGCACAGCCAGACTTGTTACTGTTGCTGATATGAAGAATGTTTTTATCTTTCTACACGTTTGCAGCGCGCTCGAAACTCCCGAAAAAGAAAAAGGAACTTGATCGCTTCTCGTTCCACAAGAGCAGGCTGGGAGTGCCACCTTCTTTGGCCATGCTCGTGTTGCAGCAGCTGATGGACTCACTCCGACTTCTCTGAGATATACGATTTATGCTGGAAAGGTACGAAGTTGGACTAAAACTCCCAAAACGACGTTGTTTTCTTCTTTTTTTTTGGTAAAAACGCAACCAAAATGACGTCGTTTCACTTAGTTTTGGTTGAAAAAAAAAAGGTCCGAACTGTCAACCGTACGGACCGGTGCTGGGTTGACCGGTTCAGCCGGTTTAAAATCGGTTTACCAGTTTTTGACCGGTTTTTGACTTCACCGGTTTTAAAAGATAATCCGAACCAGTGAGGGAACCGGTTTCCGGTCCGACCGGTTGAACCGGCCGGTTCGATCCGGTTTTCAGAACACTGCATAATTCACTCAAACATTCCACACCCTTTTCCCATTACAATTTGACCCTAATTCCCTTCACACCCCACACGAATTCCTTCACGTGTGAGTTAATTAGTTATCGTTGTCCTTGAGCTCCTGAGTAAGCCCTCCCTTTCAGGATTCATTGACACCTGTCCTCCTGCCATAACTAACTCAGGTCCTGCAGCTGGAATGGTTATGGTAGGTAAGTTTATGGATAGCATCGAGTGCTGTTTATTGGGGCAGGACATGGGGTGTTCCACAAGGTGGGAAATGCTGGAATCACTGTAGCCCATGGCACAGAGGTATTGTATATAATCTGCTGTATCCATGTCAAATATAAGACTGGAATCTGCTGCCCTATTTGGATTGACAATCCCACCTCCAAAATCAAATGGGTCTGCAAGTTTCCTTGGCTCTCCCTCCACAAATATTGGTTCCCCAGATGGATCAGTTGTCCATGCTGCAGTATTGTCATGCTTTGCAATGTCAGTGCCTTTGGGTGGTGAATTATTCCAATGAATAAGTTGGTAAGTGAGGAACTTTCAATTTTAGATGCATGAGAAACTACCTGTTGTTATTATGGATGATTTGAGTGCAGCAGGTGACCAATCTGGGTGCAGTGATTTGAGTAGAGCAACAATGCCCGAGACATGAGGAGCTGCCATTGAAGTTCCCGACTTAAAAGCAAATGCGGTATCTTGTGAAGAATCATCAGGAGGGACTGCTGCCAATATATTGACACCTGGAGCTGCTATATCTGGCTGTCATATAGTTGTCATATGAGCCATATTCACCGCAGAAAAAAAAAAGAGTAAAATTTATTTTTAGTTCTTAAAAGATATATTATTTATTAATTTCGTCTTTATAGATTAATTTTATTAATTTAATCTCTCAAAGTTTAAATGCACAACAATTTCATCTTTTTGAGGGATTAAATTGATAAAATTAAAAGGAACAAAAGGATAAAATTTGTGAGTGACTTGAAACTTGAAGGATTGAATCAATAAAATTAATATTTAAGGGACGAAATTAATAAATAACGTATTTTTCAGATACTAAAAAATAAGTTTTATTAAGAAAAAGAAAAGACCATACTGCCATGTTATCTCTAGGTTTATTAGTACCTTCAGTATTGCAGGGGCGATGGGACTAGGCCCTCTAGATGAGAAATCTGCTATGCTGGTTGACACAGGTCTGCCTATATGAGTTTTGGAATGGCTGATTTTCACACTAGGATGCCTGCATGGCCCTCCCATATTATTTCATGAAGAAACTACATGAAATTGACAACAATTTAAGGGTTGATGTTTGCATCTGCAGCTTCCAAGATGGGTGATTTTACCTCGTAGAACGGATGTAGCAGAGTATTTGCATTCCAATTTCGTGGCTCACTTTGACGCATGGGAAATTGTAGTCACAAGGATGAGGTGATGAACTGGGATTCTGTGCAACAATAATCCCTAAAGCACCAGCTTCTCTAACTAACCATGCAGTGTCCTGTATTTCGTTTTGGGAATCGAAGACAAAGCAGAAAACCACATTTCCGCTTACCCATTTGTCATTTGGTGAGAGAGAGTCACAGTAACTGCACAAATTTCTCATTAATTCTAGTCTTCTAGATTATATAAAATTAGTGATTAAATAGTTTATATGCAAAGCCAGAAACCAACTCTCATTTTGAGGTTATATTGCTTTTTATTTGGCAAAGAACCTTTAGTAGAAGTCTGAAAGCAGCAAAAATAATATGATGCTAAGGTTAGTCCAGTATGAAGTATGTTATTTTTACATCAAAATTCTATATTTCCCCTTATACACTTACTTTTTATGGTAAAAAGAAAGAGAGAAAAAAAAAAGATAAAAAAAAATTGAATTTTTCTTTTTTCTTTATTGTCATTTATGATAAGTGTACGAAAGGAAGTATAAAATTGAGCTGTAACAAGAACATTTTTGGTCTAGCGTAGTGCTGTGTGTTCTGTTGCTAGTGAATGGCATGAATAAATGAGCATTAGGTGTGGTACAGATATGATGCATATTTACCGAGGATTTAGGAGTTCCGGCACCTCATGGGTACGCCAGGTTGATGAACCCTGTATCGATCCCAGTAAACATGCCTTGACCCTGCAATTAATGACAGAGTGTACAGCTTTGTTAGATATTGATTCTAGACCTTTCATTTCCCCGCTCACAGCATCAGGTTTTGAAGAACTCATTACCATTGTAGTCCAATTGTTTCCGAATGTGATGGGTGTTGGGAAAGAGCGGTCTATGGTGCTTGCCCCCACGGTCAATATCCACGGTGCAGGACTCTGCACTGTCTGAGCAAATGGGCCATCGTTTCCTGCTGAACAAACGACGCTGATTCCATTTGCCACAGCATGGAAAGCACCCATGGCGATCCCATTATGCGCATCCACATCAGAATATAACGGAAGATCAGAGCCAATGGACACTGACAACACATCCACGCCATCTTGTATTGCCACATCAAAGGCTTTGAGTATGTCAGCTGCTGCACACACTCCTCCAGTTTCGTGCAGGGTCCAGCACACTTTGTACAT
The DNA here is from genome assembly GCA_019955255.1 of Castanospermum australe. Taxonomy (NCBI): domain Eukaryota; kingdom Viridiplantae; phylum Streptophyta; class Magnoliopsida; order Fabales; family Fabaceae; genus Castanospermum; species Castanospermum australe. Next base: position 89,702 of record NSJW01000022.1, read on the forward strand.
GGCTAGCCGAACCTGAGGAGCACACACACCTCGTACTGTTCCAATATCCTAGTCCTTTGTAGCTCGCGTTGCTGATGAAACAGCCACCTGCTGTTGCAGAAGTATGTGTGCCGTGCCCTGATGCATCTCTTGGGGACGAGTAGTCATCGAGTGCAGTAGCATTGAGTGGCCCTCCGTACTCAGCCTGAATCCCTTTGATGAAATAACGAGCTCCAATCAATTTTCTGTTGCAGCTCTTTGCTGCGTTGAAGTGCTCTCCTGATTCACAAACTCCCATCCACTTTGAAGGGACTGGCCCCAGGCCTTCATCAGTGAAAACCTCAGATTCTGGCCATATTCCTGCTCATACAAACTTTTGCAATTTCACGAGGGGTTGCATGATGCATAGATGCTACATGCTCATATATATATCTAAGGAGGGAAGGTGTCTGGATCATAACCTGAATCAAGAAGACCGAGGACACACCATCTCCCATGTTGGCTTGATGCAGAAGACCACTGTTAGAAGGCTGTGGAGGCAGTTGAAGGTAGTCCCAGCTTCTGGTGGTATGCATCTTATAAAGATGATTGGGCATGACTTGAACAACATTAGGTAACTCTGGAATCAAGCCAGAATGATTCTGGTTGAAATTGGTTCTTGGAAGTGCTTTACCAAAGTTAAAACTTGATTTCAAATTTCTACTTGCGAGTTTGTCTTGGAGCCATAGCTTTCTGTTTCATATTTTCTTAAAACCATAGTCCTTGCATTGATTTACGACTTCACTGTTTCTATCTGATTCATAGACTGGAAGAAGAGTAGAAGACATCAAATACAGACTGGTTCCTTGCAGGAATTTATATGTTGGTGTTTTCACCTATAACTTTAATGCTTGGAATTGGATTGTATATTTTTTTGAAGAATCGGGCTCTGAACATGGGTCGTAGTAATTGTGACTTGGTTTAGCTATTGCATGAATTTGGAATAACTATAAAGAATGTATATAGGAACCCCACAAAATGTGGGCGTGCATTGTAATTTGTAATAAAATGATGAAAAGAGTCAGCTAAGATCAATACCTGCAACCCTTTTAGCTTGAGTCTTTGTAAGCCTGGCAGCAAAACCAGAGAAGCCATGTCTGTAACTATACACCATGGTGTCTGATGATACTTCCCTATTGCATTGGATGAAAGTGAATATTTGCTCAGAGAAAGTTAGTATTGGCCCATCTGTTAGTAAACCTACACTAGCTAGCGATGTAAACATGAAGGTCTAATAGTACTCAACAAATGTAAGATCCTTGTACCTTCCCAGGACTGATTCAAGAGTTTCATGGTGGAATTCAGTGAGGCGCCCTGGCTCATCATGCCGCTTCTTCCCCATGTAAACAATGTAAACCTGTTTACATTCATTTAGTCAGTGTCGGAGGGAACCAAAAAAAATAGAAGAAACAAGTTTAGGAGTGGGTGAAAAATTGACATTGCTTTTGTAACAGCAGCGGAGGGCATGATATATCCTAGGTGTAGAACCAATGACAGGGAAAGCAAAATAAATGAAAATGTGACATTGTTCTTCCTTCTACTTAGAAACACACTCATTTTGCTGTATGCTACGTCTCGTGCTATCAGACTTTCTGGTGAGAAGCTTTAATACAAGGGATAGCATCCAATGATACTAATAAGTTATTAGTCACTCATCATCATATTGCCACCACCTGAGTGGAGAGACAATAGTTTTGCTTTTGGACTATGCTTTACTGACAAAAAGAAAAATTGGAAAAAAGTTGCTTGCTTAGCTGAGGACGCCAGAATGATGCTTAGGCGACTTAACTCAGCTCTGGACATCACACGTGACTATATGAACGTGTCTTGCCCGCGTTGAGAAGCTGACGTTTTGTAGTGGAATCTAGAAAACGAGTTTCTTTTTCCCTTTTTCCCGTTGAGGAATAAGTAAAAGAATAAAGGCTTAAGAATGAAGTGAAAGTGTAATATTTTTGTTAAATTCTTAGATATATTTTGTGTAATATAATCCACTTGTATCATAAGTGCTACAGATATTATTATGTTTCACTATCATAGATAATGATAGTCACATAACTGTTATGATACGTAATAAGTAATATAATATAAAAAAATAATTTTATAATGAGTGTATTTAAGAATTAAATTTAACTCTTTTAAAATAAAAAATTTATTTTAAAAAAGAATAATAACCGTTATAAAAAAATTAAAAAAATAAATTTTAATAATTTTATTATATATATATTTTATTATAATATGAATTATTAATTTTTTTATTAATAATTATTAATCTTTATTTTTTATTTTAAAATAAATTGTTTATTTTAAAAGTGTCAAATTCTTTAAGAATCTAGCTCTACACACTCCTGGGAGGCCTAGGTCTACACCCCTGGAGAGAACTTTACTTGGGCACCGTTCATTGTGGGCGATAGGATTTCTAGTGGTCCATCACTTTGTGCACACAGCCTTCTATTGTATTTGGATGAATGGTGTTTATGTATGTGATAAAAAAAAACGTGAGGCTATTGTTCACGATCATAACGTGAGTGCTGCCAGTGGACAACCAATAACATGAAGTATGAACAGGACACATCGTTATGTTCCATGAACTGGAATTGAAAAGGAGACGAAAGAATATCTTTAGCTTTTGGTTCGAATTTTTAACCTTTCAAAATCAATTATTCTGTCATTCAAAATTAATTCACATTTGTAATGAAAAAATTGTTTCAATAAAAACTCCTCTTCGTGAATATTTTAACTATGAACTTTTTTAAAGTAAAATAAATTAATGTTAGCCCGTATTAATTATAATAATTAAAATCTCAAAAATTCATAGTGAAGAATTGATTTGGATGGAAGTGACTCTGTCAGTAATCAGAAATAACTTTTCAAGCGAACAAGAGAATCACTGATTTAAAAAAAAAACCCTACAAGTAATATTATAACATTAATTTGAATAAAATAAGAACTAATAATTTTTAAAAAAATACAATTATACTTCAAAAGTAATTATATTTTATAATATATTTAAATAAATTCAAAATTTTCAAATAGATTTATTTATAATAAAGTGAAAAAAGAGCATACAGACATATTAAATTTTAAATTATTTATAAATAAATTTTAAATATTAAAATCGTTCTAATTAATACTTAAATTATAACAATTATATAAATCAATCATTCTATCCACTTGCCGTTAATAGGATCGTTGTCGTGTGACCTGTACATGCATTTTTTTAATGACATGTCAAATCTAAACAAATTTGATCTATTTATTTTAAATTCTTTTTATAAACAAATTTGTAACATATTTTTTTTTAAATTTTTGCAGCATAATTTTTTTAAATATCCAAATTGAATAAAAAAGATTTAAAATGAATGGATCACATTGGTTTAGATTTGATGGTTATGATTATATTACGTCATTATAAATTACATGTATAGATTACGTGACAACAACTGTCTTCATAGAAGATAAATAAAAATGTTGATTATTATAATTACTATAATTTAAGTATTAATTAAAATAATTTTAAATTCATAGAATTATCCGCACATCATCTAAAAATTTAAAAAGTTTATGTATTTTTTTTTAATAATTTTTTTGACATAAATTACTTTAAAAATCTAACTCATACGCACTCTTGAGAGAGGATAAGAAGTGTACAACATGGGTGACAACATCAGCAATCAAGCGTCTATATAAAATGGACCCAAAGAAAAAAGCAATCTATATAGAAGAAAACAAGTTGTGGGGATTCTAGATTCTAACGGCTAGTGCCAGCTATTACTTTTCTTTTTATACAATTTTTTACAAAAAAAAATATATCTTTAACTTTTTGTACTCTAGTTAGTTTTAAGTAGAAAATAAATAACTTGACTATACAATAAAAATATAAAAAATGCAAAGTCTAGGGGATTACTCCAGTATTTATTTCCTTTTCAGGGTATCTATATCTTGATTAGTTGTAAAATATATTGGTTATTGGTTTTACTTTTACATTCAAGCATCTATGGTGAGATACATCAACCAGTATATGTTTAACAAATCATTCAAAGTATTGGTACATGTAAAAAACCCAAATATCAGCACCTCAAATGATGCCTCAATTCCAGCAAGAAATCAAGAACAATCAAGCAAAGAATCATGGGATAACATCAAACAGTTGGAAGGAAATTTCAACAAATTAAATGTTAGCCTTGATTCATGGAGTCAAACTAAATCACTCGCCTTGCTGATTTGATTATCTTTCCAAAACCTTTTTGTGCCGTTGGAGCCTCCTGTATATATAAAATATACAACAGTTTTTGAATGGACAATAGATGATTAAATAAGCAAAAGCTGATTTTTTTTTTTCTAATTCATTAGTAGCCTAAAAAAATAACCAGGTTACTATAACTCCAACTTTCAGCTAGCAAATTGAAGGCGTTCTAAAATGACTCTCAATTATTGAGATTATGATACAATTAAAGCTGGATAGAGTTGTCACTTGTCATCCCATAAGCTCCGCAATGATTGGAACTTGGAAGGGAATGTTGCTTCAGTTAGTTGTGACTGGTACTGCACCATACATGTTGCATTGCATATTTCATGTTTCAATTGAGAACAGCTTAGCGATGTGATCCATATCTATGACTTTTGTTTACGGTGGGTCTAATGGAGAATCCTATTTGAATCTTCTGGGTCTAATGGAGAATTCGATTTGAATCTTATAGTATAACAAGACCATTTTATAGAGAGAGATAAAATTGGAATGTACTGTAATGGATTATAAAATCTATCATTGTAAATATAAGAAGCAAGAAGTAACAAGTAACAACCATGAACCATCCATGGCTGCAAGTTTTGCTTCTCATTCATTAGCGAAAATGCTTACAGCGCATGGGATTAACATAACCAACCAGGTCCACTGCTCTATAATATAACGAATGATCCCTGTCTGTGCTGAAACATTATTGGTACACCAAAGGTGCCAATCTTTTTCTTTTTTGATTAACAACGAGGCAAAAACCCAACTAAACAACTACAAAATGACGAAAAGAAATATTAGTACAATCAGTTAGGTACCAATCTATACTATAGACATTAGCCCAATTTCCATTCGTAGGTACCATCGATATGTAACACTCAACAATGTGTAATACATAATAATATGGTCGATTGGTCAACACCAAGTAGAGAAAACGTGGGAATAAAGGAAAGAAATATTCTTATATACACCCAGTAAGACATTGTTCTTATTAAAACTGTCAAACTAGAAATCATACATGAGATAAGATAAAATAATTATTATATATATATATATATATATATATATATATACATCTGTAGTTTAGATCGTGACATAACACCTATCCCTATAAAGGTTTCTATTTTGTATTTATTTATATATATATATAAACACAAAATAGAAACCTTTATAGGGATAGGTGTCATGTCACGATCTAAACTAGGGGTTGTGACTAGTACATAAGATGGATTATCCCACCTAACAAGCTTAGTGAAACCAGTACAATTATAACGGATCAAATATGCAATTTTTACTGAAAAATTCGACAGAGTCTCCCTTAAAAGTTAGACATCCCACAAGATAAAATACCCTGCCTAATCCAACTTATCCACATACAATATAGATTTCTAACATGCAAAGCATCTACACGATGCAAACAGAATACACACACATATATATATATATATAATTCTTTTGAATTTATTTCCCAATGGAAGTTAGATAATTGAAGCACATCTAGAGTTTCATACAGAGATAAGAGAGGACCAAATAAACACAATAATAGATAACAATAGGATGTGCCCACATGATCAAAATGTCATGCTGTCCAATAACGGACTCCTAAGTAGCTGGAATACCTGAACCCAGAGCAGGAATGCTATTTGAGAAATGTTAGAGTAATGGAGTGAGTCACAAGACTCAGTGAGAGACAATATATATTATAACAAATTAAGGAACAAGCATAATCTTTAACATAAATTGCCCATGTATTCAAAACTTGAAATTAATATAACTTCTCAAGTGTATCAAAATAATTCCAAATTTATAACAAGATATATCAAGAATATATCAATATAAACATCAAACATTTCAAACTAGATTACACGAATATCCAAAATTTATTCAAGTCATTATGAGGGGAGCTCTGAAATCCAAACTAATACATGCCCACCCACCTGGGGCCTAAGCAAGATTGACAATGTGAATCCCACAACGGACTAATGCCACCCTTGTTAGCTAGAGCTGCATAACCAAACATGTTGGCCTTACATGTCGGGCTAGCACCACCCTTACTAGATAGGGTATCAAGACCTGGCGCACCAAGATTGACGTCTACTGTCGTCAATTACAATGTTTGTCAAAGATTTCTCCCAATAAATCAAATCTTTTACATTCCAAATATACAAATCTTATTCTAACTATTCTCATATGCCAATAACCATTCCCCAATAATTTTCTATATGTAAAATTCATTATCAACTTCGCCTCTCAAGGTCAATATCAAGTACAAGAAAAGTCATTTTCTAGAATATTTCTTATCAATAAAATTTCCAAAAGTACTTATCCCAAGAATTTTCCACACATAAGTAACACGGGCATAAAATGATTTTCCGAGGTATTTATCATAAAAATATCCATATAAGCTTGCTAAAAGATTCATAGTGACATGATAATTTATCTTTCTAAATTTTCAAATGTATAACATTGCAAGAGAATGTATCCAAGGCTAAAAAAACCAAGTTATAGAGTATATTATTTACTTACAACACAAGCTAAGGTAAATGGGTCTAAGCCAATGATGTCGCAAACCCTTTGAAAACTATGTTATATATACCCAGTCCGTTTAACCTGTAACACCTTACCTAATTTGTATAGTATCACTTACAAACTCTAAAGGGAAAATCCCAAAAAGAGAAGATAATTAAGTTTATTCCATTATTTAATAGAATATAAAAACTTGATTATGTGAAATAATATTTATTTGAATATAATTCTTAATTATGTGACTATATTATTTATTTGAATTTTAATATCTTAAGTACGTGGTTTTTTTTTTGTATTCTTTTCCTTCTTTCTGTATTTATATTTGGATTAGTTACTAACTTAGGAGAAATAATCTATATTTAATGTAATAACTAATTTAACCACTTAGTAGCCATAAGCTAGATAATATAGTATATACATCAAAACACACTATATAGTCATTATTTATACGCAGATAATCACCTGCTTTAAACTATATATAGTAGTAAATAAAAAAGAACTAACTGGCCATTCCTAGGCCATACAGGTGATCATTTTAACACTTTTGTTTGCTTTGGACAGTAAGTAATATATCCTTGGTCATTTTAATATGTTATGTGGTTTCTTGTACAATTTATGGCCCTAACAACTTCTTTTCCCCAATTTCATACCAACACAAAGGTGATCTATACTTCCTACCATATAGAGCTTTATAGGGTGTCATTCTAAGATTGGAATTATAACTGTTATTATATGTAAATTCTACTAATGGTAGGCAGTTCTCCCAATTTCCTTTATATGTTCAAACACATAGGCTTTAAGCATATTCTCTAAATTTCCCTAATAACTCAAACTCTGGAATTACCAAGGATGACATGTGCAATGACTTTATGCTAAGTGCATTAGCCACCACATTGGCTTTACCTGAATGATATTTTAATTTAAAATTATAATCTTTTAGAAACTCCATCCATCTTCCCTATCTTATATTCAACTACTTCTGATAAAAAAGGTGTTTTAAACTCTTATGATTACTAAACACTTCAAACTCAACTCCATACAAGTAATGTCTCTATATTTTTAAAGCAAAAACCACTGCTGCTAACTAAGATTATGGGTAAGGTAATTTTCTTCATTTGGTCTAAGCTATCTTGAAGTATAGGCTACTACTTCCCCATTCTATATTAAGATACACCCAAGACCTTTCTTAGATAAATCACTACAGATCATAAAATTCCCTAAAGGATTAGGAATTACTAAAACAGGAGTGATGGTTAACCTAACTTTCAGTTCTTGAAAATTATCTCCACAATTCTTTTGTCCATACAAAAGAATTACCCTTTCTAGTTAATCTTGTCAATAGTAATACTAAATGGGAAAGTCCTTTTATAAACCTTCTATAGTATCCTGCTAACACAAGAAAACTTCTGATTTTTGTTAAGGTTGAGGTTCTTTCCCAATGAATTACTACTTTTGCACTGACACTCCTCTTTGTGACATAACATGACCTATAAATTTCACTACTTTCAACCAAAATTCACAATTTTCTAATTTACACACAATTTTTTCTCTTGTAAGACTTGCAACACTATTCTCAGATGCTATTCATGCTCCTTTTTTGTCTTAGAATAAATGAGAATGTCATCTATAAATGCAACCACAAATTGCTCTAGGTAAGACCTAAAAATTCGGTTGATATAATCCATAAATACTGCTGGGGTATGTCACGACCTGAACTGGAGGTCAATGATCGGCATATGACAAGGGTTTAATGTAAGTTCACCCAAGCCATACAAATCTCAACATTGTAATTTTAAACAAATAATTCAAAATAGTGACCACAGGACCTCATAAATACTTTATTCCAGAAAAAAACTTATGCCTTATAAGTTCAGACTTACAAAATATCAGACAAGTGAATTTTGATCACCCACAATTTACTCAAAAAAAATATTATAAATTTAATATATAATTAATACATATATGATACTAACATGAACCCTGCTTATAGAAATATGAAGCACATTTAAGAGTCAGCCTGTTAAGCTTCCAAATTCAAAATTATAAAAGAACTTACCTACACGAACAATGTGATGAGCTCACCAAATAGTTGAGAATTTTCTCAATCAAATTAGAGAAGTTAAACCAGAACCAATCTTGTTACTTGTATATGAAAACATGTAATTTGGGTGAGTTTATAACTTAGTGAGCAATTAATATTTACTATACTAGAAACAGGACAAGCGGGAACACGAGTTTTTATGAGTAATAAAAAATAATTTTTGAAATAATAGATAGCTAATAAAACTAAATAAAAAATACCTGAGTAAAATAATAATATGCATATATAATTCTTTTTAAAATAAAACAGTACTAAATCACAGTCGTTATAAATTTCATTTAAAAAAAATAACAAAACATTAAAATCAATAAATAATTTTTGATAACAAATCTCAAACAATGAGAAAAATTAATTAGAATAAAATTCAAGTAGAATAATTCATCAAGCAAAATTAGAACAGACTGAGCACATAGCTCGCAGGTAAACTAACCAAACTAACAAGCACACACTTGAACTAATCTGGTAAGGCCACAGCTTGAACTGATGAGTATCACACTCCAAATCCATAACTAACTCATGTGTACTTACTTAACAAAGAGTTAGCATCTCCTCTGTAGAGTCTAATCTTAGGTGCACCAAGACTAACATTTACTGCTATTAGATATAGTGTTTTAATATAGTTTTCTCTCAAAACAATTTTTTAAAAAAATATGCAATAACGTATCCCTCAATATAATAAATTTTCAAGTGCAAATAAAAATTTTAATTTATTAAAATAACTCTTATTTCAAGAGAATATTTTCTAACATTAGAAAACTCACTCAAAAATATTTCTCGGACATGCTTTTCATAAGCAACTAATACTTGTAACAACAATCAAGATAGTACCAAACAATATTATGAAACAATTGCTGTTAATGGCCTAAAAATCATTTTCTTTAACAGTGAGCATCATTGGTCCAAAATTAATATATGAAATAATTATCATAATTATTCCAAAATCATTATCTATATATTTTCTATTAACAAAAATTATTAATTCAACCAGCAATTCATTATAACGATGTTTAGAATCCATATATGAGTTTTCCAAAATTTTGCTTATCCTAAGAGTACCTAAGGCTCTAATGCATTCAAAATAAAAATTCTAAAATATGTTTGAAAGTTAAAGATCATAAATAGACATGTAGTATATAGTAACCACTTATAGTACTTAGCAATTTTTAATAGAGTCTTCCTTCAACAATTCGCCTTGGTACACTAGAGGTTCCCTTGGTAAATTGGAGGTTTTCTATACCGTTTTATAATTGTAGAAAAATACTAGTAATTTAGTATTAATCGTAGCCAATTGATCTTCCCAATTAAATTCTTAAGTCCTAAATAATTATGTATACCAAAATCTAAATTTACTATCTAAAATTGTCCAATGAAAATATAAAATAAAATAAAATAAAAACATTAAAAAATGTCACTAAGTAAAATATCTACTCACTTAACTTAAGTCAGGATAACCTAAAATCTAAATCAACATCAGACTTGCTCCCAAAATTTAGTAAAACCTCTTATTCTTTTTCAAAGAGTCTACAAGAGAGAGGCAATTAAACTTGTTTACCTAAAGATCTATATATAACCATTTGTAGAGGGAAAGGATTTACTATTTTTCTGATGTGAGACTTAAAACTAGAATAATATTAGATTTCTTTCTGAAATGTGAGACTTAAATAACAAACCTCTCTCATTTTTTTCTTTTAAAGTTTATCCTTTTTTCTTTTCTTTTTCTTTTTTGTATTGTAACATTCTCCCTTTATTAAAATAAATTTGTTCTCAAATTTGAAATTCCTACTAACATTGTCCATCGAATAGGTGTGGGTGTGGGTACTTCTCATGCATAGCTACTTCAGGTTCCCAAGTCACTCCTTCACCTGATGGCTCACACCAAATAACTTTCACTGAAGTGATATCCTTAAAGCGTAGATATTTTTCACCTGCTTATCTACTATGGTCACTAGTTGCTTTATGTAACTCAGACATTCATCAAGCTGAACTGTTTGATATTATAACATGAGTATAGAAACATAAAATTGGGTGAATCCCCTAAAAATCAAATAGAAGAGCTAATTGGTATGCCATATGCTTGACTATCTCAAGATTTTCAAAGAGTTCTTTGAATCTTGAACTTAATTTATCCTTCTTTCCAAACCTCAAAACCTCAAAATACATTTGATAGGGGAAACATATAAGAACACATAGTCTTTCACCCTGAACTCCAAATCACTGCGTCTTTGATCTAATAGAATTTCTTTCTACTCTAAGTAGTTACTAAACGATATCAAATCTAGTCCCACAAATTCAGAATCACCAACCTTAACCCAACTAATCGATGATCTACACCGTCTCTCATATAAGGCCTCGAAAGGTGCCATCTAAATGCTAGACTATTAATTAAAATATAGGCAAACTCCATCAAAGGTAAGTGTTGGTCCTAGCTTCCTCCAAGGTCTAGAACATAAGTACTAGGCATATCTTACATCATTTAAATGGTTATCTTTTATTGATTATCAATGCAAGGATGAAAAGTGTACTCAAATACAAATAAGTATTTTAAGACTATTTGAAAGGATATCTAATCAGAGATGAAATACACAGGTACACCAGACTGAAGATACTATCTCATCCAAGTAGAGCTTCGCATACTGAGTCACTGTGAAAATGGTTTACACGGGCAAGACATGTGCATACTTCATTAACCGTTTTACAATTTCCCAAAATGAGTCATTGGTCATCAATAATTATGTTTCCATCCATAGAAATCCTTTCCTACCTCCATTCGAGTTTATCTATTTTTTGCAACAAACTTGTTAGCTTTTAGTGCTCGACCTTCTCTTGTTGGCATACCAGCATCCAAATGCAAAATCTACTACATCTTCATTCATAGTTTCTTATTTATAAACTGCTTTTCCTTCTAATTATTTAGGGTACACACTAACATTTAATAATCTCAAAAGCCTTTAAAACATCATGCTAAGAAAAAATGTCTCACATTGATCATTAAAGAATCAATTCCCAAATTAGCAGTCACTTGGCCTTTGAGATCTTTTCTCAATCTTATCATTTATAACCCACTAAGACAGCAATGCAACATTGAACTAAATTAGGATCGCCCTGAAGCAAAACAATCTATTCAATTGTCACTTCCTAACACTTTCACTTCACTACCCTTACTTGAATAACTAAAGGATTTTGTGCGAATAAATTCAACTAATTCAATTCAAAAACTTAAAACATAACTTGTTTCATACCATACACAAAACTGTATAAATTAGCATTATATACTCTATCGTTCTCACAACTTTAGCTTAAACGATCTTCACCCTTTAGCTGAGTAAAACCAAAGTCAATATATCAAATTTATGAGACCTTTCCATTTTGACATCATAGAATGACTTAACTCTTATTTCCTACTTATTTGTTTTAGGATTATTCTCTTCTGGAAATCCATCTAACACTTCAATTACTGGTTTATGAAAAACCATAGTCACATATTTAGATCATCAAAATGTGAAAATCTTTAATCACTAGGCAAGAAAGTTCAAAGGGTGCAAACAAAAAAGGAGCCCACTAGTTCTTCAAATTAAATGTCTTCTCCCTTGCTCTAACAAGTAAGCAAGTAAATTACCTTTAGATCCAGGACCAGCTTTACAATATAATCCATTCAAACATCTTATTTTCATTGTCACTAAAATCTTTAACATTTTCAAACTCAATACGTGACGTATTAATCACAAAATATCATAATTTCACTTTAAGAATTTATAATCTTCAATCCCTTATGATCAAAAATCTTAAAACAGTTCTAATATCAAACAATGTCAATCACTACCTTTTAAACCTTTCAATTTAATCAATCAAGTTTCTAGACTTTATACTTCTAAACCATCCATAGGTAAAGTTTACGGGCTTAATTAGCATATAACCAAATTTCATTATAATCTTGCTTCATTTAGTTCCTTTTATGTAAACTATTCCAAGACAATCTTATATATCAAACAATATAGTCATTACTTTACTTTCCCATCCGATAGCCTTACATTTCTCTATATTAATATACCTTTAGCTTCAAACACTTGAACATGAGCCATAATCAATACTTAAATATGAAATTTCTAAATTTTTATTTTCTAGCCACTATTCTTTGTTTGCAAATAATTTATTTAACTATGAACTCAATCCTCACATTTCCAACAATATCGATATAACTGTTAACTTCATTGACTAGCATATTATCTTATTTAACTAATTTATCACATTTCTCCTTATTTGTTTGAAAAGGTTACAAACTTGTTCTTTTGTATCTTATGTACATTCCATATTAGTACTAACTATAAACTCAACCTTTTAGACGTTTAAACAACCACCTACTCAAGTAGCATTTAATTCCATTTTCAGATTTACTCAATTATGTCAAATAATTTCACCAATCTTGTTTGCAAGGCTACATTCACATTTGACTATAACAATTTATAGAGACATTCTTAACATCTCAACCTATAGGTACTAAAACTTCACAATTTAATGTAGAAAATTTGACTTGCCAGCAATAGTCAATTTCCAACTATCTTGTGTACAAACCATATCCAAACATAACTAATAAACTTTCGTTGATAACTAATGTACCCAAACTCATTACAATCATTCTTAGGCCAATCTTTGTCTTCAATATAGAACCATACATTGACATACTTCATAACTATAATTTACCTCAAAATTTCAAGGTAGGATGTGGTCTAGTTACTCACATCCCAACTATCATTTTACCAAAAGTTCATCAAACGTCTCTTAAATGTTCAATAACGTAGTTAAACAATAATTTAAATCATTAGCAAACGATATTATTAACCTTAGAGCTATTAGTAAATGTCCACATATTTTTCTTCCTGAATCAACATACTTTTCATTGATCATCAATAATACGAGCTTTCATAAAGCCTCCATGCATTAGTACTAGTTTAAAATAAATCTCCCTCTAAGTCATTGCTAAGTCGTTGCTAAAAGTCTATCCAATTTTTAGTATTCTCATCTAGTTATACATTACTTGATTTACTTGAATTTCAATACTAATACGTTAGTGTCTACTTACTCCTTATAACAATATTTTTCCCAAAGCCAGGTCTTCATCAGCCTTAAGCCAACTTTGTACTTTCATACTTATTGTATTCCAAATTCACATGTCAATATGCTATGTAACAATATGTATCTTTATGCATGCACTTATATCTTCTATATATATCTCCAAAATTTTTAGTATCAAAAACTTTATTTCAATTATACTAACTTACACAAACAACAGCAAAAGTCGTATCTTGAACATCTCATGTTCGTATGTCTTAGCAATAACCAATAAATTCCTTAAGCCAAGGTATGCATTCTTCCAATCTATCCTTTCCAAGATAGCCCTATTTATTGATCAATAAATAGGATTTAAACCATCTTAACTATTAATCATATTTTCCTACTAACTTATGCCATAATTTCACTTTTGACACAACGCCACTCAGAAGATCATTAATAGAGACAAGATTAAAACAAACAATTATGATCATGACACCGAAACAAAGTGAATAGGATAAATAGATAAAAAAATGAAGTTCCTAATAGGCCTTTCGTAGTGCCTCGATCATGAAAATGGCCTTCTTCATAATCATAATCATGACTAGAGGTGGGTATATGGGGCAACCCAGCCAGTGACATGCCCCCGCCTTAAGTATCCAGACATAGTTGGCCTCTTTATAAAAGGGTTAACATTTTATGTGGTCGTAACCCAACTCTCTTAACCGGCGAGCTAACGAGCTGGCCCATTAACCTAATAGTTTTAGTTTTTTGTATTTTTTCTTTTTTTTTAAATATTTCTAATGATATATCTTGTATCAAATTATATAATTTGACCAATTTTTTCATCAAATCCACAAAATAAGTGAATATGGAAAAAATTAAACAACATAATTAAGAAAAGAAAATTAAAAAAGGAAAAAAATATAGAATAAACGGGCCACGGGTCAAACCACAAGTTGGATCGGTCCAACCTGCTTAACCTGCAAGTTAAACGAACATGTTTTTATAACTCGCATTTAAACGTGCATGCAGTATGAGTGCTCCTAACCCACACAAATTACAGGTTAAATGGATTGGCTCGCTGACCACAACCAATTTACCCAGCTCTAATCGTGACTCTACTAAAGGACACTTACTCCATTATCTATAAGGACAACCTAAAGCTCTGATACCAACTTTATCAAGACTCGAACTGGAGGTTGATGATCGGCGTATGACAAGGGCTTAGCCTAAGCTCACCCAAGCCATACAAGCCTCAAAACATAATTCCGAACAGATAATTCAGAATAGGCACCACAAGGTTTCATAAATACTTTATTTCCCAAAAAAGAAGTTATGCTTTATAAGTTCAGACTTACAAAATATCATACAAGTGAATTCTGATCACTAGCAATTAACTCCAAAATAAATATTATAAATTTAATATTTAATTAATACATGTATGATACTAACTTGAATCCTACTTGTAGAAATATGGAGCACATCTAAGAGTCAATCTGTTAGGCTTCCAAATTCAAAATCACTTTCGAACTTACCCACCCGAACAATGTGATAAGCTCACCAAATAATTGAGAACTCTCTCAATCAAATCAAAGTTGTTAAACCAAAACCAATCTCATTACCTATATCTATAGGAAT
This sequence comes from Castanospermum australe, assembly GCA_019955255.1. Taxonomy (NCBI): domain Eukaryota; kingdom Viridiplantae; phylum Streptophyta; class Magnoliopsida; order Fabales; family Fabaceae; genus Castanospermum; species Castanospermum australe. The sequence goes on from NSJW01000022.1 coordinate 105,265, forward strand.
AGTGGATGACGCAGAATGGGTACGAGAGGAGCCAGAATTGGGAGAGGTTGAGTGTTCGACTTTTGTTTCCATTGACGCTAGACGATTACTCATATCCTCAAGGCATTTGGTGAGTGTGACCAGTGAATTGGTAAGTTTGGAGATAGACTCCTTAATTTTATCGATGGTAGCAGCCTTGAATTTGGTGGAATCAACCATAGAGGAAAGTGTAGAATGAAAACACTAGATGTTAGGTGTTAAAAAAAGAAGAATTCCTTAATTTGAGGTAAGGATACCCTCTAAAGAAAAAAGAAAAGAAATGTGACTGAATATTGCTTTCTGCCTGTCTTCATTAATGATTCATCATATGCATATATAGTGTTCTGACTTACACAGGCTCCACACCCACCAACTACTCTCCTCACACAAGCCACTTTGCACTACTAATACTACATCATAATTGTTTTCTATTACTTATTACACATAATCATCTAAATAACCAGGTCTCTTTGTCACACGTTTGGGCCTTGAAGACATTAAGTCCATTAGCCTCCTCTCTTGTTGGTTCTGAAGTGGAGTCCCTAATGCTATCATTTTCACTACAAATTCTTTTTGCCTTAGCCCATGTTCCATCTTGAACAATCAGGATCTTCACCTTAAAACCAATAGCATTTAGGTCACTAATATTAATAGCCTTATCAAAAGGAAACAATAATATTGATTCAAGAGGAACCTCAAGTTCAAATACTTTATCTTCTCTTAAGTTAATGCCCCTATTTAATGGTCTCTTTTGCAACTTCTTTACCAAAAAACCTTTTGAGAGTGCATTGCAAGCTTTAGGATGAGCCAAAATCTTGTTGAAAATTAACTTACGAGATTGGTATTGTGGCATCCAAATATGAGACAGAGAGCTAATGGTACCATATTTGCCAATGGTAATAGCAATAGTAGGTCCTCTTTTCTCTTCTTGGACACCTCCATTTAAATCAAAATTTTGATGAAGTGGATATTTCCCAACTTGATCATTCATTACTAATTTACTATGTAACATCCTCTTGTAATTTACAATAAGTTATATGGTCAATATAGCCCCTAATTACTCTAGTACTGATTTTTCTATTTATTGGTATTTTCTACCTTGTTTAACTTATATTTATTGTTTTTTCTATTACTTTAATTAAAGAGAACAGAAAAAGTTAGCTAAGGAAAACTAAGAACTTGATGAGATGCCAAGTGGACCAGTGTAAAATTAACAATAGCATTTTAGTAATATTAAGCCTGAGTAGGAGTATTTTTGTCTAATGAAAATATAAAATCCAGTAATTAACTAAATTAATCACCTAAACCTCAAATTAGTTTCTAATTAGACTAAGTGACAACAACATAAACTAACCGATGAGAAAGTGACACATAGAAGCCCACATGTGCAAGCCTCTAATTGGTTCAAGAAATGGCCAATAGAAGTGCAACAACTTGGAGGCTTCTAATTGGCTAAGGTTATAATAATTATGTAATCATTACTTGGTTACTTTAACCAAACCAAACCAACAAATACTATTCAATTACATGGAATCTAGTTCAAATGGAACTAGACCATCATTACAATGGATAATATGGGAAACTAAATAGTTGCTTTGTCATGACCCCGACTTCGAGTCGTGACCAACGCATAGGTTAGGCTGACTCAATATTCACTTAACTTAGCAAACCTAACTTAAAAGATCTTAACCAATAATTTCAAATACCTTAATGGGCCTACCAAAAATTTGCCAGAGTCCTCCCCTAAAAATGGAGTAACTCAATATTTAATATAATGCAAAAGCTTTAATAGATCAATATATCACTAGCAGATAAATAACTATATATTATATTATATATATATATATATATATATATATATATCCAATCTCAACTATTTATCAAAACAATTTATAGGACGATTTACATCACTATATTAAAAAAAATCAAAGAATACATCATTCTATCCCTATAACTGCAAAATACTAGAGTCTAACATCTCATAAGCCACCAACACAAAACGAAAGCCTACCGAAAGATGAATGTGCCTAGGAGGAAGTTTGCAAACCTAAGACCTAGCTACTCAACTGCATGCTAATCTGAATCATAAAAATAACAGGGGTGAGTCACACAGACTCAGTGAGGGAATAACAAGCATAATGGCTATAAAAAAAAAGAAACAAGTACAAAACTAAATATTTAACTTCAAGGTATTTGAAAAATATAATAATTTAATGAAGTAGGACTCATAACAATAATGTATTAATTTCTTTCATTTGCCAAAAAAATATATACAGGCATAAAGCTTCTTAAAAATTGACCATGTAGGTTTCTGAAAGAACTATAACACAAGTTGGGGAGTTATCTCAACTCAACAAGCCAAATCTCATGATTGGCTTTGCCTCACTCAACACAAATCTCATGGTTAAGGTCCGCTCACATTAAAACAATGGCAATGGGTTAAGGGTCCTCTCACCCAATAGCCAAGCAATTATCATTTCAAGCTAGAAGCCTTACCTCACTTGGCATAACTCTCATGTCTAAGGTCTGCTCACCCTACAACCAAGGAAAGGAGCTAACGGCCTGCTCACCAATAGCCAAACAATCTCTGAATCTATTATGTGCATATAGGCTGTTATATCTCTTTACTAATGGCAAACGATGTTCTAACACGGAACCCATAATGAATGTTCAAAAAAATTTCTGATACAATGAAATCACATATCCTCATTTCTCAAGTCTCTTAATAAAATCAAATCACTTACAGAAACTTAGAATTCAACACTTTTCAATCATTTTTTATAGATATAACTTTAACTAATTTATAAGTTCAAAGACATAAATAGTGCCATTATAACAATAGAAATTTAGCATATAATGCTATAACTTCCGCATAATAAATAAAACAATTATCTTGTTCTCCAAAATAATAAAATATGACACTTTCAAAAATAAATAATCACATAACTAGCATGATCATAAAATTCATTAAATTTTAAATCTTGAATAGTATTCCAAATATGACTAAGGAACTAAACCATAGAGCTATATATATAAATATATATAAATATTTAAAATACCCCATAATGTAAATTATCCACTCATAAACAAGGAGCTTGGCCAAAGTCTATCCAAAACAATGCCAACCTGAAGCGAGCAGAGTGGTCCTTGAAGTATCTAACACTAACAAAATATTCTAATAAATTACCATAGGCGAAATGTTAGCTTCCAAAATGTCAAAACCATTTCTATAAACTTTCCACACCCTTCCACTTGAAGTCCATAACGATAAAAATTAGGGTTACCCACTTAGATTATTAAATTCTTAAGTTAAGGAGAGGCTTTAGAAAAATTATTCTAAGCATAGATAACCAATGGGAGATAAGTATATGTAAAATCTCCAAATTACATGGTTTAAGGCTTTCCTCATTCCACTAGAAATTAAGGATAACTAAGATTTGGCTTACCCATAAAGTCTAGAAGAACAAAAACCCTTAAACTCGTAGATTTCTCCTCAAAATCCCAAATTATACCCTCTTCACCAAGGCCATACAGCAAGCATTACATGGTTTTATGCTTAAATGGTACAAAGAAATCAAGAATCAAGATGTGGGAACTTACCTCAAGCTCAAATGCAAGTCGGTTGGTGCCAAAACGGAGGAGAAATAAGGAAGATTAGGGATAGGGGAAAAGACAAACAGCAAAAGAGAGTGGCTCTCCTATCCAAAACTGAAGACAGTATAGGAGAGAGGGTTTTGGTTCTTTTTGTTTTAAAACATTCTAATCTTTTTATTTTTAAACTTGGGTGGGACCCACTATTTAAAGGGACGGTATTACATTCTCTCCCCTTTAAGAAAATTTGGACCCCGAATTTAATAATGATATACTTACCAATAGATTCAAAGAGATGTAGGTACGCTTTAAGGTATGGTTGTCTCAGATTCCTAAGTTTCTTGCTCACCGGTCGATCCTTTCCAAACAACCTTTACTGAAACAATATCTTTTTATCGCAAATGCTTTACTTACCTGTCTACTATAACTACTAGTTGCTCTGTATAGGAGAAAATGCTTATTTAGCTGTATTGATAAATGATGGATAAAATAATAGGGATCATAAACATATTTTCAAAGCATGGAAATGTGAAAAATAGGATGAACTTCGGCAAGATCAGGTGGAAGGGCTAAATGGTATGCTACTGATCCAACTTTCTCAAGTATGTCAAATGGTCCAATGAACCTTGAGCTTAACTTGCCGTTCTTACCAAACTGTAAGACATCTTTCATATGGGAAACTCGTAAAAACATATGCTCTCCTACTCCAAACTCCAAAGGACGACGTCTCCTATCCAAATAAGATTTTTGCCTACTTTGAACAGTCACCAAACAATCTGAAATCAATTGAAGTTTCTCAAACCAACCAATTAGCAACCTACAACATCTACTATACAAAGCCTCGAATGGTGCCATCTAAATACTAGACTGATAGCTGTTATTGTAAGTGAACTTCATCAATGGTAAGTATTAATCCCAACTTCCTCCAAGGTCTAGAATACAAGCCTGAAGCATATCCTCTAATATCTGTATAGTCTTCTCAGACTAACCATCAGTTTGAGGATGGAATGCAGTATTCAAATCCAATTGAGTCCCCAAAGATGCCTGGAAAGATCTCCAGAATTGGGCAGTGAACTAAGGTCCTTGATCAGAAATGATAGACACTGGCGCACCATGAAAGGATACTATCTCATCTAAATATAGCTTGGCATACTGAGCCATTGTGTAGGAAGTCTTCACAAGCAAGAAATGTGGAGATTTAGTCAACTAATCCATAATTACCCAAACAGAGTCATATCCCTTTGAGGTTCTAGGCAACCCCATTACAAAATTCATAGTGATTCTCACCCAATTCCACTTGGGTATTCTAATCTACTGAAGCAAACCTGCTGGCTTCTAGTTCTCAGCTTTAACTAGCTGACACACTAAGCATCTAGATACAAACTCCATTACATCTTTCTTCATCCCTTCCTACCTGTAAAACACATTCAAATCATGATACATCTTGGTGGAACTTAGATGGATCGTATAAAAAGAATAATGGGTTTCTTATAGAATCTTTCTATTCAAATCCTCTACATTTGGAATACATAAACAGGAACCACAACTCAAAACACCCTCGGAGTTAATCATAAACTTAAAAACTTTGCCCGGTCGAACCTTCTCCACAATATTCATTAGGTGCGGATCTTGGCCTTACGCTGCCTTAATATCATCCATTAGAGTAGAGCGAAGCTGAACATGAGCTAACAATGATTTTGCATCCGTGACGTCAAATTGGACTCCATTCTCCATAAGATCTTGAAACTCCTTTACTACTAGCCTCCTATTTTCAGCTATATGCACAAGACTACCCATAGACTTTCTACCCAAGGCATTAGTAACCATATTTGCCTTCCTGGGTGATATAAGATTGTACAGTTATAGTCTTTTAGGAATTTCATCCACCTCCTTTGCCTTAAGTTTAAATCTCTCTGTTTAAAAATGTATTTAAGGGTCTTATGATCAGTATAAATCTCACCACCTCACCATAAAGGTAGTGTCTCCAAATCTTGACGACAAATATCATTGCTGCTATGTCTAAATCATGTGTGGGATAATTTTACTCATGATTCTTAAGTTGCCTAAAAGCATAAGCTATTACCTTTCCATGCTGCATGAGCACACAACCAAAACTAACTCTAAATGGATCATAGTAAACTGTATTACCACCATCACTTAAAGGTAAAGCCAAAACTAGAGCTGAGGTCTACAATCCTTTAGTTGTTAGAAACTCTTCTTACATGCCTCAGTCTTGAAACTTAACTTGATTTTGAATCAACTTTGTCAAAGAAGCTATAAGTTTAGAAAAGTCCTTGACAAATTGACAGTAATATCTTGCTAAGCCAAGAAAGCTACAAATCTCTAACACTGATGTAAGCCTATGCCAATTATGAACTGCTTCTACCTTTTTTGAATCAACACTTATTCCTTTCTTAGTCACTACATGCCCCAACAAAGTCACACTATCCAGCCAAAATTCATATTTAGAGAACTTGGCATACAACTTGTGCCCTTAAAGTTTGTAAGGCTAACCTCAAGTATTGCTCGTGTTCTTCCTTACTCTTGGAATACATTAGGATGTCATCAATGAAGACTATCACAAAGTGATCTAAGAACGACTTAAAGACTCAATTCATCAAGTCCATAAAAGTTGCTACGGCATTCATAAGACCAAAAGACATAACCAAGAACTCATAATGTCCATCGTAAGTATGAAAATCTATCTTTGGAATGTCTTCTCTTCTTTTCTTCAATTGATGATATCCAGACCGCAAATGAATTTTTAAAAAACATTGGGACCCCTGAAGCTAATCAAATAAGTGATCAATACAAGGTAAAGGATACTTATTCTTTACTGTCACCTTATTCAATTGTCAGTAGTCTATACACAACCGAAAATAACCATCCTTCTTTTTTACGAACAATGCTAGTGTAACCTAAAGAGAACAACTAGGGCAAATAAAAACCTTACCAAAAAGATCTTTCAGTTACTTCTTTAACTCCTTAAGCTCAGCTGGAGCCATACGATACGAGGGTATAGATATCGGTTAGGTGACTGGAATCAAATCTATATAAAACTCTATCTCTCTATCAGGTGGTAACCTAAGCAATTCCTCAAGAAAAACATCTAGGTACTCACTCACTACCGAGACTTGCTCCAAGCTAACCTCAGACATACAGGTATCTTTAACCAAAGCTAGGTACCCCTTCCAACCTTTTCTCAATAAACTCTGAGCTACAGCAGTTGAAATCAAGTTACAAGGTGACAAACTCTGGTTACCTTGAAACATGAAGTTGGTTCCTCAGGTATATCAAACTTTATCACTTTATTATGATAATCAAGAGTAGCATGAGAAGAAGCTAGCCAATCCATGCCTAAAATCACATCGAAATCCAACCATATCAAGTACTATCAAATATGCTAACAACTGTTTATTAGCTACCAAAATCTCATAAGATCTATACACAGCATTAGCTGACAAAGAATCACCCATTAGCATAGCTAAAATCAAAGGCTTAACTAAGGGTAAAGAATCTCTCCAAAGGAGAGAAGCAAAGAAAGAAACACAAAAGAATGTGTAGCTCTAGCATGAAACAAAACATAAGCATCTTGTGAGCAAACTAAAAGTATACCTGTCACCACAGCATTAGATACTTGAGCATCTTGACGAGTTATAGCAAATACACGAGCTTGCGCTCTACCAACTTATCCTGGGCCTCTACCTCCTGCTCCTCTACCATGATGCTGAAAGCTAGCAAATGAACCACCAAATTGTCTCACTGGTGCTACTGGTGTTGAAGCTCTGCTGGAAGAAGGCTATGAAGATAGCATAGGACAATTCCTCATGAAATGTCTCATCTATCCACACTGAAAATATCCACCTAAACTCTGCTTACAAGGTCCAGCATGTACTCTCCCAGAGGTGACACAGGTGGTAGGAGTCTAATTATAATGCCTCTAACACTGAACACCACCTCAGTTCTTGGGTCTGTTAACTTTTTGACTATGAATGCTATACTGCTGCCGATTCCTCTATTGGCCCTAACGGTCCTGACTTACAACTTCTCTAGAACCACTGCTACCATGGCCTTGATGGTCACCACGTGTCCTATTCAAGACCTTGTCATAGGTCATGCGACGATGTCCTACAATTAACCTAAATGAGTTTCCTTTTAGGCCTTCCACAAATCGCTAAACTCAAAGCTTATCTATGACTACCAATTGTGGTGCATATCTGGTCAATTGCATAGACTGAATATTGTACTCCATCACTGACATCTAATTTGACTACACAAGAGCCTCAAAGTCTCGAGCTCTAGCATCCTTGACACTTGCGGTAAGAAATAAGTCATGAACAATCTAACAAACTCATCCCAGACCAAAGGAAGTGACCCAGTTAACCTCCCAAGAAGCATAGTCTTATACCAAGCCCTGGCCACATCTTGTAAATGAAATGTTGTCAACTCAACCATCCTGATTGGAAAACAACCTAAACCCCTGTATATGCATGCTATCTCACCAACAAAGCTTTGGCGATCCTCCTATGCATCTAATCCACTAAAAATAGAAGGATTAAGTTTTGTAAACTCAATCAATGAAACCTCATGCCCTCTGGGAGGTACAGGCTACTGCTTTCTCTGCCTTGCCTCTTGGAGAGGCTCTGGATATACTTAGGGTTAGTCCCCTAGTTGTTGCTGCTATCCTGCAACAACATTCATAAATTGTTGTATTGTTTATTGTAGAATTTGCATACCAACTGCTAATTGAGCTAGTACCAGATCACCACGTCAAGCTCTAGGAACCTCAACATCAGGTAATCCACTAATACCTCCACACCTGCCCCTACCTCGACCATGGCTGCAACTACACCCATGTCCTTTCGTGAAGATCTCATGAGGTCAAGTAGAAGCCTCATCAAAATTAGTCCTCCTAGCTTCTCTAATCCTAGGTAGCATCTTCACCTAATTAAAATAAGGACATGGATTAAATAAGAGACAAGAATATCAAGGAAGAACGAACAAATAAGGATATAACTGAATACATAACTCAGACAAGTGACTCCAGTTCAACAGGTCGGTGATCATAGCTCCTTGCATGAAAGTTGTGTCCGAGTACACAAGCTATAAAAAAGATTCTACAACTACCCGATTTTATAGCTAATAGGACCTACAACCAAAGCTCTGATACTAACTTTGTCATGACTCGACTTTGAGCTGCGACCAGTGCATAGGTTAAACTAACTCAACATCCTCTTAACCTAACAAGCCTGACTTAAAAGATCTTAACTAATAATTTCAAATGCCTTAATGGAGCTACCAAAAATTCGGCAGAGTCTCCCCTAAAAATGAACTAACCTGATATTTAATATAACCTACAAAAGCTTTAATATGTTCAATATATCACCAGGCAGATTAATAACTTTATATATATATATATATATATATATATATATATATATATATATATATATATATATATATATATCCAATCACAACTATTTATCAAAACAAGCTATAGGAGGATTTACATTACTATACTCAAAAAAATAAAAGAATATATCATCTATCCCTATAACTGCAAAATACTGGAGTCTAGCACCTCATAAGCCCCCAACACAAAACGGAGGCCTACCAAAAGATAAATGTGCTTGGGGGATGTTTCTAAATCCCAAGACTTAGCTACTCAATTGCCTGTAGATCTGAATAGTAAAAATAATAGGGGTGAGTCACACAGACTCAGTGAGGGCAATGGCTATAAAAAAAAGAAACAAGTACAAAACCAAATACATAATTTCAAGGTATTTGAAAAATATAAAAATTTAATGAAGTAGGACTTATAATAATAATATATTAATTTCTTTCATTTGCCAAAGAAATATATATAGGCATAAAGTTTCTTAAAAATTAAAGATGTGGGTTTTTGAAAGAATTATAACATAAGTTAGGGAGTCATCTCAACCCAACAAGCCAAATCTCATGATTCTCATAAGCCATGGGCCTTGCCTAACCCAACACAAATCTCATGACTAAGGCCTGCTCATCTTAAAACCATGGCAATGGGCTAAAGGTCCACTCACCCAATAGCCAAGCAATTATCATCTCATGCTAGGGGCCTTGGCTCATCTGGCATAACTCTCATGGCTACGGTTCGCTCATCCAACAACCATGGAAAGGAGCTAAAAGTCCGCTTACCCAGTAGCCAAACAATCTCTAAATCTACTATGTGCACATAGGTCGTTATATCTCTTCACTAATAGTAAACAATGTTTTAACACGGAACCCACAATGAATGTTCAAAAACATTTCTGATACAATGAAATCACATATTTTCATTTCTCAATTCTCTTAATAAAATCAAATCACTTCTAGAAACTTAGAATTCAACACTTTTCATTCACTTTTCATAGATATAACTTCAACTAACTTGTAAGCTCAAGGACATAAATAGTGCCATTATAACAATAAAAATTTAGCATATAAAGCTATAACTTCCACCTATATCTTCCATATAAGAAGTAAAACAATTATCTTGTTTTCCTAAATAATAAAATCAAACGCTTTCAAAAATAAATAATTACATAACTAGTATGATCATAAAATTCATTAAAATTTAAATCTTGAATAATATTCCAAATATAACTAAAGAATTAAACCATAAAGGTATATATATAAATATATATATGAATATTCAAATTACACCATAATGTAAATTATCTACTCATAGACTAGGAGCTTAGCTAAAGTCTATCCAAAGCGATTCCAATAACTCAATCCAAAGCGAGCGAAGTATTCTTTGAAGTATCTTGCACCAACCAAATATTGCAATGAATTACCATAGGCTAAATGATAGCTTCTGCAATATCAAAAGCATTTCTAAAAATATCCACACCCTCCACTTGAAGCCATAACCTTAAATATTAGGGTCACCCACTAGATTATCAAATTTTAAGTTTGGAAGGCTTTAGAAAAACTATTCTAAGCATGGATAACCAATAGGAGATAAATATATGTAAGATTGCTAGATTATAGGGTTAATGGCTTTCCCCAATCCACCAGAAATTAACGAACTAAGATTTGGCTTACCCACAAAGCTTAGAAGAATCAAAACTCTTGAACTCATAGATTTCTCCTCAAAATCGCCAAATATGCCCTCCACCAAGGCCACACAGCAAGCATTTCATGGTTTTATGCTTAAATGGTACAAAGAAATCAAAAATCAAGATGTGGGAACTTACCTCAAGCTCAAATGCATGTGGATTGGTGCCAAAATGGAGGAGAAATGAGGATGATTGGGAATTAGGGGAGGAGATGGACAGCAAAGAAAAGTGGCTCTCCCATCCAAAATTGAAGACAGTACGTGGGATGGAGGCTTCGGTTCTTTTTGTTTTAAAACATTCTGATCCTTTTTTAAAAAAAAAAGAAAAACTAAGGTGGGACCCACTATTTAAAGGGACAATGTTACATGGTTCTCATTGGTTGGTGAATGAAGACAAAAAAACAAGATAACATAAACTAATATTAACAAATGAATTAATTCCTATAGACTCCTAGGTGGAATGGCCAAGTGAGAAAGAAAAGGAAAGAAGAAGGCAAAAATAAAAGAGAGAGAAAGAAAGAGAGAGAAGCCAGGGCCTAGGGGGAAAGAAGAGAAGAAAGAGGAGAAAAGAAAGAGAAAAATGAAGAAAAATAGCAAAACAAAGAAGCAAAACAACGTTTCATGTTTATGTTTCTATAACTTTTGATACTCTTGAATCCATGGAGATTTGGGTTTTTGAGAACTAAGATTGAAAATGGATGCTTTATAACATGTTTGGTTAGAAATATGTTGACAAAGAGCATGATTATGTGTTGTTTACTTCTTTATCAAAGATGCCTTACTTAGGGTTTATATGTATCGTTTCCTCTATTTATTTGAATCTTGATAAAATTAGTAGATATGGGTGTCTTTGATGTGATTTAGTATTATTTTACATGTAAACTAGATAAGAAACAACTTGATTGATTTAGTTTTCCACCCTATGCATTTCGGCCAAGTAGTAGTTTTAGGGGAAATTGTGCTTCATTTTCAGGGTGTGGTGGTGACTTGATGTTATGAAGTCAAACCCATTTGAAAAACTGAAAGAAAATTATGATATTTAAGAAGGGAAGTTTCAGCCACCATGGGGACCTGGTGTGACAATTTGTAAAAAAAAAAAATTTAAGATACGTTTAAAAAAGGGGAATTAAAAAAAGGAGAAAGGTTTGTTATTTAAGTCCCACATCAAAGAAAGAAGTTTTTATATTGTTTTAGTTTTAAGTCCCATATTGGAAAACTAGTAAACTTCTTCCCCCTAGAAATGGTTATATATAGATCCTAAGGTAAACAAGCTTAATTGTCTTTTCCCTCTAGGTTCTTTATAAAAGAGTAAGAGGTTCTAATAAATTTTGGGAGTAGGATCTGGCGTCGATTCACATTTTGGACTATCCTGACTTAAGCTAAGCTAGTAGAAATTTTATTTAGTGGCACTTTTTTATGTTTTTATTTTATTTTATTTTATTTTATTTTAAGTTATTTTTTGTTGGGTAATTTTGGATAGTGACTTTAGGCTTTAGGATATAGAAATATTTAAGATTTAGGGACATAATTGGAAATATCAATTATCTATTATTGATATTGATATTTTTCTATGGTTATAGAACGGTATAGGGAACCTTCAGTTTATCAAGGCAAATCGTAGGAGGACCCAATTGAAAATCGCTAAGTACTGTGAGTGGTTGTTATCTGCTACATGTCTATTTGTGATTTTTTAAAATTTTGAACGAATTTTATATTATTAGAGCCTTAGATACTCTTGGGACAAGTAAAATTTTGGAAAACTCATATTTGGCTTCTGAGTATGGTTATAATGAAATGATTGATGAATTAATAATTTTTGTTGATGGAAAATATATTGATAATAATTTTTGAACAATTATGACAACTGTTTCATATATAAGTTTTAGACTAATGATGGTCGTTGATATAGATAATAGTTTTTAGATCATTAATGGAATTGTTTCAAAATATGGATTGACACTGATAATTATTATTGGTATTGGTTGCTTATGAAAAGCATATCTGAAAAATATTTTTGAATGAATTTTCTAATGTCAAGAAATATTTTTTTTGAAAGAAGATTGATTTAAATAAATTAGAATTTTTATTTTCACTTGGAAAATTTATTTTCTTACAAAATATGATATTTTTGTAAATTGTTTTCTTGGGAGAAAATCATGTTAGAACACTGTATCTAATAGCAATAAATGTTAGCCTAGTGCACCTAGGATTAGACTCTGCATAAGAGATGTTAACTCTGTATTAAGTTAGTACACATGGATTGGTTATGGTTTTGAGTGTAATACTTATCAGTTTAAGTTGTGTAATTGTCTAATTAGTTAATTTACCTACGAGCTGTGTGCTCGGTTTGTTTAGTTCAAGCTTGAGCTTATCAAATTGGTTAGCTTACCTTGTGAGCTGTGTGGTCGGTCTATTCTGATTCTACTTGATGAATTATTCTGCTTGGATTTTATTAATTTTCTCAATGTTTGATATTTGTTATTGAAAATTGTTTATTGACTTTAATGCTTTTTATATATATGCTTTAACTGCTCTCTGAGTTATAAACTCACTCAAATCGTTGTTATATGTTTTTCATATAAGGGAAAAGAGATTATTTATGATTCGAATCCTCCAGTTTGATTAACGGAGTTTTCAGTTGTTTTTGGTGAACATAGACACTATTCATGTGGGCAAGTCTGAATTTTTTTTTATTTATATTAGATCTAAAAGCCTTGTTGGCTAATTCTCTTTTATATGCTTCATTATTTTGCCAAGTAGGATCTTGTCAGTCTGTTATATGTAGTTACTGATTAGACTACATCATGATATTTTTATTTTATAATAAATTATTAGTATTTAAGATTCACTTATCAGATAATATAAGTTCAAATTTATTCTGAAATAAAGTATTTTCTAAAGTCCTGTGGTGGCTATTTGGGTTGTCTATTCAGAGTTACAAGTTTGGAAACTTGTATGGCTTGCGTGAGCTTACGGTAAGCCCTTGTCATACACCAGTTGTGGACCTCCAGTTCAGATCGTGACGCCTGGGGAAGACTAAGTGATTTAATTATGGAATAATAACAATAGGGCGTTCTAGTGGTGATGAAGTAAATTTCTCATAGGAAATTAAAAGGAAACACAAGGCTTCCATAAGTGGGAAGTTTCGGCCACCTAGGGAAGTAAGCATTAGTCTAAAAGCTCTTATGTAAAATGAGGCTTAGTAATAGATTTAGATACAATTAAATTCATAGAAATTGCATTTTTGAATATTGGCCCAGAGGAATTAGATTACTTCCTTTTTATTTGATTGTTAGGCATTAAGGTAGAAGATGACATTATATTTAAGATTTGGCAGATTTTATATGTGTTTAGCCATTCGAAAGTGAAAAGATCATTTAGAAGGCTCAAAATGTGGACTTCGGTCTAGTGAACATTCTTAATATGGGACATAGTTTAAGTTGTGATTTTTAGATAAATTATGGTTTTGAGGAAATAACTTGGTGATTGATTGGTAATGAAAGAATTGAGTTCCTTGAAATCACACTTGCATCAATTGCATGCTCACTATAAGTAAAGTAAAAGAAACATTTAAAGATTGTCTATGATCCTCAAATAAAGAAAAATGAAAAGGAGGTGATTCTTCAAGACTAGAAAAGAAATGTTAAAGAAAACATCATGGAAATGATCCCAAAGTTCATGATCCATGAAAAGTCTTACATGTGTCTATAGTCCACCAAGTATATGGATATGGTTTACCAAGTATGTGGATAAGTTGAATGAAATCCATTGGAAAGTGTAGAATGGCCACTTATGTTTTGGGGGAACGCCCTATGCCAATGGTGAATTCTCACCTATGATGATGATTATGATGTTTGGACCATATAAGCAAAGAAAGTTAAGGGGGCTAAGCCCTATGATGAAAAAAACTATGAGCATGTAACTAATAGAAAGTTTAATGTTGGATTAGTTGTTATAAATTATTCATATTCTGATTGTGGTTACTAAACATGAAACTATTTTCTATAGTTTATACAACTAGAAGTACCATGGTTTATTTCATTGTTTTTTATTCTATTTAAATTTTTACTTAGAATTTATAATTCTTACCCTTTGAGCATGGTATTTCCAGAGTCTCCAAATGTGGATTAAAGGTGCGCATCTACTTGCTAATTGAAGTTGATGTTGAGTGTGTTTACTTTCTCGAGAAGGATGCCTTTGTTCTAGTAGTTTAGAACATGACTTGTAGATACTTTCTGTAGCAACATATAGTACTAACAAAAGCAGCTTTTAGATACACCTGCACGGCCTAGTAGTGGCCAACTAGTATTTTTTTTTTTTTTACATATGTATGTACATAATTTTGTTGCAGGTGAATATATGTGTATAGCTAATGACAATATAGTGTGTTTGATATATAAATATTATGTTATATATCTCTTAGATAAGTAATTAAATTGATTGTTGTATGACAAATAAATTATTTATCCCAAGTTAAAACCAACCTTTGAAATATGAGAGTAAAAAGAAAAGATGTTTAAATAAAAAAATATATTAAATTATTAAATTAGTCACGTAATCAAATTAAGAAAATTCAATATAAATAATATAATCATGTATTCAATATTTACATTCTAATGAATTATATAGACATGTAATCGTTAATTGTAATCATTATTTATTAATATAATATTTATATTCTAATAGTCACATAATCCTTATATTTATTTTATTAAATAAATGTATTAAATTTTATTCATTTCTTTCTCTATTTAGATTTCATCTCCAGTATTAGTAAGTGACACTATTATTAAATGGTAAGATGTTACACACTACACCATCACCGATACTTACTTGATTTACAGCTTTTGCAAGAATTGGAGAACTTTGATTAGCTCCAATGTCATTTTTCAAACTTGCATTTTTCCAGCACTATCAATCAAGTTAGAATTTTTCTCAAAAAGGAGCTTCTAGGTCTCTCCAATTTTCCAAGCTTGATGAGAAAACGAACTATTTGGCACATTTCTAACCAAACCCGATTTGGAATTCGATTCCATTAACCGAATAATCAACCTAGCTTCAAAATTAACATCAGAAACAACTATTACCGTGAGATTTTTGAGGCCTAGTGTGTGTTTAGATTAGTTTATTTTGTATTTAAAATAACTTATAATCAAAATTTTACTGAGAGCGCTTTTAGAAAAAAAAAATATTTTTATATCAAAAGAATACATTTTTTCCAAACATGCCACTAGTCTAGTGATTCTAGTAAAATTAAGTGGATGCTTACTCTCTAGGGCATGTTGTAGAATTGTTACATTCACCAAATTTTCGATATTTGGGGATACGATTTGAGAGCAGAGACATGTTCGGGTGGGTTTGGAACAACATGGGCAAATGAGTCTCTTGGATTTGGACTACGCCATCGACATCTTTAGGGCTCGATGCAAAAGGAGCTTGTATCCGTGTGAAGGGTTGAAGAGTCCATTGAACCGTTTTGGTTTGGATCCAAATCCCAAGACATGCCATCCTCAGTGATAATAACCTAAAATTACATTTTGTTCATATAAAAATAGGGTTTATTATATTTTGAATTAAATTAATTTAAATAAATTTGTGCTATTATTAATTATTTTTCTTAAAAGATATGAATTCTAATTAATTGTAGTATCTTGCTGGATATTAAAAGTTTGGAGCAGATTTGATGCTGATTTTGTTTTGAATGTGTACAAAATCCAAAAGAAATCTCATAATCAAGTAAAAATATTATCTTAGATACGAAGGATTTGGGCTCACAGTCACTTACTTGGACAAAGAAACAAACAATATGGTTATAAAAAGAGAACAACGAGAATGACCAAAAAGAAAAATAAAGGGAGGTGAGCCAAGGGGCTTTGAAGTACAACCAATAGGTATTGATAAATTTTTCTAATCTAGTTGGACAAAATTAATTCAAACTCTAAAATTAAAAATGCAAAAATTAAATGACTCGAAACAAAAATAAAAATTAATAAACGTAATAAAATAAATTGGAAACTTAATCAAATACAATTGACTAAGGATCAGAATCCACCAAGATTAATTTTAGCATCAACTATGTCAAATATTATTCCTAGATAATTATCTAATGAACATCTAGCAGTCAAGCATGTATTCACGGAAGATATATTGATTAAGTTATAAAATTCATAATCAGTTGTATGCTTTATTTATTTAATCAACAGTAAACTATCAAATTATCAATTGTATTCCTATATATAAATCATAATTGATATCCAACAATTATCATTAACACTCAAATAACAAGAATAAACTCAAAACATGAGAAAAGCATAACTGAACCCATCTAAAACTTTATTCAAACTATTTGATAGGCAAATAAAACAATAAACATTAACATCTCTAAAATTGGATAATAATAATCTAACACAATTTTTGCTAAAATCATATATAGAAACATATAGGGTTTAAAAGATAACATCTGCTTAATCCTTACCCTCTTATATGATGTGGTACCCTCTCATACCGTTTTCTGCGTTGTGCTCTCGATCCCCTTAACTTGGCCTCCTCTGGCTTCGTTCTCCTTGGTTCTCTTTTTATAGTCACCTTCTTCTTGCCCAAGTGATTGTGTGGCACAGCCTCCATATACAAGGTAATATCTTCACGTGATCATGAGATCTCTTTTGGGATTGTGTATGCACTCGAAATTATATTAGTAGCATCTTTGCTCCAAATCTTTAATATCAACATTTAATCTTTAATATCAACACCAAACCTATTTCAAATCTTTAATATCTTGCAAGATATCACAATTAATTAGAATTAATATCTTTTAAAAAATAATAAAAAATGTTAAAAGTTTATTAAAATTAATTTAATTCAAAACATAATAAAACTTATTTTTTATATGAAAAATATGTAATTTTAAGTTATTATTACTCTATGGGATTGGGAACACAAAACCCTATACCAATTTGAAGAAGGATATGGCTACGACATCGTTGATGTCACAACTTAACCAGTTAAGAACAATTCCGAAATTATATGATAGTACAGAGGTATACGTGCATATCAATAATATCTGTTGAAATTAAAGGATTTAGGTAAGAAAAAAGAAGAAAGGAGAATAAAGAACGATGTGATAGATATGTTAGTTGTGTTGATATATAGTGTTGATATGTTACAAAAGACAAATTATTAACCTCTATTTATATTCTAGTAACCCTAATCAAATAAGAAAATAAATCAGGAAATATAATAAAATTATGATATGACTCCTAAATTACTTTATCAATTAGAGCACTAATTAATTTCACAATATATTCTAAAGATCTTCTAAAGACATTCTAAAATATATTTTAACATTTCCCCTCAAGCTAAAGCTTACTAAGCTTTAAGCTTATTACAAATAAAGATTTTAATTAAATAATATAAATATAAAATGGACTCCATGGCTGAAATATAACTCAGGATGCTGGAGACGCCGGAGAAATGAACATTACTGGAAAGAAATCACCATCAGAATGATCGTCAATAGGAAGATAATATCACAAACATTAGTATTGAAAAGTCATTACTGATATGACTCATCAGTGGGAAATAAATCATCATCAAAATAATCGTCGATGGGAAGAGAATAACATGACAAACACTAGTATTGAAAAGATGTCACCACTGGTATGATGCATCAATGGGAAAGAAATCATCATCGGAATGATTGTCGATGGGAAGATAACATCACGAACACTAGTATTAAACAGACACTATTATCATTATCACTCTCCCTCAATGCTATGCTAGCATTGAAAAAGAGATAAACAGTAAAAAAGCAGAGAAAATAGATGAGAAAATGGGTTGAGAAAACAATAAAGGAGAATTTACAAAAGAGTTCTATAGAACAACACAGCAAAAAGTATGGACACCCTCATGGCGGATGGTACTGTTCTGATACCATATTGAAATTATAATGATATTCTAATAATATCATTTTCGCTAAATATATTCTAACAATATCTTTAATTTATTTATAAACTAATTTGGATAATTAGTGAGAATCAAACAGAACCACTAAAAAAGAGAGCTTTTCATCAAGCATCATACATTAATGTTGAGTACATCATGAAAAATTCATCATACATTACATTACTATTGTCACCATACATTGTTGCATTCAATTGTTCAAGTATACTAACAAAAAATTTAAAAAAAAAATTAATGAAGAGAACAATGATCTGTAGCAATGTTCTACCATGAAGAGGAACAATTTAAGTTGCTTCTGAAATTGGAGCAAGTTTGGGGCATTCATCTATCCAGGACCTCCATTGCCTTCACTCTCTGTAATTTAAATCCTTGGCAAATTCCCACAAGACTTGGCAATTTTGTGAGATTCTATCTCGTCTCAAGTTTGGAAACACAATTTTCTCATCGTGGACAATGCTGTCTTCAATACCATGCCTGAAGACTTCTTTTAGTTGAACAGCTTCTGAAATGCATAGAGTACTTAGCTGAGGAAACAATCCAACCATAGCAACAGGGAAAAGGCTTTTCAATTTGTTGCACTTCTCGACTCCCAAATATCTTAGTTTTGGAAAGCACATTTTGGTATTGGTTAGATTTTGAGATTCTTCATTCTCTGCAATGATTTCTTCCAATTCCTCACAGTGGTATATATCAAGGAATGTCAACTCTGGTAGGCTTCTATGGACCACCATGGAGAAGACAGATTTCAGTTTTGCACAGCCACCCACCTCTAACCCTCGAAGATATTGTAGACTCAAAATCTGTTTGGGATTAGGATCAGACCATACGAGCCTCAATTCAGATAAACCTCGTAATGCCAGACGTTCTAATGTTGAGGTCAAGTGCTTTTTCTGGTCCTCATCAAGGGAAACTCCCTAAAAATAGAACACAGTGGTATTAATTTTAACTACGAGATCTTTTAAACCTGTCTATTCATATGTGAAGTACACTCCCAATGCAAGGGAAGCAACTGATGGGTTGAGTAGCATTACCACAGCCATAGTCAAAACAACAAATTGAAATGGTATAAAGAAATAGCACAACTAATTCCTAGAATCAAACAAATAAGGAATGGAAACACAAACAGTCATCTGTATGCCATAAAAAATTATATAATCAAATCAAAGAAACTTTTTGCATTTCAATGCTTTAGAGAGTTGGCTGATATGTACCGTATTCAGATGTTGCTGTCTGAATTCTGAACCAACCATCATATGGATACAAGATATACTTAATTTTGGGCAATTCTCGCAACTCAGCAACTTCAGAGATGGCCACCAAGGCTGATAGTATCCCGTGCATATCCCAAGGAGATTTGCAAGGAAGTTGAGTTTGAATTACTTTTAAAACAGGAAGCTTGATTTGGTTCCCATTTTGATGAGGTGGATGATGTTCATGGTCATAATGGCCAAATATATATTTCAGCTCAGAAGCTTCATAAATTTGTAACTCTTGCAGTTTCACAAAGGCCAACAGAAGAGCTTGGGAACACAAATTCTAACTTTGGACAACGTCGAATGGAGAGTTTCTTCAAATTGGGGAGTATCAAATGAGAAATGCCAAGAGCTGGAGATATTTCCTCCCCTGTATCAGGGCCATCCTTTTCTTCATTTGCTATTATATGCCTTAATTCTTTGCAATCTGCTATTAATAGCTCTTCTAACTGCTCTAGACTTTGGACAACAGACATTGAGAAGAGTGCAACTGCTGTGCAACTAATGGCAACAGAACGTATCGCACTAATTTTTAGGATTTTAAGGTTGCTCAATTTACAATTCCCTGGAAATATGCTGTGCAACTGCTGGCAGTCCCTTATACGGAGTTCTTCTAATTTCTCGAAGAAGCCAACCACTTGCAGAGGTGGACCATGGCAAAGTTCTTTCAAATTTTCCATTTCCTGCAGCCCTAACTTGACCAACCCTGGCAACAAAGCATCTACATGAAAAAAGAAACAGCATGGTTAGAAGTTGTATCAATGAGACATTCTATCTCTGAACAAGAGCGAAGCCAGAACTTCGTCAAATCATTCATGCCTCCCACAGCTTGAACCATATCTGGGATGATATTTTTACATCCTCCATGAAGGCGATTCAAATACATATCATCTGCTCTCTGTAGAAGATTCATTTTAGATGCACAAAACAAGGAGATATCAAACTCTTTCAAGCGTAGGACTCTCATGCTTGAATTCTCATTGAACCCATAATCATTAGTTTGCAAGCTAAATTTCAAGCGTAGGTCTCTCATGCTTGAATTCTCATTGAACCCATAATCATCAGTTTGCAAGCGTACAAGTTCTAATATATGCCTCCTCAAATTTGGAAGAGTAACGAAGTCATCCACAAAGTGTTGACAAGGATATATGCATCTGCTATCCTGATTGCGGAGAGGTCCAGAAACATATAACTCTTCTAGTTGTGTACAACTTCCTATTGCTTTAGAATTATAATTTTCTAGAACTACACAACGTGACAAATCCAGCAACTTCAATTTGCTCAGTTTCTCAATTTCATTTGGCAGTTCCTTGAAGCAACAATCTTGCAAATCAAGAACCTCAAGTTTTCTTAGGCTTAATATGAAAGAGATATCAGCCTAACTTCCCATCCTCTCAAGCGCAGAGTTCGAAGATTAGTCAACGACTGGGTTGAACGAGGCAATGATAATGTTGCTTTATAGACTTCACTGATTATAGCCATAACCTTGATCCCTTTTATACCTTCAAATGATGCATTCAATAAATCCAGAGACATTCTAGTATTTAGCAATAGAATCTCAAGCTTTGGAGCATCCACTTGAACAGCAATCCGGTCTGTTTTCTTATGCCACGAAGATACTGCAAAACATTTATTTATATCTCCATCCTCAGCCAGGTTGTTTAGATCTTTTGCAAGATTTACTAGAATATTGCGATCCACTGATTTAGATGCTATCCACAGAGCAACATCACGCACCACGTCATGCATCTTTACGTGGTCTCTATGTTCAAAAGAAAAGTGTTCTTTACTTATCTCAGAGGGCATCAATAGACTAGAATCTACAAGTTTGTTTACACTAGCTCTGAACTGGCTCCTTGCTGAGTCAAATGATTCAACTTCTCCACAAATACCCAACCCCACTCCATAGCGGATCAAATCTTCAATATATATCTCATGATCTTCTGGAAACATACTACACATCAAGAACAACATCTTCGCTCCCTTGCTTTTCAAATGATTATAGCTTAATTCAAGACAGGAGAAAGCATCTCTCACTCCTTCTTCAACATCAGTTGGTTTTGAATGTCTCAGGCTCTCTAATGCTGCTTTCCACTCCTCAATAGGTTTTCTTTTTAAAGAAGATCCCACAGCTTCAATTGCAATAGGTAGCCCTTTACATTCAGTAGCAACCTCCCGTGCCCCATTCAACAGGTTGGATGGGGACTTATCACCTATACCTGAATGTTTTTGGAACAACATCCAAGCTTCCTCTTCAGATAAGAGATGAAGAGGAATCTCCCTTTGACAGTCCATCAAGGTACATACTCGCAGGAGACGTGTGGTCAAAAGGACCTTGCATTCCCAGTTATTACCGTTACAAGGAATCCCTATATCCTCAAGCTCAAGCTTTGCCCAAACATCATCCAAGATCACAAGAATTCGTTCCTTACTTTGTAAACTCAAAGATATTCTTCTTGCTCTTCCAGCTTCACTATTTTCATCCAATTTCAGACCCATCAAGTCAGCAATTTCATCTTGAATCTTCTTGACATTTGGAGTTTGGGACACAGTAGCAAATACAACTCGATCAAAAAGCTTTAAATCCTTGGCTTTCTTACCCACTTCTTTCACCAATGTTGTTTTACCAGAGCCCCCCATCCCATACAATCCAATTATATAGCTACTGTCATCTTGTAGTGCCTCCAGAAGTTGATCCGAAGCCTTTTTTGTAGACTCGAACCACATAAATTTTTCAGAGGAGAAATACTCTATATCTGGAATTTGGGCAGGGAAGGAAAATGGCTCAAATACACATTTTTTATTCAGCTGTATCAGAGTCTCTATTTTCTTTTCCATTTGTTTGTACAGATGAAATCTCTTCCTAATAGGACACTGCCCTCGGAAACAACTGCTGTTGGTCTCTAATTCTTTTTCCAACTTCTCCACTTCTTCTATGAGATTTTTCACCTCATTTAGCCACTCCAAAACAGCATCATTGACTTTTCTTGTTTTATTAGTAGCTTCAACTTCATTCTGCACATGATCTCGAGTTGAAATCAGCTCCACCTTTTTACTCTCAAGATTTTTACTGATTTTGCCAAGATGAAACAGATACTGTCCTTGACGTATCACTAAAGGCACCAAATATTCTGAGACTTTCGCGGCAATGGAGATTATGACCTCTGCCATTTAGTTTAAAAGAAGGCAACCTGGAAAAATGATCAATTTTACCACTTAATCCAGAAGCATCTTCCTTAGATATTTTTCATGCAAGAAATCAAAATGAAATGAATGAATGTGACAGATAGAGAATGGATCTCTATGAACGCAATTATGCCTTCAATTATACTGTTTGATCTGGATCTTAACCTCAAATGGAAGAAATAAGAGAAAATAAATTGAGAAAGACATAGCTTTAATAAAATGGGTTATAGTAGGTCCAGTGTGTGATTATATGTTCTTCTGGATTGATAGAAAAGGGAAGAAAGCATGTTGTTGTTATCGTTACAGTAAAGAAAAATCTGTTATGCCACCCATAACGCTAAAGGCTAAAACAGCTCACTAGAAGCAACTATTCAAATTGACTTTGAGCTCAGTGCAGATAGATCATAGATTCATACATTTTTTACAAATACTCAGATTTACATTACAATGATCCAAATATATTGTTTTTAAAAAAAGAACCCTCTTTGTCTACAGGGGGAGAGATACAGTTTCATACAACTTCCACCTCAGTAATTTTTCAGATAGATGCAATGTGTTCCCTCCTTTTGGCCTTGTTTAGTATATCCTACAAGATAAAAACCTGACAGTATAAAGCTAGATAGTTTAAGATCTGATAGTATAGTATAAGTTATATATTGTATAACTTTTTATACTATCCAACGTTTGGTCTAAACCAAACACCAAAGACATGCAGTAATACAATTTTTTTTTTGTATGAATTTCTTTTTACCTTTTGTTTCAATTTGCCTAATCAAAATGTGAATTAATTGATATGAAAATGAAACTTGAAAAAAAAAAAACTAAAGAATAAAATTTCAAAACTTCAAAATAGAAACAAACAGGGACGGGAATTGAAAGGTGATGCCGTGATGGTGAAAATGAGTTAGTCCCGAAGTGCCTACTGCTAATGGGGATGGCATTCAAAAAATCAAAATGGGTAGCAGCGCATGATAAGTTACTGAAGCAAACAATCAAAATGGGTTTGATTTCTGAGAGTTTTTTGGGGATGGCATTCGGCATTGAATTGATGGTTGGTGGAGGCGGTTTGGTCGGCTATGGTGGGAGGCAACATACAAAAAGTAAATAAAATCAAAAAAAAAAAACAAAGGCAAGATGCAGATTTGGAGGTGGTTTGCTTGGCCATGGTGGGAAGCAAAATGCAGATAAATTGTCGTGTGAGGCTTTGGGCTTAACGCCGGCACCAGTGCCGGTGAGTGGTGAGTTGGGACTGAGGTGAGATGATGACCGCCAGATTACACGTGGGGGTTAGGGTTGATTTGGGATTGATATATTATATTTTATTCAGTTTAATAATCTTATCAAGACCTGTTAAGTTACCTAATTGATTTTATTTTATAATTATAGAATAAAAATAATTAGATCATGATTTTTAAGATGATATTAAGAAAAATATACGTGACCACTACCCATCGTATTACGAAAAGCTGTTCACAAGTACTTTGTAGAAGCACAACTGCACAAGAACTCGCTTCCAAGTTTTTAGACAGTAGCAAACACAGTGGACATATAACGTACCGTCATCATCACCATTGATCTCACTTTCATGAATTTTGAAAAGGTAATTATGTAAAACATATAAAAATTTGCTATAAGACAAGAATTCACAGAACCAATCATAGTTTTAATAAAAAGAAAAGATATTTGAAGAGAAAAAGATACAGAAAGAAGAGAAGTGGATGTAAGATTAACTCACTGCAAGATGCTGCAGGGTCCAAAGATGGCGATCCCTCTACTCTCTCTGGTGGTCTCTAATTATTCTAAAAACTTAATAAGCTTATTTTATTAAATGCTAAAATTTAATTTGATTGTGAATATTAGAGACCACAAGTTAAAGAGAGCGCGTGACTGATTCTGCTTGGACCAAAAATCTTACGGAAAAGAGAGGAAAGATATGGATGGTACTGTAGCACGCGCTTTGGGCTCATCAAAACAATCAGAAAGTAAAGTGCATTTTCAATAATGGGCAGGAACTAGGAAGCATCCCTTTTAAACAAAAAAACAATATAGGATGACTTGACTGGATTCTTGAGTTGACCCAAGTCAGCAAATTTTACAAATTTGAGAAAATAGTGAAGGCGGTGTTTTTTAACTACTATAACAGGCTTCCGCCGCAAAATATATGGAACTGGCGATGCTTCCAAGTTGATAAAATGCTTTTGCATTCTTTGAAACTTCATGGTAAGATATAGACGGTAAAATATATTATTTTAAGAAAACATAATAATTACTAATGATTTAGCACCTTTGTTGCATTAGAGCTAGGATTGTGAGCTTACGAATACTGGTTGAGTCGTCAAATTCTATCATAAATCAATTATTTTAAAATTTTAACGGGTTCATTTTATTCAGTTCTAAAATTCAATTTAATTGTGAATATTAAAGATGGTAAGATCAAACTCTTGATCACTTGATCATTAAGACTCTAATACTATATCATGAGCCAATTATCTTAAAAACTTAAGTTATTATATAAAGACATATGAATAATTTTATATATCTAATAGATTCTATTGTCTTGCTCACAAACACCAACTTACGAGGGATACTGCTTCTTTGTCTCTCTAAAAGATACACAACTGGTAAACATAGAATGTGTCATAGTTACGAAGTTTGCTATATTCATTAATATGCATGGTCATAGGCATGCAGTTTGTCACTTGTTCTCAATATTCATCAAGTGTATGATTGATAGTAAAAATAAAGATGAAATTTTCATGAATAGGTTTAATATATAATTTTGTATACAAAAATTATTCATAAAATTTTCATCCCAATTTTATCCGATGACCATGCCAGTTAAACTTGACATTACATGTCCGGTTACAAACAAAAAAACAAAGAATAGTTATTTGTAAGTTATAAAGTTAAGGCTCCTAATTAGTTATGACTTGTATTTGTAAAACACTTCTCCTTACCAGTCAATAAACAAGAAACATGCAAGTTGCAACCCAGTGATCCAATGTATTTTTTTTTTCCTTTTCTCCTCATATTCAATTCCTCTTTTAATTTTTTTTTTTAAAAAGAAGAGACTTCTCTGAAAGGATGACGTTTTTCTTTTCCAGTTTACTCTAATCAATTAACAGCATGTACTTTCATCTAATAAACACATCATATACATAGAATAAACACATGAACACATATGGTGGATCTTTCGTATCTTTGAGAATAATTAAACGATTAAATTGTGACTTAACTGGAGGAGAGATTCATTTATAAACTTTCTACACAACCTGTATACTGTATGCTAGAGATGATGAATCGAATCCTATTTCTCGGCAGTAATTGGCAAACAAATGAGTTGGAAAACACGATTTTGATAGCAATCATATCTGCGCATGCATGCATTGTTTGTATACTTGATTTATTTGGTTAAGTAGATGAAAAGTTAAAAAAAAAAAAGAATATAACAAAAATACAGTAGTATAAAAAAAATAAAATATACTTATTCTTAGTCTGTCATAATTTAAAATTTTATTCACTCTTTTATTTTTTACTTTTTCACTTGTAGTACTTATGAAAAGAAAAAAGCTTTGCACGGGCTTTGTAACACCTTAAAAAAATATAGACTTTAGCTTCATAATTACTAGGTAAAGATTTTTATTTTTACATTAATTAAACTAAATGTATACTTGTACGTTGCATGGACAAGTAAATTAATAAAATTATTTAAAATTGTTTAGTTAGAGAGTATTATAATTTGTATACATTGTTTATTGTTAAGAGAAATCAAATATCTAATTATAACCTGCATCCTATATAGAAATATGGCAAAGTCTGTTGGCTGTTGCACTACAATATGTAATTAACTTTGATATCCGTAATGCATGAAAAATCTTTCACTTGTTAATGAAAATTATGTAGTGTGCTGATATTATGAAAAAGAAATTTTACCTCATACGTTTAGTTAAAAGTATATGGGAGTACATGATCAACATGGTCTGTCCCAAAATATTATGTGAATGGTGATAAAGAAATGTATTCAGAAGGTTTTTCCTAATAAAATAGCTGAGACCAACAATATAAGTTAGAACAACCATAAGTAGAGTATGTAGTTTGATAACTCATCAAATACTTGGATAGCACCATAGCAAATGTTATAGGCATAAAGCAATCATTCACAATGACCCAAATAAAAATTACACAACACTGTAAGGCCTCAGATGTGGTCCATTGGTAACCTCTTCGTAAAATATTGTTTTTCAATTTCTCCTTGCACAATATATCACCTTATCCTTTTTTCTATCAAAAAACATATTATCCAATCCTAGTTTGAGCTAATATCTTATAAAAACATATTTTGGTATTATAATAAGGCATATAAATTATGTCTACTCATATAATATTTATAAGTTTACTAAAAAGAAAATTCACAACCTTGAACTGTAATGTAAGGAAGGAGACTAAACATTAGCATTTCTCAAAAAAATTTCACAAGTGTTTGGAGCAACTTCTTTTCATTATTTTGAAGGTTTTGGAAGTAGTAAGGAAGGTGTTGGATTGAGCGCTTACCATTAAGTCAAAAGCTATAGTTGTTAGTCAGGACGCAACTCTTTCTACTTAAGCCTATCAGCAAGCGCCACAGTTCGATCTGACTCCGACTCTACCTGGGCATTGCCAAGGTAAGATGCTAGCTCACTCCACCAACAATTCCCCTCCCAGCACATGACGCCTGCAGTTTCTGTGCATTTTCGAGAATCAAACCTGTGACCTTGGCTCTAATATTACTTGTTGAATCGAGTGCTTACCACTACACCAAAAGCTATAGCTAATAGATACAAAATAGATGACCATATTAATTTTTAGATTTTTCAAATAATTTAGTGATAGTGTCATTGATTCTCCATAATTCTAGCCAAAACATAATTTTTTTAGCTCTTGACTCCAAAAAACAAAAAATTCTACCAATCATCATCAAAACCGAGAATAAGAGTTGTTAGTTCATTTTACATATTCCATATATTGCAATTTTTTGATGTACCAATGCTTTGTCTATAAACTATTTTCTTCATAATAAGACTCTCTTCATATTCAAATTTCACTTCTCAAAGAACATTTAATCAATACCATATAGAGCACTATCCTTAGAATATGAGTCTTCATAGAAAATTTCCTTTTCATATGGTTTTAGCTATGAATTTTTCCTCTTTTAATGATTTTGCACTTTTCTTCAAAGCCATAGCTTCAAAGATAAATATAACAGTCAGAGACTATTACACAAGCTTTACAAATCTAATCAAAGACGAAAAGATATTTCATATATTCAAAGATTCAATAGCAATGTTCAGACTATAAGTTTTTTAGTCCAAAAACCAATAATCCGTAAGTATAAGAGAATAAATCAATAACCAACCATCAATATATGACAACCATTGAATAGCAAAAACTTCAAAGGATCAGTTAGAAGACCAAATAGCCAATATGTGTTCATCAACTGGGAAATATTACATACAAAATTTCATAGAAGGATAATTAGACTTATAACACATGGCATGCTTTAAACACTTATCAAATTGAACAAAGGTAATAAAAAGGATGAGTTGATACTAATTTTACCAACTCCAATTATTGTCTCCAAATGTGATATTTCCTCCTTTTTTTAAGCTGATGGAAAATGAATTAGCTTAAGAGCATTATCACATGACTTGAACCTCTATTGTTAAGGAACCATTGTTCCTTGATGCTTGTCTTCAAGCACACCTACAATATAAACTATACTTTTGGTACCCAAATTTTCTTGGGTCCTTGGGGGTTAGAGCACAAAGATGAAACTTTATCAACTTTGGGAACCCACATCATCATAGAGACATTTTTCTTGATAGCACAAGTATGTGAGATGTGAACTTTTTGTCTACAATAGTTACAAGTCACATAAAGAGTTGTATAATCACTTGCCTTTACAAAAAAATTCTAATAATACTTCTCACTTTTGCATTGATTAAATCCAATTCCAGCTTTATCAAATGTGCACTTTTGTTTTCCTAAAAGAATATCTAGATTCTCTTTTCCTTTCATAAATTTTGTAAGATCTTTAGTAAGTTCATCAATTTTTTTCTTGCAAAGAGATATTTTCAAAAATTAACTTTAGTTTATTTTCATTTGAAGAATTTTCCAAAGTCAAAACTTCAATTTCTTTTCTCAAATTTTCAAGATCAACCAAAACACTATCATATTTAGTTTTAAGAACAAAATATGATTTAGATAATTTTATAGAATCATCTAACAATTGATCGAACTCTTCTTTTAATTCATCATAAGTATAAGGTTCATCAATTTCATTTACCTCATCATCTTGTTCACATCTTGCCATGAAGCACACATTTGGGATTTCCTCTTCATCTTCTTCCATCATGGTGAATAATTCATGCTCATGAACTAGTATGTCAACTTTTGCTTTTTTTACTTGGCTGGTTCCTTCATAGACAACTTCTAACTTGTCCCACATTTGCTTAGTTATTCTACAATAATAAATTTTTCTAAAATCATCATGATTAACAGAATAATAAAGAAAATTTACCGCTTTAGCATTTTTTTGTTCCATATTCATCATATCTTGATAATCTAACCCTTCTTCACTTTTCTCCACTTCTCTACCATCTACCACCTTCTTTGAAATGTTCGGTCTATTCTTGATCATGAGCCAAAGTTTGAAGTCCACGGACTGTATGAATATCCTCATACGCTCCTTCCAATGCAAGAAAAGAAATCCTATGTTAACATACTACCTAACACACTACATTGTTAACAAACTCTCACACAAACCAGTAATGTGTTACATTCTGCACCACTAGCTCAAAAACATCCTGCTCAGGATTGTGAACTTGTTCAACATCAATAACCAGGAAAACAAAAATTCTCATATTTACTCTGCTGCTGGAGAATATGGAAATATCACATATAACAGGGGTGAAAAATATAATTTCTCAGTAGGCACTCAGGCATATTTAAAAACAGTAATTAAAACAGTGACATTTCTAGCTGTATAGTATACAGAAAAATAGTTTTATGATTAGTAAATAATCAGAATATGGATAATCTACAACAAACTACCTTCTGACATCCTTTTCATTAATTACATGGTTACAGAAACTTTTACCTAGGATTTGGTCCTCTTTTAATCATCTTTGCCTACATGGTCCTATGACATAATCATTAACCATAGCCATGGCAATTTGTGTATTTGAGAATTCTCCCTTGACATAGGGTATTCCCTAACATAAGTGGTCATACCACACCCTTTTAGTGGATTCCACTCAACTTATCCACCAAGTGGACTATAGACACATGTAGGACTTCTCATGAACCTTTTTCCATGATTTCTTATTAGAAACTCTTTTCTAATATTTTTGGATCACCTCTAATTCATTTTCTTTACTTTGAGGATCATTTCCAAGCTTTCATTCTTTCTTTTACTTAAATTAAAGTGAGCATGTAATCAATCATCTTAATCATTATAGCTAAACTTATTCAAATGTGCCAAGCTTTCTTATAGGGTGTCATCCTCTACTTTAATGTTTATAGAACAATTAAGGCCATTTGTTCATCATCTAAGGTTCATAAGTCATATAGACATTTTTCTAAATTTCCACTACATTGACTCATCCAAAATGCTTCAAGGCAATACTAGAACATAAAGCTTCATTATTATTTGTATGACTTAAATATAACCTCTTTTGGACAACATGTAGCCATGAACCACATTTAGACATACCCTAATTTTTCTCTTTTATATTTTTCTCTTGAATAAGTCAAGATAATCTTAAAATGACTAAGGGCTAACTCCTATATAAATTGAACCACATGATCCCTCATTTAATTCCATTATGTCCGTGAGCTTCCTAGGGATACATAGGTTTAAAATTTGGAAATGTAAGTATAACTTCTAAATTATTATTAAACATCATAATTAACTTATAAACTCTCAACCATTCAATCAAATTCTGTTGGCTAGTTTCTTGCCTTATATTACACATAAGAGCACCATGACTTCTTTTCTACTTCTATCATTTAGCCTATGCTAACACAATCTCAACATACCCAAATATTCACTCACACTTAATCAAAATCATATGGTTCCTCATTAACCCCAATGTAGCCACATACATCAAGGAGAATCTAATGTGTTCTTCAATCACATACACATGATGAATGACAAATGGATATTCTCACAACACCAAAAATCATGGTCTCATAATTTATTTCTACGATTTAAAATTAAAGCAAATAAATCACAAATTTATCATCAAGAAACCTAGGTTGGTTGAGGGCTTCATGGAGGAATCTTTATCACTTTTCAACTCCAGTGAGTCCAATGAAGCATAATCAAGCACAACACTTCATAGAAACCTTACAATTATAATTTACTAACAAAATTAAAATAAAAGTAAATAAATCACAAAATCTCCATCATAAACCCTAGTATGGCCGTGGGCATCAAGGTTTCCAATACATGATTTTTAGCTATTTTAATAAAAATCACCTATAGAACAAGCCTAAATCACTTCATAAATCATATATCCATACATGACCATCAAGATTAAGCCATGGGTGAAGTTATTAAAACCAAACCCTAACCATGGCAACTTTAGGAGAACTCATCATCTACTTGAAAATAAGTTTGCCAACACTATAAAACTAGCTTTTCTAGCAATAGATCATCCATACTCAGGCTAAAAACCCAAGAAGAAAGGATTTCCATAGATTCAAGAATGACATACCCACCATGAAACTCTATGGTTTTCAAGAAGAAAAGGTTAGATTTGAGTTCTTACCTCTTGAAGCTTGAGTTTTCTTGGTTATTTTGGGCTTGTTCTTCACTTTTCTTCTCTCTTTCTACTCCTTCTCTTCTTTCTTTCTCCCTTGGCCGTGAGTTATGGCTCTCTCTCTCTCTCTCTCTCTCTCTCTCTCTCTCTCTCTCTCTCTCTCTCTCTCTCTCTCTCTCTCTCTCTCTCTCTCTCTCTCTCTCTCTCTCTCTCTCTCTCTCTCTCTCTCTCTCTCTCTCTCTCTCTCTCTCTCTCTCTCTCTCTCTCTCTCTCTCTCTCTCTCGGGTCTAGGGAGTTATTAGGGATTTCTGTGTTTATGTGTTACCTAAGTCTTATTAGGCAAACCAATCAAATGCAAGCCTTTTGTCTCATGGTTATCCAATTAATCGTGATACTTAGTTAGGATGGAACTAAACTAGTTAGGTTGAAACTAAATGGGTGTAACTAGATTAATCTAGTTTAGTTTCTCTAATTAGGTAATGATGGCTTTTTTCTAACCAATGGTGAGCTTCCAAGTGTCACCATGTCACTGGCTAATTCTTGGCCAATGGATAGTCTTCAAATGTCATAAGCCTATTGGTGGCTAATTCTTGGCCAATCACATGGCGCCACATGCCACTATTTGATTGGCCAATTTTCTAGCCAATCCTAGGCCTCCACATGTCACTCTCCTATTGGCCAAATTTTCATTCAATGATATGCTTCCACATGTCATCCTTTAATTGACTAATTTTATAAATGTTACTTTTTTATTAATTTTGTTATACTATTCTCATATAAGTAAATTTTAAAGTACCTAGAAATATATTAGTAAACTCACTGGTCAATCTCAGCTAATTACTTATTCCTAATTTTTCATTGGATAAAATATATTCTTGCTCACAGATTCACAATTACTAAATTGTCACTGTTAAGGTTTTACAATTTCATTAGACATTTCAACTGATGTTTAGTTACCTTAGGTAATTTTCAGTGCTCTCTTTAATTTGGACAGCAAAACATAATTATTAAAAATCAAACAAGATAGTAAACAACAAATAATAAATAAACGACCATTATGGTTAATTAGGATTTTAGAATTTAGATTTAGGCAAATAGGGATGTTACACATGCACATTTCTTCAACAAAAAAAAGTAATAATTAGATACTTAAATTATATAATTTGTAACAACTAAGTTTCTAATCTAATATTTTATTAAATTTAATTGATGATTTGTCACCTATGATATGCATATGACCTATTAATATTTTTTTAAAAAAATACTTCATTAAAGTGATAATAAAATCAAACTTTATACTAACTCAAAATGTATAATTTCTTTATTTTATTAGTTATTTAAAAAAAAGGTAAAAAAATGTTACTAGGCCACTTCATATGATATATAATCTAATTATCAGTTAAATTTGACAAAATATTAGATGAAAAACTTAATTGTTATAAGTTGCATGGTTTAAATATCTAATTGATATTTTTTTATTGTTGAAGTGATGTACCTACAACTCACTCAAAGTTAAAGGAGTGTATGAGAATTTTACTCTAATATAAGTGTAGAAGTTAGCCTTTACTGCCGACAATGACCAAAATACCATTAGTAATGACCAAAATAATCAAATTCAAGATAAATTATGAGTGTTACTTTGGTCATTGCAAACGAAAATAACAAAAGTAGCATACACAACGACCAAATAATATAACAAAATAATTAACCAAACTATAAAGTTTAGTCATGAAACTAAACAATGGATATTAGGGCACAAATGAATGTTCAGATAGCAGGATGGTTGTGAAAATCAACATCTCAGAATTAAATATGTAGAGTTCAAGTCAAATCTATACGACAAACAATGACCACACTAAAGATAAAGTAATGGAAGCAATACGCATTATTTAAATCTAGCAACTTGCAGTGCCTAACTCATGAATAATGAAAGCACTACGCATTATTGCCAAAGAGCAGTTGACTCCACAGAATCAATTTTATGATTCTTTAAAATAATTGTAAAGGTTAATTTGGTATATGAAAATTTTATGAATGAGTTATTTTATATAATCTTTCATATAAAATTAATTTTTTTAATTTTTCACAAATTTTGAAGGAGCGCCAAACTTACACCATAGTTTTTTATAATCACTAATAATAATTATTTTTTTTCTTATGATCACTAACTATAATAAAAGTTACTTTATGTTTTTTTTTTTAATCTAAACACGCTCCTGCCAACAACAAAGGAAAAGGAAAAGGAAAAGAAAGAATAAAGTGAAATAGCAAAATGATTTGAATTAAATTTAAATTCAGAATCAGAATCAAAAAGATTTGTTGCCGCTTGAACCACAACCCTTGAATATATAAGAATTTATGCCACAACAAACGCAACTACTTGATTCTGTGGATTTTATTATTTTATAAATCCAAGTCTATAAAAAAATTAGTAATTATCTCAGTGTTTGTGGAGGATTTCATGGTGAGAGGGCAAACAATTCCTCAAGAAGTCAAATGAATTATGTCTGCATTGAAAGAAAAGCAGCAGCTGCTGAATTGAAATGCATAGCTCCTCAACAAAGGCAGATTTTTTCCAAGGACTGAAAATCTGTTTACCAACTTAATTACATTGTAGAAGTCAAATAGTCCTACAGTCCTAGTCCTTGACTAGCCATGGCCACCCTGAGAATATCCTTTTCGCCTGAACTTTTGTCAAATGTAAACAGTTCTAGGTAGCAAGGATCGTAAATGTGTGCCCTTATCTTCTAATAATCCATGGAAAGGACTCAGTGTGAAGATTTAATATTTATTTGAATTAATTTATTTTGTATTTAAAATAATTTATAATTAAAATTTTAATAAAAAAGTTTTTTTAAAAAAGTAAATTTTTTAAAAAATAAATAATTACCAAACATACCCTTAATTATCACAAAAATTATATTAAAAACTAAATTATTACTCAATTCCGTATCAGTCCAATTAAGTTTGCCCCCTCAATTTACCCTACCCATATTTTAATTAGGACATGAACTGTTGCTATTTATTAAATTACCAGTATTCTAGATGTCTCATACTAGGATATACAATTATGGTAGACTAATGATAAAATATTTAAATAATTTATAAGAGATTATATATTTATAATTTTTTTAAAATGATTATAAATTTAAATCTTGGTGTCATTCTTGTAAAAAAAAATGTAAACAAAATGTCTATATTTAATACATTTTAAAAAAAATTTAAGTAGACATATGCTTATATAAACACTCAAATTAATATTTAACGTGTATAAAATTATATAAATTATGTTATAACTATACTTTTATTTAAAAATCATAAATATATACATATCAAATTGAAATGTTATAAAAGTACATGTTTATATAAAAAAAATTTCATATGCAGAACTGCAAATGGAGCTTTCACTAACGGGAAGAGAACATGTAATAATAATAATAATAATTGTCTTATATACTTCTTAGTATTTGTTACTATTATTAATTAGTGTCTTGACACGCACTTTGTACTTTTCCATATGTATTTATTTTAATTTTTTACATATATATACACATATATTTTGTAAATTAATTAATTAAAAAAATAAAATATATTTATAATAGTGTTATTAATGTTAAAAATAGATAACTCCTTTTATAAAAATAATGTTTGTCATTATAATTTTATTTTTATTTATATTTAGTTAAGTATATTTGTTTGATGGGAACGGAAAATTTTATAACAACGGAAGATGATCGATGCCGACGCACAATGCGGAATCACAAAGTCAGAGTCAGCACCTTACTTTGGCAAGTGGCAACGGATGCAATTTGTAGCCGCCCAGCCAGCACAAGTGGCACACAATGCCAAAAGCGCGTGCATCTATTACTTGCCCACTTTTCCATTAATTGATCGATGCTTCATTCATTGACCAAATTCTCAACCTGCACCTCGCGCTTAGTGCACACGCTCTTGTCCTGAAAACTCACTGAAGACAGCTCACACACCAATCAGCCAAAAAGAAATCAAAGAAAGGAAGAGCTTTTGACCAATGTGATTCCCATTCATCTCCCCCAAACGTGAGATCTGGTAAGGAATGGCCATTCTTCACCAATGAACTTCCATCTCTCTAGATTCTTCATTCTTTTCTACCCCTCTCTCTCTTGTAAGTCGTAATCCATCTCAAACCCAAAACCCAGATGCATAAATAGAAACAAAACGTCGAACTTATAACCAGGAGGGTGGGATAACACCACTGCAATTCACAAAGATGAAGGTTGTTTTGGTGCTTCCCCTGCTACTTGCCATGTTTCTAACTCTGAACTCAGCAGCACCCTCCCCTTCCCCATCTGTCTCTACATGCCCTATGGACCTAAATTATGTGCTGAGAATCCCATGGAACTCCTCTGGCTGCCAAAACTTCCACCCTGTGGCATCCCAAAATGAGACACGCGGAAGCTCCTGTTGCCAAACTCTCTTGTCCCTCTTTGGCATAGCACTTGCGCAGCACCTGAAAGAAACCTCTCTTTTCCAACTCCCCAACCTTGCTACCTCCATTTCCTGCCTCCAAGACTTCCAGTCCAAGCTCAGTTCCCTCTCTCTCCCCGGTAGCCTTGTCTCCTCCTGCTTTGACCCGCTTCAGTTTGTTATCTCCCTCAACCTCTGTGCCCATATTCAAACGATCCCTGACTGGGTCAGCAAGCTTGGCCAGACTACACCTCTCAACACCGGCTGCAGACCAGACCTCAGTGACCTCACCCTCTGCGATGGCTGCCTGGCGGCGGGCTTCCAGGTACAGCAGAAGCTCACTTCCATTGATGGTAATGCTTCCCATTCCACACATTGCTTTTACTTCACGATTCTTTATGCTGCTGCAATTGTGAATGAGTTTGGACCTGAAAGCAATGGTGCTGTGACTTGCATCTTTGGTATGTCGGTTTATTCCCAAGTGGGTTCTGGAGGAAAGGGTCACCAGGCTCTTGTGTTTGGGCTGACAGCAGCTGGTGTTGCATTGCTGGTCATGCCTTCTTTGGTGGGGCTGTATATCTGGTATGACAGGAAGCATGTTAGGAAAAAGCTTGGGACTTTGCAATTCGATTTTGACCCTGAGGAGCAAGGGTCTAGGCCTAGATTGAGACCCAATGCAGTGTCGATTTGGTTCAAAATTGAGGACCTTGAGAAGGCTACCAATAATTTTTCAACTAAGAACTTCATAGGGCGAGGTGGGTTTGGGATGGTTTACAAGGGAACCTTGTCTGATGGAACAATTGTTGCAGTAAAAAAGATTTTGGAATCTGATTTTCAAGGGGATGCTGAGTTCTGCAATGAGGTGGAGATAATTAGCAATCTGAAGCATCGCAATCTGGTGCCGCTTAGAGGTTGTTGTGTGGTTGATGAGGGTGAGATTTCTGATGATAGGGG
The DNA here is from genome assembly GCA_019955255.1 of Castanospermum australe. NCBI lineage: Eukaryota > Viridiplantae > Streptophyta > Magnoliopsida > Fabales > Fabaceae > Castanospermum > Castanospermum australe. The sequence goes on from NSJW01000022.1 coordinate 142,551, forward strand.
AGGCGAAAGATATCTTGTTTATGATTACATGCCAAATGGTAACCTCGAAGACCATCTCTTTAGATCATTGGACAATCAAAAGGCAAAGAAAACGTTGACTTGGCCTCAGAGAAAAAGCATAATCTTGGATGTGGCAAAGGGGTTGGCTTATTTGCACTATGGAATTAAACCTGCAATTTATCACAGGGATATCAAAGCCACCAATATACTACTTGATGCAGATATGAGGGCAAGAGTTGCAGATTTTGGGCTTGCCAAACAGAGTAGGGAAGGTCAATCTCATCTAACTACTAGAGTAGCTGGAACTCATGGATATCTAGCCCCAGAATATGCACTTTATGGCCAGCTGACTGAGAAGAGTGATGTCTATAGCTTTGGTGTGGTTGTTTTAGAGATAATGTGTGGGAGGAAAGCTCTTGACTTGTCTGCATCAGGATCCCCAAGAGCATTCTTGATCACAGATTGGGCTTGGTCATTGGTAAAATCCGGGAATATAGAAGAGGCATTGGATGCTTCCCTGTTAAAAGATGAGAGTTTTCCCAGTTCAAATCCTAAGAGCATAATGGAAAGGTTTTTGCTGGTAGGAATTCTGTGTTCTCATGTAATGGTTGCTTTGAGGCCAACAATTTCAGATGCTTTGAAGATGTTGGAAGGTGACGTTGAGGTTCCAGAAATCCCTGATCGACCCATGCCTCTTGGGCATCCTTCATTTTACAATGATGGTAATACTTTCAGCATTTCTCCAGCATTAAGTGGCCCAAAATTGTATAGTGGAGACATGCTCAGGTAATGAAGAAATTACTTTAAGGCCTGTAGAAAGATGGAAGCTGTTTCCATTCTAAGGCCTGCCTCAAATTTTGTTTGATTAAATGACTGCATTTGAGGTTACTTACCAGATCAGTATCATGGTATAATGAAATTTCCTCCCACCCACTTCTCTCAAGATCTCAAGAATCTCAAGAACTGATGCTGGCAATGACAATAGTCAATAGGTCCGCTTGTGGCTCGAGCTTCTGTGGCACAGTATTATAATGCCAACCAGCAATGGGGAGGATTGGGAAGCTGGTTGCGTTGGGAAGAAACTTAGCAGTTAGCAGGGCATGAATAAAAATGGTATCACTTTAGATAAGCTACCAAGGAAACTAAGATTCACTTAAATGGTTGGGAATAGTTATAACAAAAGAGGTTAGGAGATTGGAAAATCATCTTGTACAAAGAATGTTAAGTTTTGTGCTTTCATATATCTTCTTAATTTTCTTGAAAAGAAAAAAGGCTCCTGTATAGAAAGGAAAATGTTGAATGTAATTTTGGTGCTAGTGGTGTTTTTACAAATAAAGTGATGCGGATTGTTTTGGATACTCCCATCTCCTTGGCAAAGTCTCTCCTGTTCTATCTTGTTTGTTGTTTCTTATGCTATCTTGGATCTCCATAAATAGTTCATTGGAGAGAGTTGAGCACTTCAGCTGGATCTGTTTGTCCGGATCTTACTTGGTAGTTTTGTTATTTTTCCTCTTTTCATATTCCGGCCATTAGATGGGAAGGAAAATTTGCTCTCAATTTGTGTGTTTATTTTTCATAAAAAAAAATTGTGTGTTTACTTTTCTCTTTCCTTGTTAAAATAGTTTTGGCATATTGTCAGAGAGCTGCATTCTCAGGGAGAGGATATTGGGCATGGTGGTAAGCTAGCTGTGTTTTCAGATAAAGGATCAAATTTTAAACTTTGAAAGTGTCACTTGTTCAGAGGACTTCTTAGTCATGACAGTATCTAAAGGATCGGTCTCACAATAATGAAGAAGTTTATGATTAGACTCGACTAAATAGTTGGCCAGTACTTTATTATATAACGATGACAGTTACAATAGATAAGGGATAAGATAATAAGATAAAATAGATAAGATAAAATTTCTAAAATTTTAACCCTAACTTATTTATAAATTAAAGATAAACTAATGATAAAATAATGATAATGATAAGAATAACCCTTTATACCCCCCTTCACACTGGACGGGGTCATGCATAGTTCAAATTTGGATCAAACGGATCGACGTGGTAAGTAGTGGTAAGCAAAGGTATCTTGAAACATTAACCATGTCTCGTTAAAGGTCTTTATATCTTTATTATATGCTTCATTAAAGGTCTTTTTACATTAATAACAAAACATATAAAGGCTTTCCTCTATTAAATGACTGGTTATCCATATACGGCCAATCAATTAGATCTACGCCAATGAGAATAGTTTAGATTAGGTTTGATCAAGCCTCGGACGTATGCGTCATGGGTGAGGCGATCTTTGATATGGGTGCGGATGTTTCTCCAATGATCCACTAAGAATCTTGACTCTCAAACAAGTTCTTCATCTGTGCTCTCCATCAAGGCTAAGATTAGAGATGACTGCCATCAAGATTGAGATGACTTAGATATTGGTGATGGAAGTAGAGTTAGGAGAAAGCTGTCATCCTAGAGTCGAATGTGACATTAGTCATTTTAGCTCTAATGCTATGTAAAAATTTATGATTAGGCTCGACTAAATAGTTAGTCAATACTTTATTATATAATGAAGATAGTTACAATAGATAAAGAATAAGATAACAAGATAAAATTCTTAAAACACTAATCTTAACTTATTATGATAAGATAATGATAATGATAAGGATAATTCTTTATCAAATAATGCATGTGAGGATAATTTGATTCAAGACAAATATATATATATATATATATATATATATATATATATTGTGAGTTGTTTAGAGAGCTGTTCAGGACTGTAAAAATTGTGCATAAAGTATATATATGGTTTCGATTTAATATAGATGCTCCTAAATGCCTAGGTTTTCTTCTCTATATTAGGGACAAGAAATCAAAACAAGTTGAGAGTTTTGTATGACTTGTTTGGTTATCTACTTGTCTTGTTTCTCTTACCCTCAAGGATCAATGCAAAAGCAATGACATGATACGGCAACGGTATAATATCATCAGAACACGGAAGCTGCAACAGACGATTTCCATTTATTTGATGTGCAAAAAAAAAAAATTATCTTTCCAACAAACACATATCTGGTTAATGGAAATTATCACGTCAACATCATATGTTTGTTGACGTAAAATGACATAGTAAAATGCAAAAAATCTCTTCTTAAACTTTAAAAGTCATATACTAAACTTTGAAAAAAAAAATGTAAATGACCTGCCCATTTTTAAATAAGATGTGCAAAATACTTCTTCATCCAATAGATATCACCTGACTAATAAAAATCATCATGTGAGTGTTACATGCTGACGTAAAACATTCTTAACACGGTACTTTAAGTTGAATTGTCTTGTTGACTTATCCATCCAAAGAGTATAAGTAAAACTTACACTTTTCAGATTTGACTTGCCACTTGATATTCTAACTCACTGTACAAAAGAAGACAGAACACAAGCAGAATTTGACACTAAGGTCCGTTTGATATATTAGATAAAAGAATACATAATATAATATGATTAATATTATTTATTTTTATATAATATTTAAATAAAATATTAAATAATATAATATTTTATTAATATTTAATTTTAATAGTATAATAAAAAATAATTAAATTATTTTATTTTATATAATTTTAAATAGTCAAAGTCAGATTATTTTAATAAGATAAGTTACTATATAATATTTTATTCAAATATTATATTAAAGATGAATGTATTTATTATATTATATTATTTATTCTTTATATAATATATTAAATGGAGTTTAAATGCATATTTAATATGATAGTAAAAATAAGAATAAAATTTTTTTAAATGAAATTTGTGTATAAACTATAGATAACAAATAAGGCATAGAAGGAGGACAATGAATATACGAAGAGAATATTAGAGAAAGGTTTTCATTTCATTTCAGCCTGAATATTATATTATAGATCAAGTCTTTTATAGAAAAACATAACACAATTATTTCTCTTGATAAAGAGATAGACCTTATCTCTTCTGCTTCTAGTAACTTTTTCTATGTAGCTTTTTCACATGCCTAATATAAGTCTTCCAATATAACAAGTTAGATTAAATACGTAAGTACATATAAGGATAAGATAGAAGACTTTGCATGTCATCCTTTTCCGACACATCTATAAAACCTTTTCTAACAATAAGATGAAATAAGGAAAAGACGACAATTCTTGATGCATGCTATTTTGTTATTAGAAAAAGTTTTAAGCATGTATTGGAAAAGGATGACATGCAAAGTATTATATCTTATCCTTGCATGTACTTGTGTATTTAATCTAACTTAGGCATGTGACAAAGCTACGTAGAATAAGTTGTTAGAAGTAGAAGAAATAAGGTCTATCTCTTTATCAAGAGAAATAGTAGTGTTATGTTTGTCTATAAAAGGCTTGATATGTAATGTAATATTAAGTGAAATAAAATAAAAATATTTTTTCTAATATTCTTCTCATATATTCACTATCCTTCTTCTATGCCTCTTTGTTATCTATAGTTGGTATTAGAGCAGATATTTATGAGTCATTCATACCAACATACACTTAGATTAAACTATTGGGGTTTCAAAGACCGAAATGGGCTTTAAAACGTAACTTTGTTATCTATAGTTGGTATCAGAGCATAAATTTACAAGTCATTCATACCAAAAAAAAAAAAAGAGTGTAAAATGTGGATCTTATAATTCAATATTTTTAAATGACAAATTTTCTTCTATTTTCAATTATAATTATAAAAATACCCCGTTAAATTCTTGTATAACAAAAAATGAGCATAGAGAATTAGAGAATCCTATGGATTATTAACGACATACATAGCTTTCAAGTATCACTTTGACCCTTTTATTTTTATTTTCTTCTAATTCCATTCCTATATTAAGGGAATTCTAATGATTTATTTGCTCATGTCTGACATATAGGGTTTTTAAGGAAAAAAATTGTATGATTCTATCCTATGTTTTTTTTTTTTTGGTGTCAAATACATGAGCAATCATTGAGTGTGATATATGCAACAACTGAATTTCACATTATCTATTACAAAAAATGTCTGATTAGGCAAGGTCAATAGTTAGCATTGTTTATTTCACACACACAAACGAGGGTTACCTTAGTGCATGTTATCATTGGATGTTACATCATCAAAGTCCAAGCCCAATCAAAGCCTACTTCTACTTAGTTCCTCATGTGTTTTTCATTTTTTCATTCTCTTAGATAGTTAGTTAGTTTAGTTAGTTTCTGTTATCTTCATTATTGTAAGTTTGACATTATATAAATTATTTGATGATAGATCAATGAAGACACTTTTGCATTTTCCCAAACTCAAACTTTGTTATGGTATCTTAGCTCTCTTTAGGGAGGGCTTTGCTTCTACTACTTCACTCTCAAATTAGTTTCATGCTATAATCTTTCCATTGCAACTTCCATGGCTGCTTCAAGCACTTCAAATATAGATCCAGCGAGTCTGTATTATATACATCCAAGTGAAAGTCCACAATCTGTGTTGATTTCACCTGTGTTGATTTGGTCCAAATTACCATGCATGGGTGAAGGCCTTGAAGATGGCCCTTGAATGCAAGAACAAGATTGAATTCGTTGATGGTACAAAAAGACCTTGGTGACCTCAAATTCTTCTTGGGACTTGAAATAGCAAGGACAAAGGAAGGAATTAGCCTCTATCAGTGCAAATGTGCTCTGGAAATCCTTACTAACACTGGTTTCTTAAGTTCCAAGCTTGCAAAAACGCCCATGGAGAGTACACTCAAGCTTCAACAAGATGGTGATAAGCCATATGAAGATATCTCATCACATAGGAGGCTAATTGGAAGACTTCTCTACCTAACCACAACAAGGCCAGACCTGACTTATGCTGTCCAGCGACTCATTCAACATCTTTCCAAGCCACTGTTGTGTCATTTCAAAGCAACTACAAGGGTGCTTTGATACATAAAGGGTTCACCAGGGAAAGGTCTCTTTTTCCCTTCCAATTTTGATTTAAGGCTCAAAGCTTTCACAAATTCTGATTGGGCTGAATGCATTGATACTAGGAAATCTATTACTAGCTTTTGTGTCCTTCTGGGACATTCTCTAGTCTCTTGGAGAACAAAGAAGTAAAATACAGTGTCTAAGTCCTCATCAGAGGCTGCATACTGGGCAATGGCAGCAACAGCCTGTGAGTTGCAATGGTTGCATTATCTCTTAGAAGATTTGAAGATACCAGTAACACAACTAGCTGCATTATATTGTAATAACACTTTAGTTACACATATAGCTTCAAATCCATTGTTCCATGAGCACACTAAGCACATAGAATTGGATTGTCACATTGTCAGGGAAAAGGTGCAAGTTAGTTTAAAACACTTCCTGCCAATATCATATATGAATTAGCTGGCTGATGTGTTCACAAAGGCAGTAGGACTCAAACCCTTCACAAGAATTATTACTAAGCTTGGACTGATGGATATCCATCATCCAGCTTGCGGGGGGTATCACAGGATGTTACTTCATCAGAGTCCAAGCCCAATCAAGTCCAATCAAAGCCTACTTCTACTTAGTTCCTCATGTGTTTTTCACTTCTTCATCCTGTTAGTTAGGTAGTTAGTTTAGTTAGTTTATGTTATCTTCATTACTGTAAGTTTGACATTGTATGAATTATTTGATGATTGATCAATAAAGACACTTTTGCATTTTCCATGCACAGTTTGTCCAAGACTCCTAATCTTAATTGCAACAGACAGGAGGTACGACTGTTTTTATTAAATTATCAAACCAAACACTTTAATTATATTAAAGAATAGGGAATCTCTTGCGTGGAAATCCTTTCTTATTAAACAGTATTTTTTTACAAGAACATTCTTAGACTTTACTAGAAGAACAACTTACATATGCATCAGTCTTTGGATCTTTGGTCCCAAACATTTTCATTCAAGTATCAGCCAACTATTTCTACAACCTAAGTATTTCCGTATGGGTATCAAGCACGCATAATTCTCATAACAGTCTGGTTATTTTTCATACCGTAGTATACCAAGAGTTCTTTCTATTACCTCTGATATTCTCACAGCATAATTCATACATATAATCATAGCATAAAATATTAAAATTATAAATATCAACAGAAATAAATGTAAGTGTTCAAGATATGTTTATATCATAAAAATATATTTAACTTAAGATGACAAAATTGTATAGTAAATTATAGCAATTAAAAAATTAGAGTATTTATCTCTAGCTCATAAATCATGTTGCGTATAATAATAATAAAATATAAATCATAATAAAATTACTATCATAAAATTTCAAGTAAAATTAAGCAAAAGTAGAGTGATACTAGGACAGTAACTCAAAAACATTCAAGTACTCACATAATACTAAGATATTATTAAAATAATAAATTTTAACAAATATCTTCCTCTCACTTCCATATACTCTTTTTTTTTCTCTACCTTTGCTGTCTTGAAGCTCTTTATTTATAGAGACTTCACACATGCAAAACAATAGTTTTGCATGCAAATTGTTTTGCATGCAAACTTCCACTGGCCTACGCATAGATAAAAAAAAATTTCATTCTGCCATTTTCCTTCACCTTTAATGCCATCAACTGATAACTTTCCTTTTTTTTTTTACCCTCATTAATAATCAATCTCTCAACCACGGCATTTAACCTATTTTGTTTTTTTTTCTTTTTTAAGAAATAGTTTCTTGTTTAACGATGGAACATTTAGGGTTATTAGTTCTCTTAAGTATTGACTTAAGGCTCAAACTTGGGTTGTCAAGATAGGGAATAGACCTTCTTAACAAGTGGGTTAACTCCTTGATGGAAATCAAGTGGTTAAACTTATTTGAAGGAACGAAATGTTATGATAATCAGCACTCTTAAAATGTTTCATCGATGTCAATAAAATAAAATAAAATAAAATAAAATGCTGCTAGAGCGAAATGTTCTCCAAGAACAGTTCAACAGGCTCATAAATCCTGGTCTTTTGGAAGAACTACAAATTCAAAACGCTTTTCTTCAACATACACAACTCGCCTTCTGGTGATGATGTTTACTTAAGTCATAAACATAGACCAAGGCTGAACTAGTACATGCCAAAGATAGATATTATAGAATTATCGTCAGATGAACACAGACAACTATAATTTCCACTAACCCTCAAACATTAAGAAATTCCTCCTCTGTAATTCTGTCTGATGTTCCTATTCAGTGGGTTTCTTGTGCTCATTACAATATTGAATCAAGGCAATGTCCAAAGATAACATTGATTAACATTTCATCTGCAGATAAGCTGGCATCATTGGACTTATGTGAAGAACAACAATCTATTTTATGCCTTCTGTATTTAGCATAGAACCTAAATTAAACACTACTATTCAAACTTGCGCAATCCTGCAATAAACAAGGCAATCTCCACAAGTGAAGAAAACAAAAAGAACCGAGTCAAAATCCAACACCCATTCATCTCTACATAAAGGTTCACAAAAATGGAAAACAGCTTTCGCAACTTGTGAATGAAATTATTTCTCCAGCTTAACGAAATTTTTTTCTCATAATTTGTTATAAGAAACAATATGGTTGCCAAATTTATAGAAGGTTGAAATAAGGTGGAGAAACAACTTAAACAATGAAAGGCTTTTTTTTTTTTTTTCTTCTCTATTATATGCAAGTGAGCATGCACTCATAGTGAGAGAGAGATGAATAATCAACAAATAATGATGATAAAAGCAAACAACTTTTAATGAGAAATAAAGTTACCCTATCACTGTCATATTTGCGATTGCCAAATTCCAGCATTCTTCCCCGTTGTATTTAAATAATTCTCTTACAAAGAAAAAAGAGGGGTTTAGTTACTAGTACATATAGGATTAATGATAATAGATGGCATGGACAAGTAACTACGTCCACAATGATCACATTGAAGTCAATATCAAAATTCACTAACATTTCTCTCTAATCAGATCTTCGAAATGGCCACAGAGGTGGCTAATATTTGTTGCATTCACTGTTGTTATTGTGTTCGGAAAACTGGCATGCCAACATATCAGCCAGGCACTGCTTGGTTGGAAAGATGTCATGATGATGCTATATGGTGACAAACTGCTGCAAGGATTCGTTCTCTCATGTTCACAACTCGGCCTTGGACTCCAAGTCCTCATTCAATGAATCTTCACTCGTCAAATCCTTTGATTGACTAGGGGATTTCATAGGTTCTTGATCATCACCTGAGATTCGTGCAGTGAATCTTCTCGCCTCAGAATCAAGGTCTGGCCACTCAGAAACTATTCGTCTAGCACCCTAAAGGTCAAAGTAAAGGTAAGTTAAGAAGCATACACAGAAGACACGGAGAAGCTGCAAAAACAACATCAGCAGCAATATGAAACAAGTTTCCATAAACAGAAAACTTCAAACAACAAATTTTCACCTGAAGTTTGGGTTCTTTTGTCATGGGATTGTTGCATAGATCAATGGTTTTTGCCTTGGATTTTGTAGCATTACCACACCATGATTCACACCATAGCCATTCTTGCGGCAAAGAGAAAATGGGCACAGTATGCTGAGCATAATTAGGAAGATCCTGAACCATTGAGGGCAAATTTCAGCAAAAGAAGGCACCCCAAAAAAGCACATACGCTTAAAAGAGAGAAGGATAAGCTACATTGAAAGTAAATGTAAAGGTGTTTATCTTAATGAAATCATGAGGAAATAACTTTTTTTGGTGACTTAAATGGGAAATAACCAAGAGAAACCTATAACTCAATTTTACAGTCAGAAAGGACCCAAAAATTTATTCACATAAAAAGATCATTTAATGAAATTCTAACCTGTATAAATAAATATTTTAGCTCCTTGTATTATACATTTAAGTAAGAGGACTTTTCCAGTGATTCTGAAATGATTTTTCAGATTTCAATCAGTAAAAAGGAAGCGCCTGGTTCCAACTTGCTCAAAATCAGATAAGACTTCCACAAGACATATTTATTCGACCCTAAAACTTTTAACCAGGACATGCCGTACCCCAGTAGTGTTTACTTGTAATTTTTTTTTTCCAACAGTGATGCATGATGTTTCTAAAGAATAGCACCTTGGTCAAGTGATAAAACCATGCTCACACTGGAATAATCAAATTCAAAAGGTCTTTAAAGAAATGATACAAACTGTTACAATCACTCGCGGTTTGCCAGTGATTTCCAAAGATAAAAATTCAGAGAACACATTATGAAAATCCCCCAGTTTTGCTTTCATGTGATGAGGCATATTAGGGTTACAGAAACCATTCATGATTCAACCTTGTTTAACAACTTAATATTTTAAGCTTAGGTGATTATTTCACAAGTAAATAAACAAGTAAAGAGGAATTATTAACTCAACCTCTTACCTGATCCAAGTTGGAAAGACTATTTGGATCCTTGCTAAGGGTTTCATAGAAAACTCTAAGATTATCTCCAGCTGCAGTCTCTCGGAATTTCTTCAGATCAACAACATATAAAGCACTGTAAACAGAAATCAAAACAACAATCACAGAATTGATCTTTGATAGATTGCAACTCTTTTTGGAAAGACAATCAACAAAGTAGTTACGAACCTAATATGGTATGGTTTTCCCCGCAAATGATCCTTCCAAAAACCCTATGACACAAGAATCAGGTGAACAAAGATTTAGCATCTAATGCCACATTACATATAATTGCATGGGTATGACGAAAACCAAGAGTATCATGTACATTGACATGGAACAACAAATAAACAGAATTTCAACAGTGAAATTTACTTGTCTCCAAAACCTATATCCATCCATCTCCTTATTATTATCGCAAAATGGAGTATATGCCAGAGGTTTTCCTTTTAAATCCATGTCATAGAGTTCTCCCATGTCTGCCCTGACAACCTGATCAGCATCCACAAAAATGACCTGCAAAAATATTGGTAGATTTTAGACACACATTTTCACACTCGGAACTTTTCTCATTTTTTTTTTCACCATCCTCTCGAGTAGTAACAGCATGGTCCAATATGAGGCTGAAATTGACAGATCAGAAGACATAAAGCAGAAGCATGAAACTTGATGCAGAAGAAGAAAATCATGATACCTTCTCCAAGGAAAGGGGAAAGATGACATCTAGGAATAAGATTTTATATGCCCAAATTATTCGCTGCTTTTCTTTCTGCTTATGTAACCATGTAGGCCATTTGTATGTGATTAGTTCATATTCAAAACCATACTCTTGGGCCATTTGGGGAATCAGATCCTGTGTGTTAAGCCAACAACCAAAATAGTTCAGGATATTAGGGAAACTCAATATTCTACTTTAAAGTTCCATATACAAATGAACAATAATTCAAGTGGATATATAACCTTGAAAGGAGGAGACAGGTAGTTCTTTATAAACCAGAATTTAACTGGACGATGGGTATTCTTCAGAACACTTAGAATCATAATCTTCAGAAAGCGTTCATATCTTGAAAAAATACAGAAACAAAGTGAAGATTGCATTCTTGATGACAGAAATAAAATAAACAACATGAAAAACATAGTCTAGAATTGAAATATGGAGTTCAATATGCATCTGGAAGTGTAATTTTTGTCTAAAAAATTGCTGTTAGGTAAATCCATGAAACCACTGACTTGTGTCCGGTAAAACCTGGATAATAGTTTGACCTCCCAGAATTCCACAGTAATTACAGCACAGGAACAACTGTATTCAGCCACGAAAACTCCAAACCCTATTCTACCACAGGATAGCAGAGTAAGGAACAAAAATTCACATCATAGTATAAAAAAAAGTCACTAAGTTCCCCCTTCCCGTGTGATCTGAATGTCAATAGACATGATTGACCTCATGCACTCCGAACTTACTATCAGATGATTAGCTAACAAATGCATATGCATATATCAATAGAAATTTAAAAAAACATAACAAAGGCCTTGCAAAATTAATAAGAATGTAGAACATTCGCAGGCACTATGACAGTAAATAACACAGACGTCCTGCAAGGTATGGCAAACATATACTTCTTGTTTTATAGATAACACACTTATACAATAACAACCAAGCCTTATTCCACTAGATGGGGTTCAGCTACATGGATCAATTGACGCCATTAGGTTCTGTCCAAAACCAAGTTTTCAGTACAACCATTTAGAGCAAGGTCTTTTTTAATGGTTTCTCCTATTGTTTTCTAGGGTCTTCCTCTACCCGTTTCAACCGAACAATCTTTCATTTGATCCACTTTTCTCATTGGAGCTCTATTGGTCTTCTAGTCACATGACCCAACTACCTTAGACAAGTTTCCGTCAGCTTCTTCAACTGAACTATCTTTCATTTGATACACATATGTAATGTGCATTGATCTTTTCAATAGAGAATGAAGTTAACAGGAAGCCATGAAATACATTGGATATTAAACAAATAAATAAAATTGAATGCAAAAAAGAAACTTTGTCCCTTAACTCATTTTTTTTAAGTTTTGTCCCTTGAATTTTTTTCTTGGGGTTTCACTTTAGTCCTAAGTTTAAAAAATTAAGCAATCTTTTCCTTGAACTTTATGCTGTTAGAGACACTAATGGAAGTGTTCTGCGAGTCATTACAATATGAAAATGAGGTTTCGTAGTGAGATTAAACAACATCATTTGAAATTGTTTTGTTGATTTTAATGGCACTCAATGAAGTTATGCTGGCGTGACACAAAATGGCATCGAATTGGAGAGACAACATCTTCTACTCTCCTGATAACTCCTATTTCTCGTTTGGAGTTGTCTGCAATGATCATTGGCAGTCAAATCCATGTGTGGAACACACATATGTATCTAGATGAGAACTCATTGGAGTTTCCATATTATATTGTGATAAGCTCTAGTGGTTGCTTGGAGGTTGCAGGACCCAACATCAAGCTTAGGGTATCTTAGAATATTAGAGTTATTATGTCGTTAGTCTTATTGTATTCGTGGGCTTCGGCTTGTACTAGTAGTATTACACTAGTACTTGACCTAATTATTAGTATATAAACAGGACTAGTAGGTTAGTATTTTATATCATATCCATCACATCTTATACCAATCTAATCTCTTATTACTGAGAGTATCCTTTCTCTCTTTTCCTCCTTCCCAACCTAAATCCCATAACCTTAACATTGGTAACAAAGCCTCTATGACCAAATGGTTAGAAGTGTGATCCTTGCTACCCTCATTCTTCATAATTAAGTTGAATTATAGCACAAATAAAATGGGTATGTGCATTATCCATGCTTAGCCCAAAGGTCTCGTGTCAGGGGACATGTTAGAGATATAAAACCATTTAAATGCTATTAGGAAAGCTATTAGGAAAGTTGGTCCTTGACATGATATCAAAGTGGTACCATCCTGAGTGACCTAATCCCATCACTATTCCCTTGCCGAGTTCTAAAAAATATGGAACTCCTCTCCCACGTTATCTCCTTCTCATTGGTCGTGCACCATATCCTGCCACTGAAACCCTATTCTTTCCCTCCTCATGCGGCTGTTTGCCAAGTTTCTCTCTCCTACCCACATCAAATTCACCCACTTGGCATGCGCTTTGACCAAAACCAGCCCCACCATTGTCTCTAGCGTCCTCAGATCAGCTTGTCACCGAAACCTTGTTGTTGCTGAAAATATTATGTGCCGGTGGCCAGAAAACTATCCTCCTTCACCTTGCCAACAAGTGGGGAACGTCTAACCCTCCTTCCCGTGACTTCTTCCACATACCTCACTCCAAGCAAATTCCTGCCAGACCCACCACCTTTCTCCTCGATTCAAGCCCTCTAGAGCCTGTTCGGCTGCAGATAGGTTACGCCTATCCCCGGTCTAGCTTGGGTTTTTCTCTGTTTGGCTTGGTATTCATTGTTGGCAAGGCTCTTTTCCTTGTTTGGCTTTGTCAACCCACTTGGATGAGATATTCCTATTTTGGCTCAGTTTTCTTGATCTTTACCTCTGATGGGTTTGCTATTGTTTGGTTGTTGTTTTTGCCTCTATCCTGTTTGGACTATAGTGTGGTTGCCATTGGGCTCTGTTTGGATCTGTTTGGCTCCGTTTCTGCTGTTTTACTGCATTTCTCCTTAGCTCGGTTCCTGCTATAGTATGGCTAGTGATTGCTTTTGTACTTGCAGAGTTTTTTTGTGTTCTCTTCCAGCTGCAAACCATTGATCGAGCTGGATTCAGCTTTCAACGTTTTCTTTTAATGCCCTAATTTACATTTGAGGTTATTTTTTTTGCTTCAAGCTTCCAAATGCTGTTCTTGATCAATTTGGAAAAGTTTGGGCCTTGCTTTGTGTGATTGCTTGCCAGGAGATTTCTGCAATGCACCTTGCAGCAATGTCTTTTCCTCTTAGGCCTTGCAATATTCCAACTAGCTCTTCAGGCCACAGATCATTCCAGCCATCTTCTAGCTGTGTTATCTTTCCAGCGCAATACTAATTTTGTTGTCTCTCCAGCAATCGTCAAGTGTTTGGGATGCTATGTTGTCTCTCTAGCAATGTTATGGTTTATGGAGCCCACATTATATTTTTAGGTTATTTTCTGTGTTTATTTGTAACAAGCTTAAGGCTTAGTAAGCTTCAGCTTAAGGGAGAGAATTAGAATATTAGAGTTATTATTAGTCTTAAGGCTTGGGCTTATTACACTAGTACTTAACTGATTATTAGTATAAATAGGACTAGTAGGTAAGTATTTTGTATCACATGTTACATTAATCTAATCTCTTATTATTGAGAGTCTCCTTTCTCTCTTTTCCTTCCCCCCTATCTAAATCCTATAATTTCAATACAGGATTTAGGTGAAATTGGGTAAAATAAGTAAAATAAAATTTGGCCCCAATTCCTTTCATTCTAAATGAAAGTTTTATTTGCTAAATTGGAGAGGTTGGATTTCACTTGATGTTACTCTATTCTTAATGACTCGTGTTGCATGTTGGCCCGATGGGTATTGGTTTCTTCTCATACTTTAGTGTTCCTATGTTACTTTGGTGCTGAGCATTTTGCTTTTCATTGATTTTAAATAAAATTAGATTGACTGGAGGGCGGGATGAAATTGATTTTGAATTATCCACTATGCTACTTTCCTTCAAGAAAGAGCTAGAAGGATCTCTCATTTGATCATCAAGGGAGGAACAGAGAGACAAAGATACTGATTTTAGCTTGAAATCCATCAAAGATTTCAAGACAGGTGATTTCGTTTTTTGGGATCATGAGAAATGGTGATGACATCAAGAAAACTAATAATCATAAGACCATGTCAATTCATTTATTTAAAAAGCAGAAACAACTTGCTGTGAACTCAAGCTGCATTTTCACTGATTGTCTTGCTATTGGTTGGGTTCTGATGGGATTGTAATGGCTTTATTGTGTCTCTAAGATAGGCTTACAGGATGAAAGAAAAGGAAATCCCATTGATAGGCATTCTGCGAAGTTCATGGGACCTCCAAGTGAAAGGTAAAAAGAAAATCTAAAAGAAAGGGGTTCCCCATTTGGTAGCCTGTCTATAGTGTAAAACAGAAAGGGAAGGAGAAGAAATTCTATGAAGCAGAAAACGACAATGATTTGCCACCTAGGATAAATGCCATGATATTTTTTGCCACGAGGCAATTTAGCTGACGTGGGGTATCACATATGATAATTCCACCAATACCTACAGAGTTAGGCTCAAGGAAAACATTGCTTAGCTTTTGAAATTAAGGACTGACATGGATCGAAACATGTTAATGAAACCAAAAGAAAAATATAAGTTAAGGGTAAAAAATTGCCTTTTTTGCATAACATTATAAGAACAACTTAAAACAAGAGAACCACTTACAGGTGCCCAGAAGCAATTGAAAAGATGCTAATAGTTTTTCCATGCCGTCCACCCCTTCCTTTCTCCTGTCAGGGAAAAAGGTTCAATCTGTTACAACTTTTGAAATGATTGAGTGGGTAGATAAGATGGAGGGAAAAAGTTAAGGGGAGGGGGACCAAAGGATGGAAGACTACAAGATGGTAAAATACTTTAAAATTTACCATGTACTTCTATAATACATATAATTGGTTGGATGAATCAGTAAGGTTACATAACAATGGCTCTTTCTTTCAACAACTAAAACCACAGCTATCTCATGCAGAGCATTATATAATGTAAAGCATTGAGGCATAAATACAACAAAAATCAGATTAAATCGTTTTAACACAAAACCAAGTTTGGTTATATAATTTGTACGTTAGAGTCCCTCAAATTAATAAGGTTTTCAAGGAAATGTAATGGGGCAAATGAATTCATGCAAAAAGGACAGGAGGAAGAAAAACAGGGAAAATAAAATAAACAACTTACTGGTGAACTGCTTTCAGCACTTTTAGATAGATCATTGCTGCCAAGGAAACCAGAAGCCCATTTTAATAAGTTGGAATTCCAGCCATTTCCCTACCCAAAAAAAAAGAAATCATAAAGAAATCTGTCATCATTTGCACTAGCTTTTACATATAAAAAAAAATGTTTTCTTTTTCTACTTGGAAAAAAAGTTTTCAAAAAACAATTTTTTAATAAACAAGCACTTACTTTCTTTTTATCTTGTGGGTGGTCATCATTAGCAGGAACCAGTAATTTCTCATGTTCCATGCCCTTTTTTTTCACTACTTCCATATGAACTACTTTACCGCGTAAATCATTAATAGTAATGAGTTTTGATAATTGTTTATCCTGACTTCCATCACCATCTTCCTTTAAAATATAGAGCTCAGAACTTCTACCAGGAGCAAGCTGCAAGTACCAAACCCCAGGAGAGACTTTCATTTGCCAATATCCCAGATTAGCCATCACAAGGGTATCAACTAAATGGGGTGTACTTTTCGTTCCAAGAATCAGCTGAAGTCCTCGAGGAGGATCATGATCTTCCTCAGAACAATGACCTGATTAGATGAACAATTGACAAGAATGATAATAGATTAGTAGACAGTATTCCTTAATGATTAATGCTATTTGGTGACAAGAATTTCACAAAGAATCACCAGCCTCTATTCTTAATAAACAAAATACAATCTTACCAGTGAGGACAAGAGCTTCAAGTTCAAAAACTGCTTGCAATGTCCTTGTGTCACCAAGGTTCTCAAGCAGAATGTTATCTAGGTCATGGCTGCAGCATGAGAAATCATACTAAAGACTATCAAAATTCAAAAAAGTAGTCATTACACATACACACACATACAAAAGATATGTTAAAAGTGAATTACATAGACCTCCCTCAAGGTATGGAAAAGTTACATTCACTTCCCTTCTTGTTCCAGAAATAACAAAGGGAATACCTTCTATTAACAGAAAAATACAAATCATTCAGTTTACACTTGAATTCACCAATCTAACTGGATTGTTTATGTTTCAAAGTTTGTACTGGCTGCTAATTATGAAAGTTTAAAAGTGCTTATTCATATTTATCACACAATTCTTTAATATCAAAGAGAAGGCTATGTTTGGACTAAACTATAATAACATCAAACATGACATTGGAATGGTTCAACATGTCTAACTTCTACTTAATGGAAGAGGTTACAGTTATGCAAAGACAGAGGTCAGTGTAATTTATTCTGATTTCTGAATAATATACTCCTGTCCTTAAACCTTCTCTACTTTCATGAAAGTAGACAGAAAATAAAGGTAAATAAAGGTATCAGTACAATAACAATGTTAAGGATAATACATACACAGCTATAACTGGCTCAACAAGCCAAGGCTCAGGAACATCAAGATTCATAGTGAGAGTCTTAGACAACGGCATATTAGCAAAAAATGCTTTTGGGCCATTTATTGTAGAGTCAATGCTGCTAAAATCATCCTGCAAATGTCAGAAAACCTAAGAAACCAAACAAATTTCATATATGGAATTTTCTTAGAGCTAAAAGTACAAGATATACCATTGTTGGTACTACATATCTGTAGTAGTTCTTCAGAGGAAGATCAGCAAGGGAACTCTGGCATGAAATGAAAAATAGAATTCAATATTGGTTTTATAAATTTAGAAAGATATTAGTGGTGCATTATGCCGGAAGTAAATTAAAAGAAAATATAGCTTGTAGAAAATCCCACAAGCACCCTTGATAAACATTGGCTATAATACGTCACAGGATCAAGAATCTATAAAAGCCAAAAGCATATGCAGAGAGAGGAAATTTGTGTAACTTATATTTTTAAATAAAATACAATTAATAATATGCAAACGGCATGACTTATACATTAAGACAAACAATCTGGATAGTCAATGAAATGAAACCCTGCCACATAGTACCTTTATAGCAACTGAACTGATATTCTGTCGAGACAAAATATTATACTTTTATTTAGAATTATATTTTCCACATTTCACAGAGGCATTAAAATTACAAGGTAATAATTACCACAATAGAATGGATGAGCTACTCCCACAAGCTTATATATCACAATGTGAATGGATTAAGCAAAATGATAGTATCAGTTCAGATAGAAGTTGCAATACAAGGCTGGCCTTATTCGGCTTAGGTCCCGAATTGTACCAAAAAAAACAAAGGCCTAAACATACAACTTAATAAGAATAACAGCTGGCCTTATTAAAGGCAAATTAAGGGGGAATTCATAGTTCAGCCACAAGGACAACACTTTGGCTTTTATCTGCTCAAATCCCATGGAGCGAGTAACAATTCTCTCTTCACCCTCATTTTGATCCCAAATGCCTAAAAAGACTCTTAATACAGGAACACGTACTGTAGCAGAAAACCGTAATGTTTAATAATTAAAAATGTAGGTAGAACTATAGATATCAACCAACCAATGGATTCAGCACAATCCGCATGCTGGGCTGAACATATTTCCATAAAACTCGAAGAATTCCAGACAACTTCTGGCTTGTTGGACTTAAAGGATCAAGAACGGCATCAATATGAATACTCGAATTTTCATTATTTAGAATAATGGCACTGCACAGAACAAACAGTGAAATCAAAATATTGATATCATATAATACAGTTAAATCAGCAATTAATAATTGAATAAACCATAAAAAAGATTGAGTGCACTGTAACCAATTAAAATTACCTATATTGATCATTCAGAATCTCAAAACGAGCACTTTCAGAATTCCGCTCCCGCTTAGCCATAGAAGATGATAAGGCCATGATAATATCACTAATGAATTTGCTGCAAACAACAAAAGGAAACATTCAAGAATTGTCATATATTCTGCAAACAGATAAGAGATTGTACTAAAAATCTTTCTTGAACATGCTATATATATCTAGGCTGCATAAAATCAAAATTTTGAAGGAAACAAAAATCGATGGAAAAGAAACAGCTTATCCAAAAATAAAATGTTACTGATGCTCTCCATATACAAGCAAACTTGGACAAAATCAAGAATAAATTACATGGGCGTCTCCTGAGGCTTAGTGAAATTACACAAACCTACCTTGTTTTGGAAATTATGCTGACCTCCCCAGTAACATAAATAGGGAGGTTTATGTTATATTAAAATCTAAAATAAAGGAGGTACTTGTAATTTTCAAAAATAGAAGCAAGTTCCTGTAGTTTCATCAAACTTGAGGAGGGTGGGTCAATGTAATTTACTCTAAAATCAATTAGGCACCACATGGAACATCAAACAAGCAAGATTAAAACAGCAAGCAAGGCCACAATAGTCTATCAATAACAATCACAATTAATGCTAGACAAATCAACAGCATAAAATTAAATCAAATCATGAAGTGCAAAAAGCAAGAGCCATTACAATTTACAGATATAGAAAAGGGACAAGCATCAAAAAACTGCTTCAACCATCTCAGTGCTTAATTGAGTTGTAGAAAGATTTTCAGTAATTACTGTTGATTGATATGGGTCCAGCCCATAACTGCATTTCGGGATGCAGCCTTCAAGATCCACAGCACATGATTCTGCAATCATTCTCCATGATTGCATATCCTCTGATTATGCAATTATTCTCCATGATTGCAGATCCTCCTTCCTTTTATCCATCAAATCTTTTCCTTATTTTATTTTCCATATAATTTTCTGATTATGTTGATTTGGGTCAATCATTCTAGATTTAGGTTTTTCTTTCCTTATTCAGATGATTCTCATTTATGTCTTGGATACTAGGTTGAATGACCAATCTGTGTGTGGTCATCTCCCTATTTTAAGCCTTGTTCACTATTCAGATGTGATATAATAATATTACAGAGAACAGATTGCTCTCTGAAATTCTATATGGTATCAGAGCCCTCTCCAGAGGGCCTGATCCGAATCCTATGATGCAATTTGGCACCATGAGTGCCTACCAAACAATCTCCGGAGACATATCATCAAGCACGACAACTTCAACTCCAGCGTCAATGAATTCCGAGAGGGTTCCAGTTGTTGCAGCCGAGAGCCCATCAATTATGATCATTGGACACAGGTTCAATGGGTCAAATTACCTCATGTGGTCCCAAAGCGTCATGATGTACATCTGTGGTCGAGGAAAAGGAGGATTATCTCACAGGGGATGCTGTCCAACCAGAGAAGACTGACCCAAAATACAAGATATGGAAGGCTGAAAATAACTTGGTCATGTCATGGTTAGTGAATTCCATGACAACCGAGATAGGGAAACCTACATGCTGTGTGCCACTGCAAAGGAAATATGGGATGGAGTACAAGAATCATACTCCAAAACTGACAACACCGCTGCCTTATTCCAAATCAAAGGATTGTTGAAGGATCTGAAGCAAGAAGACAGGAGTATTACTCAGTACTAATATAATACTCTTGTGAAGTATTGGCAGCAAATCGATTTAATATGAAGTTCATAAGTGGACAACACAGCAACACAACAGCCACATACAAGAACATTGTGGAGAGGGACAGAATCTATAGCTTCCTCCTCGGTCTTAACCCCCAATTTTGATGCAGCCCGAAGTCGGATTATGCCACATGCCCGCTGCCCCACTCCAGAGAAGTCTTTGCTGAAGTGAAATGGGAGGAGAAGCCGACAACAACTCACCAACAGTCCTCACCCACAGAGCAGATTTCAGATAGTAATGGTTTGGTTGCAGGTAAGCAATCAACCTTTGATTACAAACCTCGTAGGAATGGTAAACCTTGGTGTGAACATTGCAATAAACCTGGTCACACTAAGGAAGTGTGTTGGAAACTGCATGGCAAACCTGCCAATTGGAAACCTAAGTTTCCCAGAGACAATACAGGACTTATGGGCATCTTACTGAAGAGCAGCAACAGCCGCAGCCACTAGCCCCGAATTCTAATATGTTCAGTAAGGAACAATTAGAAATGATTCAGAAGATGATCAGTTCTCACAATCTAGGGAAAACCGTGGGCATAAGTGCAGTAGCACAGGCAGGTAAATCTCTGACAGCTCTACATGCAGCACA
The DNA here is from genome assembly GCA_019955255.1 of Castanospermum australe. Lineage (NCBI taxonomy): Eukaryota > Viridiplantae > Streptophyta > Magnoliopsida > Fabales > Fabaceae > Castanospermum > Castanospermum australe. The sequence goes on from NSJW01000022.1 coordinate 163,893, forward strand.
ACGGGAAAATCTGATACCTGGATTGTTGACTCCGGAGCTTCTGATCACATGTCTGGTAATTGCTTCCCTTCTATCTCATATTATTCCCAATCATGAAAAGCAAGTAGTAAGAAATTGCTAATGGAAATGTGGCTGAAGTTAGTGGGATTGGATTTGTCAAGTTATCGGACAACCTAATATTGAAAGATGTCTTATTTGTTCCTCATTTGACATGCAATCTTCTCTCCATTAGCAAACTCACAAAAGACCTGAAATGTGCTGTCCCAATTTGACATGAAATGGTTGTTTTTTCCAGGATTTGGATTTGGGAAGAGGATTGGCAATGCTAGGGAATGTGCTGGTCTCTACCATTTGAAGCAAACCGAAAGGATGCAAGAAGAGAAAGTCACTCACTTTGCTGCAACCAAACTGGATGATGATGTACTCCTTTGGCACTATAGATTAGGTCACCCAAAGTTCCATTATATGAGGAAAATGTATCCTGAGTTTTTCAATAAAGTTGCTGAATATCCATCTTGTGATATTTGTCAACTCTCCAAACATGTGAAAGCTACTTATTCCTCCCAAGGGTATAAACCCCTCTAAACCCTTCTCACTAATTCATAGTGATGTTTGGGAACCAGCCAAAGTCAAAAACTAAATGGAGCAAGGTGGTTTGTCACATTTATAGATGACCATACTAGGATTACATGGGTTTACCTTCTACAACCAAAATCCGAGGTCACCAAGGTTTTAAAATTTTTCATAAGCTGATCCAAACTCAATTTCAAACCCAATCAGATTCTAAGATCAAATAATGCCCGAGATTATTTTAACCTTGACCTCACCTCATATTTGCAAACTCATGGCATTCTTCATCAAAATTCTTGTGTCCATACCCGCAACAAAATGGGATTGCTGAAAGGAAGAATAGACATCCTCCTAGAAGTGGCTCGTCTCTCATATTGGCATCCAACACCCCAAGCACTATTGGGGTGAAGCTATCCTCACAGCCACCTACTTAATCAATCGAATCCATCACGGGTATTAAATTTCTTATCTCCACATCAAACTCTCTTAACAATTACCCACATTTGCTGCATACTTCAACCATTCTCCAAAAGTCTTTGGCGTGCACAGCATTTGTCCATAATAACCATGGTGGTAAATTGGATCCTAGAGCCATTAAATGCATCTTCCTTGACTATTCTTCAACCCAAAAGGGTTATAAGTGCTATGCTCTGTCTACCAAATACACCTACATCACTATGGATGTTACCTTCTTTGAAAGACATCCCTTCTATACCCAAACACCCATTCAGGGGGAGACACCCAATATAAGAGCAAAGGAATGACTGTTTGATGACTCACCTACTTCTGAATACCACACAAGTACCTACACCAGAATGTCAAACAGAGTCTGACCCAACCGAAACAGCACCTACACCAGCACCTACACCAGAATGTCCAGCAGAGTCTGACCCAATCGAACATGAAAATGATCCTGCACCTAACCTCGTAACTCAATCTAGCACCTCACATCAAAAGGATTTCATTATATACACTAAGAAGGCAGCAGAAGAGTGACATCATCCCACCACAAGACAGCACCTACCTAAGCAATGTCAGCCCACTTCTCCAACTCCTAACCTGGAAGAAGAACTGGACATGCCTATTGCCTTGAGAAAAGGGTAAGAAACTGCACTAAACATGTTATTAGTAACTTCGTATCCTATGAAAAACTATCTCCAAAGTTTGCAGGCATTTGTGAACAGTGTTGATCTGAGAAGATTTCTACAAACTTTCATGAAGCAGCCCAAAAGGGAGAATGGAAGAACTGCCATTCAAGAAGAATTAACAGCCCTTGACAAGAATAAAACATGGATATAGTTGATCTTCTCCTCGGAAAGACTCTTGTAGGCAGCAAATGGATATTCACAGTAAAGTACAACCAGATGGCACCATCAAACCGATATAGGCCAGACTTATGCCCAAGGCTTTACACAAACTCATGAATTGATTTCCAAGAAACTTTTGCACCGGTGGCCAAGTTCAACACCATTAAAGTACTACTTTCCATTGCTGCCAACCTTGACTGGCCCCTACATCAACTAGATGTGAAGAATGCTTTTCTCAATGGAGACTTGAAGGAGGATGTCTACATGGAAATACCACAGGGTGTTGAGTGCAAAATGGGCTCTAAGAAGGTGTGTAAACTCCACAAATCCTTGTATGGCCTGAAACAATCTCCAAGGGCATGGTTTTGAGAAGTTTCACCACACTTGTGAAGGCACAAGGGTACCAACAGTGTCAAACAGACCACACTTTGTTTGTAAAATTCGGATCAAGCCAGAAAATGGCAGTTTTAATTGTGTTATGTTGATGATATTGTTATCACAGGAGATCACGTTGAAGAAATTAGCAGGCTAAAGCAGTCCCTGGGATATGAGTTTGAAGTTAAAGATCTCGGTAACTTGAAGATATTTTTCTTGGGATGGAAGTGGCTAGAACCAAGGAAGGCATTTCAGTCTCACAACGGAAGTCACCCTAGATTTGTTAGAAGAAACTGGTATGTTGGGTGTAAAACCTGCAGACACCCCTATGGAAAGCTAATTACAAGGTTGGTCTCAAACAAGAATGCTCCCTGTAGATACAGGAAGATACCAAAGACTTGTGGAAAGTTAATTTACTTGACACACACCAGACCAGATATCAGCTTTCCAGTCAGCGTTGTTAGTCAATTCATGAACAAACCAAATGAGGAACATTTGAAATGTTTACAGGATTCTGAGATATCTCAAAATGACCCCTGGTAAGGGATTATTCTTCAAAAAGGGGAATTATCGCAGTATAGAGGTGTGCACAGATGCAGACTGGGCCGGGTCAGTTGTGAACAGGAGATCTCTACTACAGGATAACTGTACATTCGTTTGGGGGAACTTGTTGACTTGGAGAAGTAAAAAACAGCTGGTGGTTGCTAGAAGCAGTGCAGAGGCTGAATACCGGGCATTAGCCTTAGGCATATGCGAGGGAATGTGGTTAATCAGGACTTCTTCAAGAATTAAACATGAAGCATGACGTGCCTATGAAGGTTTTTGTGTAACAACATGGCAACAATAGGGATAGCAAAGAACCCCATTCACCATGACAGAACCAAGCATGTGGAAATGATAGAAACTTCATTAAAGAGAAAATTGACTCAAGCCTTGTTGATCTGAATTAATGTGCCGACAAATTTACAAGTAGCAGATGTCCTAACCAAAGCCTTGCCAAGGACTAAGTTCGAAGAGATAAGTGGCAGTTGGGAATGATTAATATCTATAGCCAGCTTGAGGGGGAGTGTTGATTGATAGGGTCCAGCCCATAACTGCATTTCGGGATGCAGCCTTCAAGATCCACAGGTGCATGATTCTGCAATCATTCTCCATGATTGCATATCCTCCTTCCTTTTATCCATCAAATCTGTTCCTTTTATTTTATCCATATAAATTTTCTGATTATGTTGATTTGGTCAATCATTCTAGATTTAGGTTTTTCTTTCCTTATTTAGATGATTCTCATTTATGTCTTGGATACTAGGGTTGAAAGACCAATCTGTGTGTGGTCATCTCCCTATTTAAGCCTTGTTCACTATTCAGATGTGATATAATAATATTACAGAGAACAGATTGCTATCTGAAATTCTATAATTACAAATATCTCCCCTCTAGAAGCGTTCTAAAGAATTATGTCATTCACGCAAACTAAAAACAAATATGTTGGGTATCAAAAACATTTTGTGGAATCATGAACAAAAAAATTGAATTGTGCATCTCATGACTCAACTCAAAATTAGAATCAGAATGAAATCAAAATTTATGATTATGACACATAACACAGAATAAGAATCTAATCCTTTTATCCAAAAGATTAAAAGAAATAACCTAATCATATTATGCAATGCTCCTAGGCAATATAATGGCCTGTTTGGCTTATTTATTCCTAACGGCTATTTGACTTCCTGCACTTGTAGCACACTTTCTGGAAAGCGTTTATAAGAAGGAATGAACTTTTTCCTTCAGCTGAATGTCCATTGGCATTCAGCAAACACTAAACCATACCAAACAGGTTTTCAATCTTTATCTTCTTTGGTCTACTCAGTGTTCACAAAATCAACAAACACAAATATTGATCATAAATTTCAAACTTCAAAATTTTTTACCTTTAAAGCCTAAGCCAAATGCATAATTAAAGAGTACCCTTAGTTGCTTGACTTGATTGAGTAAACATTCATTTTGGTCCTCAGAAGATACTAGTGACATCGCATTGGTCCTCCATTTACAGAGTACATCAAAATAGTCCTTAAATAACAATTTCATCCATCTTAATGGTTCAAAACATCACGGTTTGACATCAGCTTGGTCCTCCATTTAGGACCATTTTGATGGATGGAATTGTCATTCATAGACTATTTTGATGGCGCTTATAAATGGAGGACTAATTTGATGTCACTTGTATCTTCAGAGGATCAAAAAATGCATGTTTACTCATTCTTTTATTGGCATTCATCAATGATTGAAGCTTTGGAAATGTTAGAGAACAAGCGTTAGGCTAATATCTCTTATTGTTATGTGTTATTGGGCTAGGCCTATCTCTCTTGTACCAATCTTCATTTTTTAGTATAAATATAAAGACAGAGAGACTTAACAACATTAAGTTAGTCATCCCCATTTTTCTAATCTTCTCTAACAAGAAACAAGTAAGATGTTTGGGGGAGTATGTAACGCCCCAATTTTCTGCCCCTAATCTATTGATTAAGATTGAAGAAACTATTCCTTTGTGTTTATAAATGTTCATGTGATTAAATATGTATATCTTTATGGAATTTTGAATTAGTATAAATTAGAAGTACGATGAAGAAAGAGAGTGGAGAGTTTAGATGTATGTGTGACAAAAATTAAGTAAAGAATTAGGAAATAAGATTAAGTAATATGAGATACAATGTAAATAAGGAATTAGTGGAAAAGTATATGGTATAAGTTAATGGAATTATAACTAGGATAATGACTAACCATATTAAATTAATATAATTAGATAATGGTAGCCTAATGATTGAGTTAAGATTTGAGAGAGAGAGAGGATTTCTATTTTTTCTTCCCCCTCCACTAAACTCTCATCCACTAACCCTTATAAACCCAAACCCCACCATTTCTGTCCACCATGCAACCTGCAAATAGAGAAAGAACCAAGAGTTAGAGAGGCGAGGGAGAGTGAAGAGGCTTGAGGACCTTGCATGTCCAAGAAAGAGTTACCTTTTGTTCAAGGTAGCAGAAGGAAGTGAAGCTGAGGTGAGCTATCAATTGAGCTCCATAGAAGGAGATTTGGTGCTGTTTCAGTTTTCTACTCTAGCTCATTTGGTAGGTAGTCAAGAACCTTGTTTTCTTCTTACTCTTTTTATTTATTAAATCTGTTTACCAAGGATGGAAATGATTGAATGATGAGAATAAGTTGTTGCATGTAATTCTCTTTGCTAGTTTTTGGTTAGATTAAAGTATTATGTAAGGTCGGGTGTGTTGAACCTTGGAATGGTGCAACCTCACTTGTCCTGGCCAGCAGAAGCACTTGTTTGAGTGCAAGGAGCCGAATTTCTAGTAAAGACACGTTTTTGTGTTTCCTAGGTTCTTTTATAGTTATCTATGAGGTTTACACCTTTGGTAAACAGCTGGAATTGCCACAAAGTAATATATTTTTATGAATGCTCTTGTCTGCCTACTGAGATTTATAATCTCACTAAGTTGTGCTGATTTCAGATTGATGGTACAGGTGAATCAAGGCTCAGTCCAGTAATGCAAAGGAATGGAGAGCTATTCTTCTTGTTTTATGTAATTATGAGACTTGAGTCATGGATTTTGGTGTAAACATAAACACTTTGAATTATGTTTCTGTGTGAATTAATATGTGTACTTAGGAATGAGTACAAGTATTTAATATACACCCATGAGGAGCTTTGTAGCTAGGTAGGAGTGAATTCTGCAGAATGCTCATTTTCTGATATGGCAGTGTAGTTGTTTGCATGCATAACTTTGGCCATACAGGCCCTATTGGCATGGCACTTGTTGTATTTGAAAGCCAAGATACATGGCTTCCTATAGTAAAAATTTTATGATTTTTATACTTCTAAAACAATATCAGTTTTTGTTTGAAAGAAAGGCTGATTCTGCTGAATTTACGATCCTGACAGCCTATACTTTGGGTTGCGTAACTTGGGCTATAAGAATCCAAATTGCGTGCTATTTATTGCATTTGAAAGCTAAGATATAAGGTTTAACGTAGTCAAAATTTCAAAATTTCAAAATTTATGCATCTCTCGTGTGTTCCCAGTTGATGCACGAGTTCAGGTCAGATTCTGCAGACTTATATATTGTCATGAGATAAGTCACCTTAAGTATGGGCATGATTGAGTAATCCAATGACCTCAGTAGCCTATGAAATTTGGATGTCAAGTAGTTAAAATACTTCAGGATTAAACCTGTAAAATTTCAAGAATTTTGGAAGTGTGTAACTATATTAACTTCACTAGAAAAGTTAGGGGTAAAATGCTGCACCAGTGTTGGACAGCACCTAGTTATGAACTAAAAAGGAATTTTTCCTAGGCCAAGTTGGCACTAGATGTCATTTGTTAACCAATTTACCCTTATTTTTAGTAGATTTATTTCCTATGTGAATTTGTATATATTCAATCTCTGTATAGTAACTAAGAGAACAGTATGTTATTATGAAGCAAACATTCTAAGTCTAAACTTTTTCTGAGTCAGAATCTGAATCACTATATGGCTGCATTTAAAGTCATGTTCATATTAGGCTTAAACGAAATAGTTATAAGCTAAATTTTAACATATTTGTTTTATAGATTAATAATCAGCTCTGGAAAGTTTGATGAATTTACTAAGAATAGAAATTCAGATATAAACTCGTGAAGTTGACTTGTACCAAAAAAAAAATCATGAAGTTGACTGCTTCAAAGTGGTAATTCTGCAGAATGGTTTTCTGTTCTGTATTTAGCAGTTTATACATTTTGCTACCTAATTTTGGGCATAAGAACTCAAATGACACATTACTAGGTTCGTTAAACAGCTAAGAGACATGGCTATTTATGGTCAAAATCTCAAGATTTATATTTAAAAATCAGGAACAATGCCAGGTTCTGATAGAGTAAACCTTATTCTGCAGAATTCAGGATTTTAATACCCTGTAGTTTCAATTGCATATCTTGCTCCGTAGGAATCCAATTCGATTGATACTTGTTGTATTTAAGAGATAGGATATGATGACATATGTAGTGAAAACTTCAGGCTATACTACTAGGTATTACAGAGTATAATATATTTTTATAAGAATAGAAATTCATTAGAGAAGAGCAAGAAAGAAGTACAGGAGAAGAGGATAACGACTGGCTTTGTTAAGTCCAACAACAGTTTGCCGATATATTTAGTAAGTCCCTTAGAGGGTCTAAGGTTGACTTCATTTGTAACAAGCTAGGCGCATACAATATATATGCTCAAGCTTGAGGGGGAGTGTTAGATTTAGTACATGTAGAACATGTTAAATATGTAGGTTAACTGTATTATCATTAATTAGTTGCTGAATGTTGGGATGCAATTAACTCCAATTTAGACCTGCAATTACTCCTCTAATATGCTGTAATCACTGTTTAAATAACATCAGTATGCATAACAAAACATATAATTTCTCAAACAATTCTGTTTCTATACTTCTAAAATATCATTTCCCTCTTAATGCTAAGAAGTAGGGGTGTTCAATGGATCGGTTTGACCCGATGACCCAATGACCCAATCAAACCAACCCAAACCAAACAAGAAAGAATGGGCTGGGTTGGGTAATTGGGTCTAATCAGGTCAAACCCAACTAAAATTGACTTTAATCGGTTTAAGTGGCGGGTTGGCAATGACCCTATTACTTACCCGATGATCCAATCATCTTATTTATTTTAATTTATTTTTGTAATAACCTCCTCAGAAATCGGAATTCCTTGGCCTTAATGCTGCATTTTGATATTTTTCCTTTCTCTCTTCTTCGTTTTCGTTCTTCTAGAGTCAAATTTCTCCTTTGTTTTCATTCATTCTTTGTTTTTTAGTTGTAATTGACCCCGAGTTTTCTCATTTATAGTCGATAACAAATTTAAAAAAAAAATTCATGGGGATCCGATAACCAAACCAACCCAACCCAACCCAACCTTGGTCGGACTGGGTTGGTTCGGGTTACTTTAAAAAAAAAATTGCAAAACCAACCCAATCCAACCAAGGTTGGTTAGTTTGGACTTTTTTTCACTTGAAACCCAACCTAACCCAACCTGTGAACAGCTCTACTAGGAAGCACATTATGTTTGTGTCTAGCTCATCATGTAGTATGATGCATAAGACCAAAATAACTCAGGTATGACCCTTAGAATGCTGATCTTGATAACCTTCATGTGGTCCAAGCTGGTGGTACTATTGGGTGCATAGCTAAAAGAATAATAACTGGTGTAATCAATATATACTTGTAGAAATCCTCACCCTCTTTCACACCAAACAAAAAGTAAAGAGAAAGGGTGTAGCAGGAAGATGATATATGTATGGAAACAGCAAGCAATAACCAAAGGTGCCAAACAGCAAGAGCAAAGATCAAGAAACCTTGTTAGCATGTCAGGGTCAACATCCTGCCATTTCACTTCTTCAATAATTTCCACAATGTGCTTTGTCCTCCGCTTAAATTCTATTGATTCAAGAAGATGCAGATCAGCACTCAAAAATGTGCTTTCATCAATAGGATAAGTTACCTATAAAACACAGATGTTAAGGTAAGAACACAAGAAGACTGACATGGAAATTTTGGCATTGATGAAAAATTCATCATCAAATTTGGAGGGGAAAATAGTAGATATATTTCTAAATAAGTAACAAGAAGTCAAAAATTACAGCTTGCAATTACTCAACACAGAGACCAGATATACTATGAAATAGCTGAAGACACAAAGACAGTCTTACCCTTCCATTAGTGAAGACAGCATTGACACCAGATTCAAGCCCAAATACCCTATACAAAAAATTCTCCACCTGATAACAAGAAGCCTAATTTAATACAAACTTTCATGAAAACCAAAAAGAAAAAGAAGAGAAAGATGTCAATGAAAGGGGAGCAGAGAGGGAAAGTAAGAGCAACAGAGAACATTTTTCATCAGGTACTAGTATCATATGAAAAAAAGCAAAAGTAAAGGGCAGGAGAGCGTGGTCAGGTCTGACATGAACTGAAATACAATTGTCCAAGGAGGGCAAGCTAACCACAAGTACCTTAGTCAAATGCTTTCTCATTTCATCAGCAGAAAATTCTGAGAGGGCAGACCTATAGCCCTTGGATGGTAACCCATTAGCTTCACCAAGCTCACAGACCTTATCAATAAATGTTTGAGTGCTCTCAGCTTCCACAGTTGATGTAAGGATGTATTTCTGCTGATAGAGTGAGCACAGCTGATCCAAGAAGTCCAATATGTTCTTCTTATGGCTGCACAAAACCAAGCATTCAAACATTTGATATAAAAACCATACTTCAACTTTGGAAAAGGAATTAGCAAAACTACAGAATCAAATACAAAACAATCTACTAAAATTCAACCTACTCCTTAATATAAGAAAAAAGGACAAACCTATATGAGGATGCAGTGATTTCAAAAACCTTCACAAAAAGGAGGCTAAACAAATCAGCACCTTGATTGGTACTAAACAGAAGACCAACACGACCATCTTTGGACCCTTCTATCTGCAGCATATTGTGCAAATAACAAAAACAACAAATCTGTTTAAAATCATTGAATGTGTTGGTCCAACTCATGATAGGCATCAGGAAAAAAAATTAAAAAGAAGAAAGAACCAAATATATTTAGCAGTAATGCATATTGGTATTAACCAGGTAATGTAAGCCTTGGCGAAGTAATTTCATCCCACTCCATGAAGTGATATCAACAGCAAGAAGATGTGTCACAGACTTCAGATCATCTATTGCTGGGTTAGGTCAAAACAGTCCACATGTGAAGACAAAAGAACCAGACTGGAAGATTGAACCTATTGATTCTAACATTTGAACAACTTACTTCCAGGAGAATGCAAGTAGACAATGTCATTCAGTATAGATCCTTCTCCAAAAGTAAACATTGACAGAGATATGAACCTCGGTTTGCTATCAGAAATAATCTACACCAAAGGATCAACATCAGAAATTGGTTAGCCACACATCATTATACAAGTTTCCCAGAACTTACAGATTTTTAAAATACTATACCTGAGGATTATAGCGTTGAATACCAGCTTCTGATAGAAACTTGGCTAGTACATCAGTGTGAGAATTTATTTGTCCAAAATACACTTGCTCCTGTATTCTTGGAGTCTCATCATTCAAGGCATTTATAAGAGCTTCCTGGTAAAAACAGTTGCAAAGATAATTCTATCAACACTCCATGATGAAGACACCATGATTATAGTTAATAAAGAAGAACTGGGTAGAACATAACTGAAACTAAAGTTGAGCACACATAGTAGCCCCAAAGTTAAACAACACATCAAACATGCTACTACAACAAATTGGATCCTCTCAAGTGCACCTGCACTTTAGAGTAAAGTGCAGCTGGTTAACCATTGAGAGGTAAATCAAGGGAGTTGATTTTTACAACTCCATAGATAGCTATCAGGTTGTTTGCAGTCCATAAAAATATAAACCATTAAATTTTTTCATTTGAGGTGATCCGCTCTGCATTTTACTCTATAAAGTACACCCTGCCCTATGAGGATCTAACTACTAGTACTACTATATATATATATATATATATATATATATATATGTGCAGATTTTTGGGTTGCCATAAATAAGAAGCACATTTAAAAATAGAAAGAAAACATTCATTTTATATAAGGAAGCCAACAATTCTTATGCCATTGCCAGCCACCTTGCACAGTAGAAAATATTGCGAATTGAGGTACCCCAACAATTTAAAAAGAATGAGCAGAATTGTAGAAAATTTCAAAAATTATAAAAAAAAAATTTGGAAATAAGATGATGAGGCAGAGGAAATGTTCAAAAGTTCATTACCTCAGTGGGATCAATAACAAGCCCATTCATCAACAGAGAACATTGAAGCTTAGACAAACCAAGCTTAAATACAAACATGGAGCTTTCTCGTGACAGTTCCTTCAACTTTTGCTCCTTTTCCAGCTTTAGTAATATCTCTTGAGGTGGGGATTTTACCTTTGGTCTACAGAAATATAGTGAGAATCTTTAATTTATGGTCTATAAATAAATATGAACACAGAATGTTACTGCTAAAGAATAGAAACAACATATTAGACAAATGTCAGCAGCTCACTAATCAACAAAAAGTACTGCAAAACTCACAATATTGTGTCCACAAATGCTCCTTCAACATGGTGCAGTTCAAGAGCATCATCTCCATGCCCATCTGACTCAATGCGTAATTTGTTAACCTACAATATATGTAAAACAAAGTTCTTTAAATTGGATTGCAAATAAGGATAGTTTTAGATGTATCAAAACAACTGTTAACATGTGTTGACAAAAAGCTAATCCATATAGCATCATGTCTGCTAAATCAATCAGAAATAATAATCATTTTAATCTATGTAACAGAAAACTTGTTAGACTGGAACCTCAAAGGAAAAATACGGTGGGTGGGTGTGTGTGTGTGTATTATAAAAAAAATTCTTAAGATTTCTTTTTTCTTTTTTGCTATGTTAGTTAATGGGGAAGGGATCAAACCATTTAGGAGGCTGTCAAACTCTTGGAGACTAGGTTTATAGCATTTTTTGTAATAAATCCTTGAATTCGTAAGATAGTGATAATCTAGAAAATTGCAGAGTTATATGCAAGGAGAAAAAATGGAAATTATGTGAATGCAATTCGGCTGATTTAAATTTTGAACTTTGGTGACATCAAATACTAGATAATTTCTAGATAGATGGAATAAAATCCATGTGCAACATATTAACATCTTGTATAAAAATCTTTTTTATCAAAATAAAGCTAGTGGCACAATATGGTCATGGAAAGACAGTCAACAGAAGATAACTACTAATGAATGAGTATCAAATTATCAATTTCATACATTGCTCAAAAACTGGAAAGCCATTTGAGTTCCATAGTTCTCATCGATATAGCTGAAGAGACATATAATCTGAAAAAGAGAAACAAAACGTATCATAAATTTGCCAGTAAAATCAAAATATATAAACAATAAAGGTTTGTATGATATTCACATATATATAGACAGATAGTATAGGGACATATCAAGTGAGAGCACTAGCTTATTATGAAAGTGAGAGGAGCAAATCTTAACCATGAGATCATACATGTGTGGTCCAGATTAGAACATCAAGTCATGTAACTATTTTAAATGGCCATATGACCTTTAAGTAATTTTTAATCCTAACCATTCATGAAAGATCCAATGATCAAGATTTGGTTCTCTTACCTCTCATAATAAGCTAGTGCTCTCACTTGATAGTTGATATGCCCCATATACGTGTGTGTATGTGTGTATACAACAACTAAAGGTGAAAATTACCTTAGTAGATATATCCTCCTCAAATTTATCGATATTCTCTTTGGTAGAATGATTCTCTAACTGCATGATGTACTTCGAAGAATACAGTACAATCCCAAATCTCACAGGAAAATTATTCTCATACAACGATATGATCATATCAATGGACTGCAAGGCTCCAAACAATAAGCCATGTAATGAAGGATTTCATTTGGAAACACATGCAAAGAACAATGAGAAAATATTAAGCTTGAGGAAATAAACTTGCCTCAAGACCACAACTGCTTGCTGGATCAAGAACAAAAACAGCATGGAACAGGTTTTTACGGATGTAACGTAGCTGCCCAGGGAAGACTGGCATCAAGATCTAAACAAAATAAAATATAAATTATGTTCAGATAAAACTTTACAACAAGCATAATTTGAAAATACTAGTATTATCCAGCTTTACTATGAAAGGATAAACGAAGGATTAATTCACCTCATTTAAATTGCTCCTCCACTGTTTATACTTAGCATCTTCTTCCAAGTTTGTTGAGATAATGTACATGAGCAGAACGAAAATCAACACGAAACATACTGGACTCTGACGGAGGTAAAGTTGACAGCAGTTTCCGCACAGTGCTTTGAGGAATCTGGTATTGTTGGGAATATCAACATTACAGTCGAAAGCAAACCATGAATCAAAATATCTACTTTCAGTTTCTCACAACACATATGCACATCTGAATTTTATAAAGAAAAGGAATAATACCAATTTATAGAAGCTTTAAAAATTTTGATTGTGTCATTTTTTTTTCCACCAAACCAATACCATTAAGTGCATGTTTGGTAACTAATTATTTTTAGGAAAAAATTTCTTTTTTTTTTTAAAACTCTCTCAGTAAGATTTTGATTATAAGTTGTTTTGAAAAAAAGCGATTTTTTCCTAAAAAACAGCTATTCCCAAACATGCACTAACTACTTCACTTCCTCCTCATCTTCCATCTTTTCATAGCCAACTTTTTCTTTGGCAACTATCCCACATTATTTTAAAAAATCATTTTCTTCAAGATTTTGTAATATGTAGAATTATATAAGTTCTCAAGTATGAACATGCATCAGATTATTATTTTTCATCTGTTCAGTCCACTATTGTTAGGTAAGTGAACAAGAAAACTAGATAATAGAAATTAGTCCAGCAGTTAAAATATGTCAAAACGAAGATTAGATGGCAATCATGGCATTGACCTTCAATTTAGAGAACTGATCAGCCAACAAGAGATCCTGATGGACGAAGTCAATCAACCTAATAAAGGATAATGAGAAAATAATATCAGAAGCTTAAAAACTTTTATTTAACTTAGATTTGAAGACATCAATATGAATTTTAAACAAAGTATAGAAAACCAAATTATTATGCAATCAACGATTACAAATCACCCAGAAAGTTATGCATGTGTAGTATCAAGCTTAACATGATTAACTATGCTCTCCATATGCCAAGAAGGCACTTTGGGGGAACTGGAAATACTTTAACTTCTCATTAGTCACTGCCCATACTTGCAGTGAAATGACTATGACAATAATGTCAGGCAAATATGATTAAGCATTTAAACTTCTGTGAATAGAACAATGAATGTTACAACAGAAGCATTTTAATCATCTAAAATGAAGGGAAATAAAGAGTTTTTAATTAATCAAGTTGGACAGTTTTTCAATAAGGGTTTCTTAGTCTCAAAAATATTTATAATTAACTGTTGCCCCCAAGCCAGCAAAGGCATAAGGGAAAAAAGCAGCATATAGGATCTAATGCAACCACTACTCTGAAGCAGGGGCTGGCCTATAATGATAATTAGAGAGGCTGAACCCTCAAGTAACTAGGCTAATAAAGTTAGCCAAAGCTATAATTGGTACCAGAAATAAGAATCTCTGGTGACATGCAAAAGCGTTACTGGAACTTAGTCTACATCCTCTTGGTCTGGCCCAAAGGATTGAGATTTAAGAACCCTATAAAGTATCAGTGGTGTCATTATTAAGGACAGTGGCAGCACCGTAATAGGTTTGTAATAGGGACCTCCTTCAGATATCAGAAACTGAGATTGGAACCCAGAATTTACAGGTTGTGTAACTAGAAAACTAGAAGGAAAATACACAAAAAGAAAAGATAACCCAAGCTTTCGAGAGGCTTGGTCTCTCCCACCCAAAACTTACTCAATATTCTGCCTGCCCCTCCTCTCTCCCTGCCCTCCCTTTTATCCTATCTGATTCCTTTTCTTGCTTTCCTAACCACCTGCCATGTGTGCAGATAGTTACAAAACAAAACCTTGCACCCCTTGCCTACATGAGGGAGTGATTCCCTGCTACCCCACCCATTTCTCCTAGTATACACCCTAGAGATGGGTGTGTATCTATCAGTTTGCATCTAGAAAACCACATTATTGGGTGAAGGATTTATAAGATCCAATATAACTGTAAGAGAAGTGGTTATTTTCTGTTGGGTAAATAGGATATTCTTTTGTATATGTTATTCTAGTTAGACTTCTAGTTACTATTACACTGGGTAAACTTGTACAGCACTCTTTTCCTTTCAGTAATAAAACAGAACAGCAGTGGCTAAGTGTGTTACGCTTTCCATTTGTGTTGTTTCTCCTTTCTTCTGGTTTTACAATAATCAAATAATATGTATTTTGGGTTAAAAATTTTGAGCCTCATGGGCTAGATATTCATATGCCCACTAAGTAACATATTTTGTCACTGGAACTAGAAGATAATAATAAGAATTCCCTGCTAAAGAGTGATCTAAAAACAAAAGCATGTAAAATAAGCAAAAAGTAATAGTCTCAGCTTCCACTCAAGGTTTCGAAGTTTTTTGTGTTTATTAAACAACAGCACTAGCAAAACCAGGATCAAATAGCTGCCAAATATTTAACATGCTTAGAACCCAAAAATAATTCTTGCAAATAATAATGACACACACACACACACACACACACGTTTATATACATAAAAGAAATGGCTTTAACTCAACATAAAAGAGGAAGCCATCTGATAACTATGCTACTTTAAGTAATCTCAACCAAAAAAAACACAGAACCTGACTAGAGATATATAAAGAGGACCCAAATTTAACTCTTCAAACTTTTGTTTAAACACCAAAAGAACCATAAACATGAAAAGCAATTTTTTCATATGCTGGAGGGGATAGGATAATAGCAACCTCAAGCTGCAATATAGGTGCAAACATGAAATACAGAAACATATAAAATTTCAGCATGACAATGTAAGAGATATCAGCAGGAGAAAAAATTATTACAGATAGAGGTCAATATCTTCGACATTGACTAAAGCACCATTCAGAGCCATTAAAGACTTGCCAGGTGGGATCATCCGCTGGTTTGCTATGATTTCATCTCGAACAGAATCATCAAGCTATCATACATCAAAGATCCATAAGAATAATAGACAATTATTTTGGAGAAAAATGTCTTCAAATATCTGAGCGTCTAACATAAATAACATGATTAAGCACCTTCATGCGAGACAAGGAAGAAACTATGCTAGGGAAATTTTGATTGATTTCCAGCATTGACTGCAGAGGATCAGAGGCATGGACAATTCTCTGTACAGTTTGATGTCCTACATCTGTTATCAACCGGGGTGGGAAAAAAAACACTTAGAGCACTATTCATCAAAGCCAACTACAATGTCAGCCAGTCATCAATCAATTTCTATTATCAAAAAAAAAAAAAGAAAAAAAAAGTGGTTTAAATAAATACCCTTTAGTTCCCAAACATCAAGTGTATCTGATACAGTTGATGACAATAGATAATCCCTGAAAGCCATGACCTCAGATGTTAACTCAGGTTTACGCTCCTGCAAGTAAACACAAACAGTTAAATTCATTTGAACCTCTAGTGACTGGATGGATTTGGGGCAAGGAAAAGGATACACTTCAATATAACATCTATAATAATTTGACCAAAACAGATAATAGTAAATGATTGTGCCACCTCATCCCATTCCCTGTTTCCTTTATGAAACCATCATAGGCATGAATTCTTCTAGGTTTATCTCATGCTAGGCGCTGCACTGTCATGTATCACTGTGCCTTACATTAAAATCCATCGCACTGTATCCCACGTGTTATATTACACATTCTTTCTGAAAATTTACAGAAAAGTATTCTTCCTCTCCATGATTAAAATATCCATTTTTGGCTAAGTTCTTTCAAAGATGACATTGACAGAAACATGTTTTTCTAAAATCTTCCATGTTCTTCATGGGGACTGCGGTGACCTATCATCATACGTCCCCTATTCCGAGCCAAGCAGTAGCACTAAAAGCATGATAGAAATTCCAACCATGCTTTCTCTTTCTAATAAAAGAAGAAAGTTCATAACAGAGGACAAGTTATCCTCAAAAAAACAATAAGGGCCACACACAGAAAGAGTGCAAAGGAGCACTTCACTATAATAAATCCCACCAATCCACTGCATGTCTAACAAGGATTTAATGAAAATACCCATAACAACCCTATCCCCAACCGTTGGTAAAGAAAGAGACTTCTTATAGATTTGAGCATTACACATTTACACTCCAGTCAAATGCACCAAAAAAATGCAAAGTCCAAATATCTTTGCAAGACCTTGCCTCCGTTCTCCTACCAAGACCTCTTTTTTTTATAAAGAATTTACAGAAAGAGGAAGAAGAGATGTGTAAGGAGGGTAAGAATTTCTTTTGAAACAAACAAAAGTACACCTCAATACAGCTCTCTAGTCCCTCTGTAGATCCACAAAAAGGCCTCCTCAAAAAAACCATGAGTTGACAGCGATATAGAAGCCCAAAAAAAAAAAGAAAAATCCTATCCCACAAAAGATGCCAGGGAAGAAATTTCTGATTCAAAACTATGCATTTCTCTCCATCCATAAACACCATGGCAATGCAAAAAGAGGACACTGCCAAAGGATCTTACACTCCTTCCTCCTACAAAACCTCTAAAATTAATCAACAAAAAGTCCTGCCTGCTCTGACAGACCTAGATTTTCCCAAAGACCCCAAATATCCTACTTTAAATATTTCAAGCTGCAAGCAGTATAGGGACAATTGGGCACAACTTTAGATCTTGCGCAGCAATAATATAATCATACTTAGCAGTGTTTTATAATAAACTTATTTTTCCTCTAAAACATCTCAATAAAAATATAAAACTTCATCAATACTGGAATATATAGAGTCCTCAATATCATCTGCATGTTTTACATAACTACTAACTGTTTATTCCACTCATCTGCTATCTTTATCAAAATCTATTAACTAGCAGTGTTACCACAACTAACTCAGTAGGTCCTGAAGCATTTACCATATTCACCCAGTCAAAACAAAATTCAATAACTCATACATGAGGAAAAGGATACCAATTCTCTAGTTCCAAGAAGATGCTTTAAGATAGGCCTCTGACAATACTCACAATATCGGGGTTTACAAGTATAGTATTACAGCTACCAAATTGAACATTATTCCCTCAAATCAAAATATAGAAAACAATCTCCGCATCGTTAATCTTGAATGTTTTCCAACATAGTTTCCTAGAAATAAACAACAACTCAAACAACAAAGTTAAGATCTGAATCTCAATTCATTGATATCAAACAGATAACTGAATAAAAACAGTCATCACTCATCAAATATATAGAATCAAGGTACAATTACATAAACTTAATAAGAAAAAATGTAGGATAAAGTATGACAATTAAGAGGATGCCGCGATCATGATATCTTGAAGCTAAAAACAACATCCATGGAAGGAATGGTAAGAGCCTGTTAGTATGTAAACTATCAATTATAGATTCATAATCTCAACTTTTAAGTGATTCGTGAGCTTCATAGTGAAACTACACTATCACAACGCCATTTTCCAATTTATTCTCCAATCTTTAGGGCTGTCTTGTTTTTCTATCTGTTCTGGTTCCTTTTCTCTCTTTTTTTTCTGGGCCCTTCAAAGTCTACCTGCTGTATACATATAATGTACTAGAGGTTTCATCCTTTGAAAGCTTTAACCAAAAAATAATTTATTATTCCTAACAAACAAAAGCATATAAGAGTTAAATATCACTTCTCCTGGTTAGCGTTTTTCAAACCTCAGCATATATTAATTACAATAAAATAAAGTACGTATTACATTACATAAACATGGTATCTGCAGACACCCAATTCTAACTTAATTTAATATAAATAACATATAACTAATTGATAGTTCCTACAAATGTCAAAGTTTTCTTTATCACATGTATGACAAAAACAAATACAAGTGCGATCTTACAAACCAGAATTTTAGAGAATATAAATCCTCTGATTTCTTGGCTAAGATCTTCAGTCCGGGGATCCTCCAAGGTCACACCTGTAATCCGCAACTGTATCAATGAGGGAATTATTCACAAGCACAATAATCCAATTCTTGTTATAAGAAGAATCCTTGACCATATTATTTGGATGAACAATGTATAAAATACCAATACCAATGAATTTTTTATTCCAGAAATAATTAACATTAGGACAATTTTCTTTTCAATTATCTGTTTCCAAAATTAAAATGCATAATATTTTCAAACTTGAAAGCCATTGCCAGAACAACTAGATAGAGCATCTTTAAGCATGATAAACTCAAAAAGAAACAACACCATGCGATGAGGTCAGGTTGGAGCAGGACAATGCTCACCAACTCTAGTGGCCAAAAAGAAAGACCATAAAGCATAAGGAAAACTTCTTCTTTAAGCAGCAGGAGTAACAGTAATAATTAGTACATATTACCCTATGAAATGAACCAAAAGTACATGAAAAAGAAAAGCAAAGGCAAGCAAGTAAAAGAAAACTTTCATGAAGGGGTTTAACAAAATTTACAAATTCTAGGAATAGAAATGAAATGTTGAGATAAGTAAGTCAACAAAAAAATAAAGAAAGAATGTTTTATAGCTTCTCTAATAATATGAGACTTCCAAAATTAGAACCAAACTCGCAAACTGAAAAGGAGAATCAAGCAATTACAAATCACAAGTACCAACTTTCTTCAACAAAATTGCTCCAATATTCAAAATATAAAACCTTACAAAAATAGCATGAACTCAACAGCATGTGTCAATCATTCTAACCTTTTTTTATTGTACTATCATCCATGGCTTTATATTCCATATTCTTTAATGCAAGTTCCACACCATAACCACCCAAGTTCACTGATTCGCTTGCACCAACAGAACCACAATGGGTAAAATTCGCTTCACATCCAGCAGGCAACACCGGTCTTAGTACATACTTAACTTTCCCCTAAAAATCATTTAGTCAACATATCAATAATTGTTGCAAGGGAAATATATACAATCATTATGATTTTTTTTCAATCTAATATATTATGGGCTAATGTTATACATCGTTTTTACAATTTCATGACTTCCATACCAAACCCTAAGTTGGAAAGCATTGCATACAAATATAAAAATAACACATTAATCTAAACTGGACTTGGGGAGATATATGATATCAGGAAAATATAAAACACTGAAGATGCATTTCACACTATTCAGGTGCAATTTATGTCATTTACAGCAGTTTTATACCTTCTTACACATCTCTTCTCTCCCTTGAAATCTTTTAGGTTTTATCAAATAAATGATTATATTTATAGGGTTTGATTTTAAATAATATCCTAGTCATAGTTATTAAGCGCCATGGCACTGTGGTGCACGCCACACAAGCTTGGGCAACAAAGTTGCCGTTGCCTGGTGATGTGCGTGTTGCGCACTGTGGCACGCACAACATGGGCCATTTTCTGTTGCGCATTGCGCGCGCAACGAGCACAATATTCAAAACGCAGGTAACACTGTGTTTTCTTTAAATTTTGGGACTGGGTCACTTAAAACACAGCCCCAGCCTCTGTTTCACATCATCCCATCCCAGCCCTGAACCTCTCCTCTCTTTCTCTTTCTCTGTCGGCAGTTCCTTCTTCTCCTCTGTTTCGGCATTTTCTCCTCCGTTTCAACCAGAACCAGCAAGCCAGCCCCCGATCCACGCCCCAGCTCTCTGTTTCGGCAGCAACCCAAGCCCTAGCTCTCTGTTTTGCACCAACCCAGGTCGTTTCTGCATGCCCTCAAATTATCTCCTCTCTCTCTTTTGTTTCGATACACCCTAGCTAAAACCCAGCCCTCTATTTTGTGTTCTATGGGTTCCTAAGTGAGTTCTAGTAAGTCTAAGAGTGCTGACCCAGCTTGGAAGTATTGTGTTTGTCCAAATCCTAATGATAGGAATCACGTGGTCTCTAATTTCTGTCAAAAAGTTATGCACAGTGGTATATTAAATATATTTAATATAATGTGCGCTGCACTTCAATGTTGCCCTATGCATTGCAATGCGCAACGAGCAACAGCGACATGAGCCCTTGTCGCATCAGTGCGCCGTGCGCCATAAATAACTATGATCCTAGTAAAAGCAAATCCATTTTGGAGGGGTTGTACAGTATAATGCTTAACCACTGTCATTATGATTTTCTTAGGCTACAAAAGCTGCAGCATATGATATTCCCTTAATACAAAAACAACAAACAGAAAGTTAAGGAATGGACCTCTCTGGCAGCTTCAACTAAAGCAACATGAAACTCCTTAAAGCAATTGGTTCCAAGAGCACCATAAAGGATAGCAACTGGACTTCCAATGCTTGAATCATAATGGACATGATCAAAATCAAATATTTCAGGTCTCTGAAATGAATCACCAACCCTGATGACAAAAATTAAATATTTAAGGGATTTTATGCAGCTTATTATTAACAATAACTTTAAAACAAAAATGAAAAGAAAATCAAAGGACAAGGACATTAATTGGAAGATAGAAGTACTCACACTTCAGCAGGGCTTTGAAGCCACAACAGTAATTCAGAAACATCAAAAAACAACTGTTCACCAGTATCCACCCAACAACATTTTCCTCCAGGGCTTTTTGGGTTTACACCAACATGCAGGGGATCTAATTTTCTAGTTTCAATCTTCTTTTCTGTTTCCATATTTTCTCCTTTCTCATTATTTGAGTAACTTTCATCACCTAGAGGGAAAGATGAAATAGACTCCTCTGCTAATTGCCGGTAAAGCACCAGTCTAGGGGATGCTGATCTCAGCACAAGAGAGAACTCAAACAGTGATGCCAACGGTTCTCTTAAAAGAGGGCGTCCGTATTCTAAAATTTTCTTCAGACAATCTTTAGCTGTATGATAACTAACAGCATCCTTCTCGCTATTAAGCCAAATCTCAATGAAGTCCCAGAACAGGTCTTTCTGTTCTTTAGACAATAATTCACTGTTTACAAGAAAGAAAATGGAAGTTATAGCAAGCTTAAAAGTAGATAAGCTAAACTATTTCATTTACACTCTGTTTCCACCACGTAGAAATTTTACAGATGGAAAATAAATTGAAGAAAAAATTTTAAAAAATTAATGAATAATAACGTAGAAGACAATATGAACCGCAGTTGAATAATAATCTATGAATTATAAGATTTGCACCATATACCAGAAATTAATAATCTGATCAGGAGTATGCCTTGATAAAACTTTAACAAACAATTAAGATACATGAATCTATGTTATTGTGTATACAACCTCTTGCATCCATAGAAAATATTAGAAAGTAAAATAAACAATCAAGAAAAGGACCATGGCACGTTGATATTCCAGTAAAGGAGATTCAGTGATTTTTACCACACAAAATAAATGCTAAATTAGTTTAGTTATACACCAATAGAAATCTCAAAGTCTATCTCACAGTAAACCAAAAAACTCAACCCCTTGAAAGGCCTACCTCTCTATAGAACTATCAAATTTAGGACCCCAAAATTTTCTTTCTTTTGCCTCTGCTGGCTTAAAAGTGAACCCAAATCTATGATTTTAAGTTTTCACAGAATCTAGCTAAGAATTGCAAACCGCATTCAACCCTTCGTAAATTGTCATCATCTACAAGTCTCACCAAATTATTCAATAATATAGGCAAATAAGATGCCACTTTCCCATTCCCACTTCACATGCCTTAGCCTCTACTCTTTGTTTGGCAAACAAGTACTTCAACACAGGCAAGAGAAGTTTCAAAAAACCTTGGAAACTTGATTAACAACAAGAACAGAAAACGACCCATTTGACCAGCGTAGATAAAAATTTCTACAAACAAGTTTGAAAATCACAATAACGACGTACCCGGCTTCTAAGAGCAATGGAGTACCAGACCACTTAGCCCGAAGGGAAGCTTGCACGTTCTTGGGTCTCGCACCATCAGCAAAAGCTGAGCCAATCCCCAATAATCCCAAACAAGCAAGAACAATGAGAACCCAACATCCAGATCTGCAAAGGGTCCCCATCTGCTCCAACAAGAACGTCAGAGGCAGGTATCTACGCTGTCACAGACGAAGTAGGCTCAGAATTGATCCACATTAGCAAATGCGAGAGCTGAGAAGATGATGAGAAGCTGAAAAAGTTTGGATTTTTGGTTAGTTGCGGCTTCCAACAGTGAAGTTTTTGGGCGGAGACCCAAGGCGACGACTCCGTTGGCGCAGCGATGCATATGGGGAAGCACCGAGTCTAATGTTATGTTATATAAGGTTTAAGGTTATAAGTTCAAGGAGGTATTTTGGTAAATTGAGAATACTATGTTCATTTTGTCCCCTCCTCTAATAAACCAAATAAAAGCTCAAAATCTTTAATAAGCATTAATTTTACCTTTGAGTCCTCCCTTCAGCAACCATTATCACCTTTTCACACTTAATGCCCATAAAATCATGCCCATAAAATCATGCCCACTTAGACAAGTATGGGCTCACCAAATTGGACACGTATTCAAAGGAGGATCCGAGCTAGAAGTAATGTCTTTTCCTTTAGTTGAGGAATACATAAATAAAGGGTGAGTCATACAATTCAATGAATAACTAATATCTAATACAGTAAAAATATGACAAGTTACGGCACGACTTTTTTCTTAAAAGATCTAACTACATAATTTCTTAAAAAGTTCATAAGAGTATAATGCTTACGAATAAAGCTTTTTAAATGAATAGTATTATTGTACACCAAAAAGTATAATACCAATACTATTATATGCACTACGTCACATAATAAATCATAAGCCATTGATTATAAGTTAAAAATTTAATTTATTTAATGATTTAATTTAATTCATTTAATTAGAGATTACATGTCTATTTAATAAATAATCAATTAAATAATGTAACTAAGTGATTACGTATCTATATTTAAATATATCTAAGGGACAAAATTCTAAATTACATACCGAAAATTTTTATACTTTATAACGAATTATAAAATTTACATCACATAATACATAAACACTATTAACATAATAAAAATCTTATTTATGTGTCATGTTCACTAAACTTAATTTATTTATTTATTATATTATTGGACTCATAATTTATAGACGTTATTGAATTAACTATTTAAACATTAACCAAATCACTTATTTTAGTAGTACATAACATAACATCACGTAAAATTTTTAAGCACATGACAATTTAAATAACACTACTAAATTGTCATTTCTTACAGAATTTATTTATACATCATTTGTTTGTATATTTCACATCCCAAAACAGTAGTAAAGCTAGATTTTTACCTGCATACAAAGCTATGTACATAGAAACATCAAAAGGCAAACTTGGCCTTATTAGGCCATGCATGAGAAATTCTAAGCTAACATACTACATAAAATACTACATGACTGACAAACTCCCAAATAAACTAACGATATGTCACATTCTGCACTACGAGCTCAAATACGTCCTGTCCAATGTTATAAACTAAATCAACATCAGTGATCAAGAAAACAAAGATTCTCATCTTCACTTTGCTGCAGGAGAATCTGGAAATATCACATATAATAGGGGTGAGAAATATACCTTTTCAGTAGGCATTTAAACATATTTAAAAATAGTAATTAAAATAGTGATATTTCCAGCTGTATAATATACATAAAACAGTTTCATGGATAGGAAATAATTAGAATATGGATAAACTATAACAAATTGCCTTCTGACATTCTTTTCATTAATTACATACTCACAGAAACTTTTATTTAAGGCTTGGCCTTCTTTCAATTATATTTCCCTACATGGTCTCATAACATAATTATTAACCCTAGCCATGACAATTTTGCATATTTGAGAATTTTCCCTTGACAAAGGGCATCCCCTAAACTTAAGTGGTCATATCACACCCTTTTGGTAGATTCCACTCAACATATCCACAAAGTAGACCATAGACACATGTAAGACTTCTCATAGACCTTTTTCTAGATATCTTATTAGAAATTCTTTTCTAATCTTTTTTCTAATCTTTTTGGATCACCTCTAATTCATTTTCTTTACTTTGAGGATCATTTCCAAGCCTTCATTGTTTCTTTCACTTGAATTAAAGTGAGCATGTAATTAACTTGAATGTGAATTTGAGACACTTAAGGCTTTCATTTGACATCCACCATTGGGATTAAATCTCTATTCATTCATTCTATCTCAAATTCCATACTTATTAACTTTGGGCATAAGCCTAGGCCAAATCTTTAGTAACACATCATTGGTTCTTATTCAACATAAGATTTTCATACCATTTCATGTAAAAATCCCTAATGGCCCTAGGCTTCTTAACATAGCCGTGCACCAAACCTAGTGTCTATAGGGTGTCTCTTTTCAAATCTTATTTGAAAATGTGCTAAGGAGATTCTAAATCATCAAGTGACTATTAAATCTAGATTTAGTCACACAAATTTCCATGGAACCTAGTGTGGCAGTGACTTTCATATAACATCACTACTAATTCTTTTCACATTCTCCATATACATTTTGTTCTTTAGTAACACCTAAGTAACTCATAAATTCCCCATATTATTACACTATGGCCATGAGCCTCACTAGAGGTGCATCAAGTAAATTTTATCATATAACTAAAGTTTAATCTAATTTATTTATCATTAAAACATCATGATTAACTCCTAAACTCTTAATTAGTTAATCAAATCCCTTTTTATTAGTTCATGGCCGTGTAGTGCATCTAAGAATATCGTGGTGGCTTTTTCATTTTTATCACTAAAATGGTGTTAATACAACATCAAACTACCCAAACTTTCAGTCATATTTAATTAAAATCATATGGTTCCTCATAAACTTTCGTGGCCGTGAGCATCAAAGAGGGTTTAGGATGTTCTTTAGCCTTCTAAGCATAGCAACTAACAAATTGAGATATACACAATACAATAAATCCTAATCTTATAATTTCTTAACAAGATTTAGAACCTAAGCAAGTAAATCACAAATTCTTTCTATGAAATCTTAGCATGCCCGTGACTTAGATATGTATTCACCATATTATTTTGAATCATTTCTATCCACTTTACTAACAAAACTAAGTTTAATCAACCCATAGAACCAATATTCAATTAGACTCAATAAGATCAAGCTCAAAGAGGGAAGAAAGCACACAAACCCTAACTATGGCAACTTTAAGAAAACTCATCATCTACTTGAAAATAGGCATGGTAACACCATAAAACTAGATTATCTAACAATAGATCATCCATAATCCCACTAAAACTCAAGAAGAAAGGATTTATATGGATTCAAGAATGACATACCCACCATGAAACTCAAGGTTTTCCAAGAAGAAAAAGCTAGGTTTGAGTTCCTACCTCTTGAAGATCAAGTTTTCTTGTGATTCTAGGCTTGATTTCCTTTTTCTCTTCTCTTTTCCTCATTCTTCCGCCTGGGTCGTGGCTCCCTTCTTCTCTTCTTTCTCCTTTCTTTTCTTTCTTCTTTCTTTCTTCTTTCCACCTCCTCTTGGCCGTGCACATAGGGAGATATAAGGAATTAACTTGTCTGTTTAATTTAGTTTTGGTTTTCCTAGAATTTTGGCTTTATTAGGCAAGCCAATGAGAGTTAGGACTTTTGGTTAGTTCTTATCCCTTTCATGATGACATTTAGTTAGGTTAGAACTAGGCTAGTCAGATTTGAACTAAATGGAGGTAACTAAATGGATTTTGTTTGGTTCCTTCAACCAAATAATGATGGTTTTTCTAACCAATAATAAGCTTCCAAGTGTTACAAGTCCATTGGCTAATTTCTTGACCAATGGATGGCTTCCAAGTGTCATCATGCCATTGGCTAATTCTTGGCCAATCACATAGCGCCACATGCCACTATTTAATTGGCCAACATTCTAGTCAATCCTAAGTCTCCACGTAGCACTTTCTCATTGACCAAATTTTCATCCAATGACATGCTTCAACATGTCATGTTCTAATAGGCCTATTTCAAAAATGTTACTTTTCTATTAATTTTGTTATATTATTCTCATCTAATTAAATTCTAAAGTAATTAGAAATATATTAGTGAACTCACTGGTCAATCTTAACAAATTACTAATTCTCTAATTTTCATTGGATAAAAATACCCCTGTTCACAGATTCAAAATTACTAAATTGCTACTACTAACATTTTACTATTCCACTAAATATTTCAACTGATATTTATTTCTCTTAGATAATTTTTAATGCTTTCTTTGATTTGAATAACACAATAACTGTTTTTAAAAATCAAACTAGGTAATAAATAGCAAATAATAAACAAATAACTATTAGGGCTAATTAGGATTTTAGAACTTAAATTTAGGCAAATAAGGATGTTACAAAAAGTTTCCACCATTTTTACACTAATGGGACACCTTACTAATTTGAAGGTGCAGCGGAAATGGGATTTTGAAGGTGCAATACAAGTGGTTAACAATGTGTAAATACATAGTTAATTTAGTCTGACAAGTAGTTAAATAACCCCATCTTTGAAATTTGGTAAACGAAAGTGAGATTTTGAAGGTGCAGCACAAGTGGTTAATAATGTGTAAAAAAGTGATTAATTTAATGTGACAAGTGGTTAAATAACCTCTAAGATGTTTGAAAATGCCAAGTGTTGAAGGTACAAGTTAAGTATTTAACAATGTGCGAAAAAAAATGATTAATTTAGTGTGAAAAAGTGGTTAAATAACCTCTAGGAGGTTTAGTTATACAAAGTATTGAAGGTGCCTGTTAAGTAGTTAACAATATATAAATAAGTGGTGAATTTAGTGTAAAAAGGGGTTAAATAACCTCCAAGAGGTTTGAAAAAGTCAAGTGTTGAAAGTGTAGGTTAAGTAATTAACAATGTGTAAAAATGTGATTAATTTAGTATAAAAAGTGGTTAAATAACCTTCGGGAGGTTTGAAAATGCTAAGTATTGAAGGTGCAGATTAAGTGTTTAACAATGTGTAAAAAAAAAAAAGTAGTTAATTTAACGTAAAAAGTGGTTAAATAACCTCTAGGATGTTTGAAAACGTCAAGTGTTGAAATTGCATGTTAAGTGGTTAACAATGTATAAAAAAAATAATTAATTTAGTGTAAAAACTAGTTAAATAACCTCCAAGAGGTTTGAATATGTTAAGTGTTGAACGTGTAGGTTAAGTAGTTAACAACATATGAAAAAATGATGGACTTAGTGTGAAATGTGATTAAATAACCTCTAGAAGATTTGAAAATACCAAGTGTTGAAGGTACAAGTTAAGTGATTAATAATGTGTAAAAAAGTGAATCAGTGTTAAAAGTAATTAAATAACCTCAATCATATTTTGAAATGTCATGTGTTGAAGGTGCATCATAAGTAGTTAATAATATGTAAAAAAAATAGTTAATTTAGTATGAAAAGTAGTTAAATGAGCTCTAGGAAATTTGGAAATGCCAAGAGTTAAAGGTACAAGTGGTTAACAATGTATAAAAAAGTGTTAATTTAGTATAAAAATGATTAAATAAATGAGTGAGAGGAGAAAACAAGAAGAAATTTAGTGATGTGACCTTCAAAGTAAAATTTAACATGTGCCCACATGACTAACTAGAAAAAAAAAATACTAAGGTGACTTCGAGTGTAAATATGGTGAGAAGACTTTGGTGTGCAAATAACAAAATTGTTTATAAATGCCAATAACTCGTCATTGCCATAAAATAATTTAATAAGATGTGACGAATAAGTAAAAAAGGGTATCAAATTCATATCTACTCAAAATATTGAAACAACTAATTAAATCAAACATATATAGGATAAATCAAAAATTTAAATTAACGAATAAATATCATTGGAACAACATTATGATTTAAGACAATAATGTATTTAACGTAAAGAAACATTTTTAATAGAGCAGTTTATCAGAGATTTCAAGTCAAAATTGATTCCGATTCTTTTCATAGTCATATTACATACATAGGATTTAAGAGTTAGCCCTTAAACAATATAGGATTTTGAGGCACTTTACCTTGGTATGTTAACAAAGTCAAATAGTCATACTTATTCCAATCTCAATATGAACTTAACATGAGGTTAATAACTTCCATACTAGTTAGGGTCAAATCAAGGTATAGGACTAACAACAGTTATTGTTATATGTAGTGTTTTGACTAAGTTTCTTATTCGAAGTGTAACAGTTACTAACATATTTTCAAACCAAATATAATTTATAAATAATTCAATTATTCACCTTAAAAATAAACATTTAAGAAGTATCTCAAAGCCAAACATTTAGGTTTAATAGATTAATAATCTCTACTCCACATTTCAATACAATATTCTTATCTAGTCCATGTAACAAAAAATACATTTAAACACAATGCTTGTCCCAAAGAGTTTTCAGAATTCTAAATAATTGTAACAGATTTTATAAACATTGTGTGCAAAAAGCTCAACAAAATATGTTACATTAGAAATTTTAAAGGCTTAAGGTGATTTAAAATTTAGTAAAACATATACCAATGATACCAATTACTGCTAAGGAGACAAATCCAACCTACAACTATCAAGGAGAATTAGTAGGCATAATAAACAAGTTAAATAGACAAATATTAAAGTTTAAAAACATAAAGTAGCACAACAAAAATAAGTTGCTCAACCATTGTAGAGGTTTACACATTTTCATGTCTGATCAAACTCTCTTCTAAAGTGGAGATGCTATCAAGCTCTTACAATCCATTTAACATATCAAAATGATTTTTTATATGCACTCAATTAGTTTAAAATGTCATCAGTATTCCTAAATCCCCAAGTTATTCCTAAATCCTACCCTAAAACCCCTAACTAGTAGTTTGACTTCTAAATGCTTCTAAAATACACAAGATTTTTGAAATCCTATGTCACAACTGTCCCCAAAAGATGCTCGCAATGGAATGGCAAGAGAAATTATTAGAAAAATGGAATTGCAACCAATAATTATTTAAATAGGAAAATTATTAGAAAAAACACATTTTGACAAAAATAAAAGAAAAATTAGTCTGTGAATCAGGTCGAGTTTGAGAATCTATTTATGCATAAGAAAGAACTTAAACATAATCCTACTGCACGCTTGATATATCAATCCTAAGACGGTTACCCTAAGTTAGTAATGTAAATTATTAATAAGCTTAAAATATTTAATTTACCCCTTAAAGCAAAAATAAAATTAAAACAACCATAGAAAACTTAAGAAAATTAAATGAAAATATTTATAATTTTGATATTAAAAAAAATCTAAAGATTAAATAGAAATATTTATAATTTTACCTACATATCCTCGAATCAAGGAGTCAAAGCCTCGTAATTTGTTTAAAAAATATTTATATATTGGTTGATTTTAATTAATTAAGGATGTTGAAATAACAAGAAAAAGAGTTTCTGTTTATATTAAAATTGTAATCTTAAGCTAGGATGAGCATGACACAAACCCATAAACACAACTTTAAAATGGTCAAGGGAATATGTGATTTCACATCACAGCCAATTGAATAATTATTTGATTTTTTAATGAAGTAGAGTCGAACATGACACAAAGTCATAGACCCGACCCCAAATATAGCTAAGGGAGTACATGACTCCACATGGCTATATAAATTTTTTTTATAAAAAAACTTGAGCAAGATCTAACATGTTACTAGGACAGTAAGAGATCCCTAAATAGTTGAGACAATACGTGATTCCGGAATGGCATTAAGCAAAATCATTTAAATTAACTAACCAAAATTCATTATGATATTATATTTATGTAAACAATACATAGATGATGATAAAATGAGATAATAATTGTACATAATTTTTTAAAAGAAAGTGGAATAGAAGAATTGAATTGAAGAATACACATAGAAAAGGGACATTTGCTATAATCACATGTTATCAAATATTTTCATTTCCTTTTTCAATTAAATGGTTAAATAATTAAGAAACCAAAATACTTGAAATATTCAAATCCAAGTATTGCTCTTTTACACTACCTATTATACCATGGCACGCCACAAGGTCTACAGCAACATAAGAAAAATAAAAAACAAATACATGAAATATCAAAAAGGATAACAACAATTGTTCTCTTTTTATCTTTCTTTCTTTTCTTCAACCGATACCAATTTTTTTTTCTTTTTTATGAAAACATCACCTGACCAACAATCAATAATAGGGTCCAAAACCGTGACACACTATGATTGCGGCCCGCATCTCTGTATCAATCTGCATTAGCCTACAACGATCGCAACGTGATTGTGACTACAACACAACCACAACTACAATTTAAAACCTTGCTTCTTCTACAGCATAAATGGAGCCATTGTTTCAAGATCACCAAAATAGGCCCCATTGTATATGTTCACTTTTCACTTATTCTTCTTCCTAAAAACACTGCAAGCCTCTTTCCATCGTGTTTCAATCTAGTGGTTTTTCTCCTTACTATATTGTCGAGTTGGTTAGTAGCTTACCCAAGTGGTGGAAGGTTTTTCCATCAATTAATGAGTTTTAGTTTCTTGCTGGATATTGATTTGTTTTCTTTTTGTGTGTAGTTACTGATGGGATATGGATTGCTGTAAAATTTATTAATATTTTGTTACCTAATGGCACCAGAAACTTCTTCTGGGATAAAGCCATTCTCTTTGTTCTCTCTTTCTTCCCTGTCTAAAATTAAGCCACCCTTTATTTGCTTGATGAATCTCCCTTTCCTCTTTAACTTATCTCAACTCTCTTTACTCTCTCTTAAGTTCTTTTTGGCTCAGGTTTCATTATCTCACCATTCTTATAATTTTCTCTCACTCACCACACTCTTGTGTGTCTCTATTTTACGTTACTCCTTTCCCTTCTTTTTTCACCAAGAACTTAGCCCTTGCTCCTCTGTCCTCTCTTTTCTCTTCCGCTTACTGTGTCCTCTATCTCTATATGCTTTGGCCTCTTTATGAGGTTTTTTGTGAAAGGGCAGTTACTGGGATGGTACAAGAGGAATGGCCATTTTACTGGAGGTATGGTTGGCCTTAAGGCTGGCAATAAACCAAATTAGTTCATGAGTAGTTCGAGACTCGAATCGTTAATTGGCATCAAACTTGGTTCATGAATCAAATGAGCTGAACTTGAGCTCAAAATTAAGCTCGTTAAATAAATGAGTTGAACTTGAGTTCATTTCTAGTTGACTCATTTGGTTCATGAACTGGCTCGATAGTAGATATATACGCATAATAATATAATTTAAAAATTAAATAAGTTTGAAAAAAATATAAGAAATTCGAGGCGACATTTGGTTCATTTGATTTATTTTATCATATTTTGGTTCATTTTATCTCAATTTGGTTCATTTTATCTCATTTTGGTTCATTTGGTTCATGTAACTCAAGCTAATGAGTCGAACCGAACAGTTCGCGAACTTAATTCGAACTGAACTTGAGCCGAAAAAATGGTTCATATCAAATTTAAATCGAGTTTGAATTGAACAATTTTTTTATCAAGATGAGCCGAACTAAACCTCAGCTCGATCCGGTTCCACTCTTTTCTAGCCCTAGTTGGCCTTGGCCTCAATTAGCTCCACTTCCCCCATCATTTCTCTCTTTTTTGCTATGATTTACCTCTGCCAAGCACATTAGATGAAGCTAACTTATGAATTATGGCATGCAATTGAGAGGGAAATGAATAGGGAACTTTTGTTGGCTTTCTAACTAAAAGATGAATATATTGGTTTGGTGAGATTTGTGAGTTGGTCATGGTTGAATATGGATTATGGGTATAGCGGGTTGTTTATGGATATTGGGTTTTGGGGTCATGGACCAAATTTATAATGGATTAAAATTGGGCCCTTAAATTTTCAAGATAAAGATGAATTGTTTTTGTAGGCTTTGAGACTCATTTTTCTTTATAAATTTTCATAATTAATCTTTTATTTTTTATTTATTCATTTTTTAAATTTTTTTCAAAGAACTTTTTTTTTCTTGAATCTTGGACAAAATGGAGTGTTCACATCCCACACCAAAGTTACCTCAAAGAGTCAAAAGAGAAGGAAGACGAATTAGTGTAGGCACGCAACCTTTTCTGCTAAGGTCTTCCATGGTCGTCTGACCAAGCTTCCTTAATGCCAAGCATTGGATTGTAGTCTTAATGCCTAGCATTGGATTGAAGTCCATAAGAGGAAAATGCCCAAATGCATACAAAACATCATGGGCTGGCCAAATATGGAAAATGAAGCAAGGAAGAGGTAGGGTGATAGGATGCAAGAGGAGAACGAGAGAAGGCTTAGGAGAGTATTCGACATTTGGACTGTTTTTTCATGGAGGAGAATAAAGAAATGTCTTGCAAAAAGGTGTTGGATCTAAGAGACTAAATTACCCTTGCTCCTATGTTTTACCAAACTAGTTCCTATGGTTATTATAGAAGTGCAATCTATCATTTGACCAAAAAGAAAAAAGAGAAAAAAACATACAATCCCTTAAACTTTGAACTAGTTGCAACTGACACCATAAATTTTCAAATGGTCCTAATTAGTTCTTAAACTATGATAATTACACAAATAGACACTTCCTTCTACTTGTTACCCCACTTAGCGGAATAATTGGCCATCATTATGTTTAGATAGTTTGCTATCTCCAATTTTAAGAATCCAACCAGACAATTGAGGGAGTTCATTAACATCAGGATCAGGATTATCTAACTGTAGTCTCATATTGTGAGTCAAAGTCAATACACAATAGTGTGACCATAAGTAAGAAGAATTAATTAAAGAGAAGACTATCTCAAACATGCTGCCATTTGGTATTACTAGTAATATTGGTCTAGACTCTCCTCCTAAAACAACACATTTTCCCCTAAATGGTAAATTTGCACTATTTGAGTTATTATGCTGAAGTATATCCCTCAAAGATGTAATATTCACCCCTAACTTAGAACAAAATACATAACCCTAATTGCCCTAATAGTTAATATAACAATTATTGCTATTTTTCATCTTATTTAATTTTTATTATTAAAATAATTGCTCAAATTGAAGAGAATACTGAAAATTACATAGAGAAACTAAGTATCAGTTGATATACCCAATGGAATAGTAAAACTTAAACAGTGACAATTTGATAATTCTGGATCTGTGGGGCATTTCTGTTCGATGAAAAGTTAGAGACCAGTAATTAGCTAAATTAATCATTTAGTTCGTTAATTTATTTCTAGTCACTTTATAATTAAATTAGATGATAATAGCATATCAAAATTAATAAAAAAAATGACTCTTGTAGAATAAGCCAATGAGATAGTACCACTTATAAGAATTCTATTGGCTTAGAATAAACCAATTAGGTTATGTCATATGTAAGCATATGATTGAATGAGAATGCGCTAATGAGATGTTAACAAGTGGAGGCTTATGATTAGCTAGAAAATTAGCCAATGAGGTTGTGGCATGTGTAAGCATTCTATTGGTCAAGAAATAGCCAATAAGTTTGTGACACTTGGAAGAGTGTGATAGCTAGAATCTTAACCAATGATATCTTGACACTTATCACTATGTGATTAGCCAAGAGTTGGCCAATAGGATGGTGACAAGTAGAAGTATGTGATAGTTGGAAGCTAAACTAATAATATCTTGACACTTAGAAGAAAACTATTGGTTAGAAAAGTAATGATTACTTGGTCAGAGAAACTAAACTAAACTAACCTAGTTACTCCTATATAGTTCAAACCTAACGAAATTGGTTCCAATCTAACTAGAAGGCATCATTAACATGATAGACATAAGATCAAAGACTAGAATTTGATTGACTTGCCTAACAAAGCCAAATTAATTTAGGTAATAATAAACAAATCCAATATTCCCAAAGCACTCCCTAGAGTCACGGTCAAAGAGAGAGAGAGAAAGGGAAAGGAAAGAAAAGAAAAGAGAGGAAGAAAGAAGGAAGTCACGGCCAAGCATGGAGGAAGAAAGAAAAGGAAGAAAAAGAAAGAAGAAAAAGAAGAAAAAGCCAAAATCAAGAGGGAAAAAGCTTATCTTCAGGAGGTAGGGGTTTAAACCTAAGTCTTTCAACTCAAAATCTAAGTTTCATGGTTGATTCTATGGCTTTTGATACTCTTGAATGCATGGTGGTTTAGGATTCTTGAGATATAATCTTGAATATGAATGATTTGTAGCAAGATTAACTTAGATTGTGTAGATCTATGGTGTATGGGTGTGTGACTTACTTGATTGTTCTAAGATGCTTGCATAGGGTTTGTATGGTGATTTCTTTTCTGTGACTTAAATCTTGTCAAGAAGGCATGAATATGAGCTCCTTGTGAATCTTTGATGTTGATTTATAGTTTGATGGTGTGTAATTTATTTAAATGTCTCTTGATGCCAACTAGGGTTACCATGAATGCTTTCTTGAGTTTGCCTTAAATCTTGTTAAGATTGAAGGTAAAAATATATAACATAGATGATTAGAAAATCACTAGGCACTCCCCCTAGAAAGCTACGCGGCCTTGTAGTGCTTAAAGGAAAGTTAAGTGTATTATTATTTAAATATTTGCTTTAGTAATGTTTTGATGTAGTTCTAGATGTGACCGTGTTTAAATAGCTTAAAAAAGTGACTTAAGCCACTTCTTATGGTGCACGGTTATAGTAGATGTTTAGAGCATTTATAGAAGATCTTATGTGATTGTAAGTTTCTTAGAATGTTTAAATATTAATTTAGATGAAATTAGGTTTGAATATTTTAGAAATGATTTAATATGCCACTAAGACATACAGGGCCAAAAGATACTTCAAGAGAAGTTAAATGTTGTTAATTAAGTTGGAGGTCATATTTACATGTTTTAGTGAATATTTAATACATTTCAAGTGGAGAGATTAAGTAGAAATCCATGATGCATCGAAATCATGAATTCGGCCATGTAGAGTTAAGAAGGAAAGAAGTATGTCTTGTTTGGGAGATAGCGGGAATTGTATGATTTAATAAAGTTTAGATGTGCTTTAAAGTAGAAAGGTTAATAAAAGACCGTGATGCATCATATTAGGATACATAACCTTGAGAATCCAAAAAGAAAGGTTTTGTGTTTAATTGGGTGATGATGAGACTAGAATATTATATTAAAGAATTAGTGTGTTTCAACGAATAAAGCAAGGGAAGAATTAAAATGAAGGAAGGTAAACTTGGTCATATTATGGCTTGGATGTTAGTTTTATACAATTAGATGGAAATCAAAAGAATAGAAAAGAAAATGTAACTTTGAGTTTTGGCCTAGGAGTACTAAGTTACTTCCTATTATGGATTTATGGGCATTAAGGT
This sequence comes from Castanospermum australe, assembly GCA_019955255.1. Taxonomy (NCBI): domain Eukaryota; kingdom Viridiplantae; phylum Streptophyta; class Magnoliopsida; order Fabales; family Fabaceae; genus Castanospermum; species Castanospermum australe. The sequence continues at coordinate 200,063 of NSJW01000022.1, forward strand.
AAAAGATGATCATTTGAGGATTAATTTATAAGGCTTTGACTTAGAAAACCTCTCTTGCTTAAGTATGACCTAAGTTGTGATTTCAAAGTGAGTTAAAACTTTAAGCATTTATCTTAATGATGTATGACCACTGAATAAAATTATGATATTAAAGCCTTGAGCTTAATGATATGTGGCCAATAAAAGTAAGTCAACAATGTATAGCCATTGAATGAAATTATGATAGTAAACCATTATGCTTGATGAATGGTTATGAATATGTAAGTGTCTTAAAATCACATTTGTATCAATTGCATACTTACTATAAGCAAAGTGGAAGAAATATTCTAAGTTTGGAAATAATACTCAAGAAAAAAAAATCAAAAGGAGGTGATCCAGAAAAATTAGAAAAGAAATGATAAAGAAAATGCCATGTAGATGATCCAAAGGCACGTGATCCATGAAAATCTTACATGTGTTTAAAGGTCCACTTTATGGATATGGTCCACCAAGAGTGTGGATATGTTGAGTGGAATCTACCAAAAGGGTGTGGTACAACCACTTATGTCAGGGGATGCTCTATGTCAAGGGAGAGCTCTCACTTATAATAATAGCCATTAATGATGAAAGTTATAGGGGTTATGCTCTAATATACGAGGCCATGTAAGTAAAGATGATTTAAAGAAGGTTAAAGAAAAGAAAAAGTGACAAACACACACACACACACACACATATATATGTGTGTGTGTGTGTGTATGTATATGTATACATATAAATATACATATATATACATATATACATATACATATGTATACACACACACACACATATGTGTGTGTGTGTGTGTGTATACATATATACATATTGTCATGACCCGAATTGGGAGTCCATAACTAGAATATGATAAGAGCTTACCAAAGGTTCACCTAAGCCATAGAAGCCTCAAACTATAACACCAAATAGACAATTAAGAATAGCCACCACAGGACCTCATAGATACTTTTTTTCAGTATACATTCAAACTTGTAATATCTGACAGGTGAATTTCAATCACCAACAATTTATTACAAATAAAATATCATAAAATGGTTCAATCGGTGACTGACACAAATAATACTGATATGAATCCTATTTATAGAAATAATGGAGCATATCTAAGAGTTAGCCCATGAGGCTTCTAAATTCAAAATTATAAACAAAACTTGCCTACATGAACAATGTGATGAACTCATCAAATATCTGAGAACTCCTTCGATCAAATCAGAAGAGTTAAATTAGAACCGATCTTATTACTTGTATCTAAAAAACATGTAATTTGGATGAGTTTACAATTCAGTGAGCAGTCAATATTTACTATACTAAAAACAGGATAAGCCAATGTACGAGTTTTTCTAAGAAAACAAATATTTTAAAATAAATACTAAATGTATGTATAAGAAAAATTAATTAATAATTAATAAATAACAAGATAACTTAAAAATAATATTTTATGAAATAAAACAATTCAAACATGTGATCATAATAATTTCTATCAAAAAGATATCACAAAATAGTAAGTCAATAGGCTAACATTTTTAATATATCAAAATCTGAAGTAATCAAATAAAACATAAACAATATAAGAGAATTCACTGGGTAAAACCAGAATAAATTGAGCACATAGCTCACAGGGTAAGCAAACCAACCCTAAGGCTTGAACTGAATAGACCGAGCTCAAAGCCCGCGGGTAAACTAACCAAACTGACAAGCAAACAGTTTGAACTAAATCTGACAAGTATACAACTTGAATTGATAAGCGTCATGCTCGAAAAAGATATCTAACCCACGCGACCTACTGGGCTAGTATCTCCCAGCTAGTTAGGATCTAATCCGATTATATAAGGTGAAATAGGCTAACATTTACTGCTATCAAATGCAGTGTCTGAAAAGAATTTCTCCTAAAGAAATTATTTTTTCAAAAGTAATTGTAATACATATAAAAAATAAATTTTCTTATGAATAGAAATAATATCAAATTTATAAACATAATTCAAGAAAATGATTTCTGACATTAGAAAAGTCAACTTTATCATACTTTGAATTTTTCTTCTATTAACATAACAGATGTCCATATCAATTTTCATTAATGGTTCAAAACCATTGTCAATATAAGTCCATACAGATAACAAACTAAAATGTCGATATTTTCTATAATCACAAAATTTTCAATTCAATGGTTCAAAAGCATTATGATAATTAGTCTAAACACATGACAATTCAAAAATCAATATTTTTTCTAATAGCAAAAATTTCAATTCAATCTATTGTTTATCATAACCATGTTTATAAATTAGATATAAGTTCTCCAAAAGTTTGCTTGTCCTAAGAGTCCTTAAGGCTCTACTATATTCAAAATTTAATAGTAAAAACATATTTCAAAATTTTCAAAGGAAATTTCAAATAGACATATAACAGATAGAAACTACTCACAGTGCTAGCAATATCCAATTGGGTCTGTTTTTAACAATTTAGCTTGGTGAACTGGAGGTTTCTTGTATTGTTTTATAACCATAAAAATACCAAAAATCCTTATATCAATTATAGGCAATTCAATTACCTAATTTAATTTCCACATCCTAAATAATTCTAAATACCAAATCGCAAAATAGCCCAATGAAAAATATAAAATAAAAAATATCAGAAAAAATGTTATTACAGAAAATATTTACTAACCTAACTTAAGCCAAAATAACATGAACTCCAAATTAATGCCAGATACTGCTCCCAAAAATTACTAGATCCTATTACTCTGTTACGAGGAGCTTAGAGGAAAAAAATAATTAAACTTATTTATGTTAGAGTCTATATATAACCATTTTTAGGGGAATGAGTTTACTATTTTTTCAATATTTTGTTCAAATTATAGGGTTTAAGTCGGGAGAAGAAAGAAAAAGAGAATGGAGATGAAATAATAGTATTGATTGATATGAGAAAAAAGTAATAGATGTATGATATGTGTTATAAAAGATAAAGCATTAACCCCTATTTATAATATAGTACCCTAATCAAATAAAGAAATAAATAGGAAACATAATGAAATTAGGATACAACTCCTAAAATTACTTCCTCAATTAGAAAACTAGTTGATTCCACAATATATACTAAAGATCTTATAAAATATTCTAAAGATATTCTAAATATATACTAAAGATCTTCTAATATATTTTAAAGATTCTACAATATATCTCAATCATTCTCTTTCTCTTTCTCTTTTTTGTTTTTTAAACTGATCTTTTTCTTTTTTGGTATCGTGACACACACACACACACACATATATATATATATATGTATGTATGTATGTATTCTTTCGCATTGTGTAAATGCTTTGCATGTTGGAAAATCCATTTGTATGTAGATATGGTGATTTATGCAAGATTTTATATTTTTGGGATGTTTAACTTTTAAGGGAGACTGCTGAATTTTCAGTAGAAAACCATACCATTGATCCATTATATTTGTTAGTCCTGCTAGGCTTGCTAAGGTGGTTGGGCCATCCAATGCGCCGGTCAAGGCCCTCAGTTTCAGTTGTAACAGGGATCCACTTACATCGGGTGTAAGTGTTGGTACACTTACTTCATTTAATAACTTTTTATAAACGTTGAATTGTTAGTTTAAAACCTAAATGATCTAATCATACTTTACACGAGCAAACAACAATTATATCTATGCGGAAACATAAAGAGATTTAATATACCTCTCGCATTTGCTATAATTTTTGAAGCTCCAAACTTTGATTTCTGTGGTGCTTCTAAGCTTTCACTATCGTCACTTTGATGGTGTATATTGAGACTGAATACGTAAGCAAACTTCGAGACACAAAACCATGAACACACATCCTCTTAAATAGCCTTGCCCACCACAGAAGCTGTTATAGACGTGCACCTTTAGTGGGTAGTTACTGAAGCAGTTGTTTGAATATGGTTTCTGAAGATATGGGATAAATGTGGACCACCTCTTGACTTATCTTCTATAACTGACTGAAGATAAAACCTTTGACTTGGTCTTCGGTAACCAACCAAAGATAAAGGAAAAAATTCAAACATTTGAAAAATTCAAACATGAATGTTATCAATCCAATCGTTAGATTGAAAGTTCTTATGAAATAGATCAAGTCGTACCACTTTATTTTAACATATAAATGTATTTTTTTAAATAAAAGTAAATATTAACTATTAGATTATATACTTATAAATGTCCAATTTATCTCAAATTTGATATGCATGATCATCAAGACAATATTATATAATTCAACAGTTAAATTAGTTTAACTTGTATTCCATAAAAAGTTATTAAACAGTATAAGTGTCAAAGACTTATACCTAATGTAAGTGGATCCCATCGTGTGTCTATATATATAAAAAGTTATTTACATACCTTATTGTGACAGTTTTTATTATATCATTTTTATATAAATACACACATAATTATTTATTTCAATTGTGAATAGCATGATTTACCTGGAATGCTCCAAAAAATGCACTTTATTCTATCTTGGTTGCAAGGGTGAGAATAAGAGGTGAAAAATAAAGTTGATTACTGAGAAATTTTGATGTCAATCAATTCTTAAAAAAGTTTTATAACCTTCTCAATGATATTTGCTTTGAAGACCAAAATGGTTTAGGTAGTTGCTTTTCCTGAACGATTCCAACACCAGTTTAGTTCCTCAAGCATATTTCCATTTTGATAATTTCCGCACAATACTTCATTTTTCCAATAATAATGGAGACAACTGTTGTGGATACCCTTTTGTCCATATCTTTGTTTTTTGTCAGTAGTCCTTATCTGCAATCTGTGGATGCATCTGGTATTAGAACCATTGTTACGATCATTGTGCATGGGCTAACTGGTGAGCTCTCGAATAAATAATTCGTTGGTGGGCTATCTATGGAAAATGAGTACCACAAGTTAAGAACTATTATGTGGACAAGCACCAAAATATACTTGTTGTACAAATTGTATTATTTTATAAAGCCGCGGATAAATCATCTTTATAATTTGAATTTGTCTCCAAATTTTATTAATTGCCTTCAATATATATGTCGCAGGTCCTACTTTGCAAGTTGTCAATTCTGTCAAGCCTAAAACCAATGCCGCAACCATGGAGAATGCGCTAGCTGGCAACCTTCTTTATGAAAAGAAACATTTCAATGGTTGAGGTGATTATTATGCAGACCACTCATTACACAATATGTACCTTCAAATAAAGAGGAAGGTGACTATTATGTCAGGAAATTCATATTTGTCAATTTTATGCTTTGCTTTTGTGGTTTGAGTTTTATCTAAGATAATTAGATCTTTCAAAATTAAAACAGAAATAATATGCAAAATAATTAATAATACATGTGGCAATATATCTAGAGGGCGCTGCGATAAGAGGCAACTAAATTTATAAAAAATTCTAGGAGTCGCCATCAATTTTTATTTGAATGGAAAAATAATTGAAAAATTTTTTTTATTAAGAAAACTGATCTTTGAAAAGAGATTAGGTTCGAAAGTCTAATTATGCATAGAAAAGAATAAGAGCTTAATTCTACTGTACCCCTAATATATCCGTCTTAAACGGTTACTCTAAAGCTAATTGTGCAAATCTCATTATGACCTCAAAATGTATTTAATTTATCCCAAAAAATAATGATTGCAAATAAGAAAGAATGATAAAAATAAACAAAGAATTAATTGAAAATATTTATAGTTTTGTCTTACCTCGTGTACCTACGTATCCTCATGTGAAATAAGAAATCAAAATCACGTAATTCTTGTAGAAAATGTTTGTGGGTAGCATTTTAATTAAAAATTAAGGATTTGATTAAATAAAGAAATGATTTATGTCATGATTAAATCAAAAATGCTTTGATGATTTGATTAAAGAAAGAATGTTGTGTGAGGATTGATTGATACAAATGATAAAGATATTTGATTAATTAAGAAGAAATTATTAGTTCATTGTTTTTAAAATAAAATGATTATTATCTATATCACTCATGAAACAAAGAGGCATCACGTCTACGTTGATTGTCGATGATTTTATTATTATTTTTGAGACAGAAGAGTCGTCGTGACAACATCGTCCTTAATTGATTAAGGATTGATTAATATTCATGATTTATTAAAAAATAATTAATGATTAATTAAAAATCTGTATCCCCTATGAATCAACGAGTTGTCACGACAACAATAATCATTGGTGATTTTAAAATATTTTCAAAACAGAAGAGTCGTCACGATAACAACGTCTTTAGTTAATTAAAGATTAATTAAAATTTTATTATTTCTAAATTGATGAGTGATTAATCAAAATCTATATCACCTATGAGTTAAAGAGTTATTATGACAACAATGACCATTGATAATCCTAAAATATTTTTAGAACAGAAGAGTCATTATGACAACAACGTCCCTAGTTGATTAAATATTTTAAATTAATGATTATAAAGTTTTGAAATAATTTTTAATTTAATTTTGAAATCGAAGTATCATCACGATAACATGGCCCCGATTAGATTATTTTTTAAATCAACAAGTTGACCTAACTTAAACAATTCAGATTAAATATTTTCATTTTTATTATTATTAATTTATTATTTATTTTATTTTATTATTACTATCACTTATTTTATTATTTTATCTTTTACCAATTTTTTTATCTTGGCCATCGGATAAAACTTAAGTGCAAAGATTAACTCATGACCTACTAAGCCGAACTAATTTTTATATAAACAAAACTCAAACCATATACAATCAATCGGTCCCAAAATCACTATCTCCAAAATAAACACATTAACAGGCCCAAAAACACAATTTAGATAACACTAAATCATGACAGACTTTGCATCACATATGATAGCAATTAACAAATAAATAATACATAAGTAAAATTAAAAATTGAAACATAAAAACAACGAAATAGAAAAAGCCACACAAGAGAGCGTGCACAGTGGAAAGGTTGTGTGTGTGAGTGAGTTGGGTGCAGAGGTGTAGGGAGGTGGGTGCTGTGCCATGTTGTGTTGCAGTGAAGGTAAGTGTGGTGGCTTGGTGGATATGTGTGATGCAGGAGTGTGGGTGACGAACTAGGAGTGTTGAACCGTGAATGGTGCCGCTGCTATGATGTGCAGGAAATGGGGAGAAACTTGGAGCTGTGTGAGGTGGTGCTTGGCTGGTGGTGTCTTGTGCAGGTGGGGTGAAGGTGGGTGCTCTGTGTGGTGCAGGTGTGAGGTGCGTGCGTGAGTGGAGCTTGATTAAACATAAAGGTGTTTCCTTTACATTATAATCCATCATACTAGAACACAATTAGGATCTTGGAATTCATGATTTTCACATACATTAGAATTAAATCAAAATATGAATACTGACCTTTGTCCATAATGCGGAATAAACTTCAGATCTGAAAGCCTTCTTGATTGTTGAATCTTTATCGGTCCCTTCCTCTTTCTTATTTACGCTTTTAACTTTCTGATGGAAAAATAAAATCACAGCGTATCCTTATGGGTAGAAACTGAATATATGGGGGTTTCATTTGAAATTCAAAAATTATAAGTTATCTGTTTCTTTCGAATTTCAAAATCATTAGTTATCACCAGGATAACTTCCCACAACCATCAGATAACCACTCCCATCAAGTGGTTATTCCATCCTTTATAACTGCCCACATTATTTACCAAAATTACCCTTTAGCCCTCAATGTATTTTATTAAATCACACATTTAATTCCCATAAACATGAGACATATTCTAACATTCTCCCACTTGGCTCATGTGGTAAATGTTATTTCATGATTTAATAAAACATCAACATTAATATGCACAATTCAGCTAAAGGTTTCATACATTGATTTCATCATAAGTCATAATTAAGAATAAAGCCAAGAAGAGTCATGGCGGTTCTATACAATCAAATCGGCATAGTTCCTTCCATGTACCACTATATTAGCTCTTCTCCCTAATATGATACTTTAATGCAAGTATACATTATGTCCCATAACAAATAATAATGTCTTCATTAGGGACAAATCATGTATTTTAACATCAACATTCATATATGCATATATTCATAAGTTTGAAAACAGGATAATTAACAGAAACTTATACATTCATTAAATCCAGAATGTCAATAGTCAATAATTACAATAATGATTAACAGTCATTAGCTGACATAATGCCCATACTATACAAATGACCAGTAAATGTCTTGGGCAATAATCCCTTCGTCAAGGGATCAGCTATCATAAGATCGATGCAACATGCTCTATTGACACTCTGTGTTTCTGAATCTCTTCTTTAACGACAAAGTATTTCAATTCCATATGCTTAGCACCTTTAGAATACTTGTCGTTTTTGGAAAAGAAAACTGCTGCGAAATTGTCACAACAAATTTTCAGCAGCCTATCAAAACTGTCGACCATTCCAACCCCTGAAATAAAATTCCGTAGCCATTTAGCCTGAACCATGGCCTCAAAGCATGCCACAAATTCAGCTTCTATAGTGGATACAGCAATTACAGACTGCTTCGCACTTTTCCATGATATAGCTCCTCCAGCTAAAAGATATAAGTAGCCAAAAGTGGATTTTTCTTGTATCCACACATCCGGCAAAGTCTGAATCTGAATATCCAATGACCTAAAGATTGTTAGATTTCCTTTAAGTAAGCATGTGATTCTTTGTTCCTTGCAAATATCTCAGAACTTTCTTTGCAGCTTTCCAATGATCCATACTAGGATTACTCTGGTATCTTCCTAACATTCCAACTGCAAAAACTGATATCTAGTCTCGTACAAGTCTGACCATACATTAAGCTCCCAACAAGCAATGCATATGGAATTGCTTCCATTTCTTTCCGTTCCAAATCATTCTTAGGACATTGCATAAGACTGAATTTGTCTCCTCTCTAAAACTTTATTAATATATGCTTTCTAAGACAAGCCTAACAATCCTTGTAATCTGTTACGGAATATCTCTATCCCAATCACATAGGTTGCCTCAACCATATCTTTCATTTCAAAGTTACTAGAGAGAAATATCTTAGTCTCACTCAAAAGACCAAGATTATTAGTTGCAAACAAGATGTCATCAACATACAGAATCAAAAATATAAACTTGCTCCCACTGACCTTTAGATATATACATCGATCGACGATGTTTTCTTTAAATCCAAAGGAAACAATGGTATCGTTAAACTTAAGGTACCATTGTCGTGAAGCTTGTTTAAGTCCGTATATTGATTTCTTAAGTTTGCACACCATATGCTCTTTTTCCTTTTTCTATGAACCCCATTGGTTGGTTCATGTACACATCTTCCTCTAATTCCCATTTAGAAAGACAGTTTTTACATCCATTTGGTATAACTCTAAATCATAATGAGCCACCAATGCCATAATGATTCTTAAAGAATGTTTCTTGGATACCGGTGAAAAGGTCTCCTTATAGTCGATGACATCTTTCTGAGTGAATCCTTTTGTAACTAGTCTGACCTTGTAACGTTCTAAGTTACTATGAGAGTTATATTTGGTCTTAATGACCCATTTACATCCAACTCTCTTACAACTTTCTGGTAACTCAACAAGGTCCCAAACTTCATTTTGTTCCATAGATTTCAACTCTTCTTTCATGGCATCTAATCATTTTTCAGCATTATTACTATTCATGGCTTGTGAAAACGTGACTGGATCATCTTCCATTCCCAAGTCAAATTTAGACTCTTGTAGATATACCACATAGTCATTAGAAATAGCGGATCTCCTTTCTCTTTAAGGTTTTTTTAATGCTATTTGTTGTGGTTCTTCTACTATGGGTTCATTCGGTTCATTTTGCTGTGACTTCATTGTGAGTAGTGGGATCATTTATTTGTTGTTCTTCATTATTATTAATCGGTACAATAACATGAGGAACAACAACCTTATTAGAGACACAAGTCAAGGGAACTTGTACACTCAATTCTTGAATCTCCACTTTACGGGGTGTTTCACTCCCACTAACTTCACCATTCTCAATGAACCTAGCATTTCCAGTTTCAATAATCCTTGTAGTATGATTAGGACAATAAAATCTATACCCTTTCGACTTTTCTGGATAACCAACGAAATAACCATTGATTGTTCTTGCATCCAATTTTCTTTCATTGGGATTATAGTATCTAATTTTCTACATGGCAACCCCAAACATACAAGTGCCTTAGACTAGGTTTCCTTCCAGTCCACAGTTCAAAAGGAGTCTTTGGAACTGCCTTACTAGGAACCCTATTTAACACATACATGACAGTTTTTAGAGTATAAGTCCACAATGAAATGGGTAGAGAAGAATTACTTAACATACTCCTAACCATATCTAACAAAGTTCTATTACGCCTTTCTGACACACCATTTTGTTGTGGTGTACCTGGCATTGTGTATTGAGCACATATGCCTCTCTTTTCAAGGAATTTAGCAAATAGACCAGGATGTTGTCCGCTTTCATCATACATTCCATAATATTCACCACCCCTATCAGATCTGACAATTTTTATTTTTCTGTCTAATTACCTTTCAACTTCATTAATGTAAATATCTAAAGTATTTACAGCTTGAGATTTATCATGTAGCAAATAGACATAGCCATAACGTGAATAATAATCAATAAAGGTGATAAAATATTTTTCTTTATTGAAAGCATTTACATCAAATGGCTCACAAACGTCAGTGTGTATTATTTCAAGTAGCTGAGTGCTTCTTGTGGCTCATTTCTTAGTGTGTTTCATTTGTTTACCTTTAATACAATCCACACACACATTCAGATCAGTAAAATCTAAATCCGGAAGGATTTCATTCTTTACTAATCTTTCCATTCTTTCTTTGGAAATATATCTCAATCGTTTATGTCACAAATAAGCTGAACGTTCATTTATTAAGGCACGTTTAGTGCCAACGTTATGATGCAAGGTCATAAGCATTTCAGCATATAGATTATCAAGACATAATTTATATAATCCATCACATAAGGTGTCATTGCCAATCAAATGATTGTGCTTGTACAAACTGAAACAACCACTACCAAATCTAAAGGAATATCCAGCCTTATCAAGTTTAGAAATTGAAACTAAATTCCTAGTTGTACTAGGTACATACAAAGTTTCCAATAAATCTAAATGATATCCAGTGTCAAGGATTAAACGATAAGTCCCGACAGCTTCTACTGGAGCTTTCATTCCATTGTCCATGAAGATAAACTTTTCATTTGGCCTTGTGGCCTGGGTTGTAAGGAATCCCTGCAACATATTAGAAACATGAGTAGTACATCCAGAATCAATCCACCAAGTGTTATAAGGAACTTCAACTAGATTTGATTCATAACATACATAAGCACTAGGCTTACCTTTCTTTTCGAACCAAGCCTTATGTTTTAGGCAATCCAGGAAGTGCCCAACCTTTTTACAGAAATGACATCTGTTTCCATTATGTTCCTTCTTGTGAATTTTAGAAGAAGAAGCCTCATTAACCTTTAGAGGTCCTCTTCCTTTCTTCTCATGTTTCTTCAAACTTTTCTTTTCAGCTTTTTAACCTTTCACATAATTGATGGAATGAATTCCCTAGTTTCTTGAGTCTAGTCTCTTCCTGAACCAATATACTGTGCAATTCATGCACATTCCATTTATCTTTCATGGTATTATAGTTCATCTGGAAAGGACCATACTCAGACGGTAATGAGTTCAGGATGAACTGCACCAGGAAATTTTCATGCACATTCATCCCCAATGACTTAGTCTTGCTGCAATATTTGTCATCTCAATAACATGCTCATGCATTGTACGATAACCATCAAATTTCATGGTGGTCAGTGTACTCATTAGTGTCTCAGCAAGAGACTTATCAGCAGTTTGGGAGCGTTCTTCCACAAGCTTTATCATTTCTTTGGCACTTTCAGTTTGTGGAAGAGCTGACTTAATGTTGCTAGCAATGCTCATTCGTATGTACATGAGACTCAACCTGTTGGATCTTTCCCAATTTCTATAATGGACCTTTTCCTCTTCAGTGCTTGTAGTAGCAGTAATAGCACCAGGTTTCTCTTCTCTAAGAGCCAAATCCAGATCCATTACCCTAAAGTAAAATTGGATTTGCTCATTCTATTCAGAGAAGTTAAGTCCATTAAAAACTACAACAGTTAAGAACAGCGAATGTGTAGCAACTGGTACTGGAAGGAATAAAATTTGAAAATATTAATACTTTGAGTTATACATACATACACATCAACATGCTTCACGGATTCAGATACATTTCATACAATGCATATTGATGTTTACCTTTGGGCAATCCATCAATACACAACATTCAACATAATGATGCTAATAGAAATTTCACATAATTTGGCAATGATGTATACACTAACTAGAAATATTTATTATCTTCAGATATATAAATATAACTAATAGTATATTCACATCACCAACATTCATGCTCATTTATTATAAAGACAAGCAATCAACTTTTGGGTTAATCTTTAACTGCTTTATAATAATGAACTTCAATTCACCCATAATAAAAATAATAATTTTCATGTTATTTATAGCATTAAAATTATGGGCAATTGAAACACAATCATAATGTTCGGAATTAAAACAATTCATAAGGATTTGGCCACTTTGGTGACTAACAAATCCACCATACTTAATTCCAAACACAAATATTTTTTAAACAATTATTGGATTGAAATTTCATATTCAAATTTCCCTTTTTTTTTTATCTCGTCAACATCATGAGCATGAATCGTCCATCTCCGGTCGTCATCCATCTCTGGCTAACATCCATCTCCGGTCAATCCCTTCGGCGGAACGTGCGCATGAATTACACACGCAACTCAGCCCCTCGCAACATAGATCCCGGACTCGCAGATTTCTCGTTTCCGAGTGAGGATTTGTCTCGCACGTGGTCTGTTAAGCCCAAAAACCCCAAATCCATACCTTCCGTCTCCGCTCAGCCTCACCGCTTTCGTGAGCGTCGACGAGTACCGGTCGCCGGCCATGTAGTCCTCCCCGAACCGCTGCACACCTGGTCAGGATTCGGTCTCAGATTCCGGCGTTTTTCGTTTCCACAGACAGTCAAGCATCGTCGTCCAACCGAAGCTTCTGGTTTCGGCTGCAAATCTCGTTTTCCGACGGGAGTATGATGATAAATCCGGAAGAACCGTGACCGATCGTTGAGAGAAACAGCAGGAATAGCACGCCGGAACCCATCACCAGAAAGTAGGGGAGACGCCAGAATTTTGACAGAAAATAGAGTGGGTTTCGAAGGGAACTGGTTTCTTTCCTTTTTTTTTTGAACAATTTCTCAGATCTGGAGTTCTCATATCTTTCTCTTTGATGTTTATTTTGTCATAACGATTTAAAATTATCATACATGGAAAATCATGAATTCCCAAACCTTGCTTTGATACCACATGTAAACATAAAGGTGTGTCCTTTACATTATGGTCCATCATACTAGAACGCAATTAGGATCTTGGAATTCATGGTTTTCACATACATTAGAATTAAATCAAAATATGAATACTGACCTTTGTCCATAATGCGGAATAAACTTCACATCTAAATGTCTTCTTGATTGTTGAATCTTTATTAGTCTCCTTCCCTTTCTTGCTTACGCTTTTAACTTTCTGATGGAAAAATAAAATTACAACGTATCCTTATGGGTAGAGACTAAATATATGGGGGTTTCATTTGAAATTCAAAAACTATAAGTTATCTATTTTTTTTGAATTTCAAAACCATCAATTATCAGGATAACTTTCCACAATCATTAGATAACCACTCCCATCAAGTGGTTATTCCATTCTTTATAACTTCCCACATTATTTACTAAAATTACCCTTTAGCCCTCAATGTATTTTATTAAATCACACATTTAATTCCCATAAACATGAGACATATTCTAACAGCTTGTGGTGCAGAGTTTGGATGAGTGTTCTCTTTTGGGGCTCTGCGTGCAGTGGGTGACTGCCATAGGTGATAGTGTTGGAGTGTAGAGGTGTGTGTGGTGCTTGAAAGAGCTGTGCAGGTGTGGCGGGACTAAGAGTGCAGGGGAGGCTGCGAACCGTGTGTGTTGTGAAGTGGAGAGTTTTGTGCTGTGAGTGTGTGAGATGTGTGAGATGTGTGAGTGCTCTGTGTGTAGCCGTGAGCAGGGGAAGTTCTGAAGCTTTCCAAAAATAGATGCACAACTTTTCTAAAAGAAAACCAAAGAATGGGAGCTAAATCAAGAAAGAATGGATGAAATTTATAGTGATGAAATATAACCTGCTACCGTGAGGATAAAATGGCCTGAGAGTGGGGTTCTTCAGCTCCTCTTCGTCCCCAAAATCTTCTCTGGCCTCTATTGCCCTCTTCTTTTTCCTTTCTGCTCCTCTTCTCCCCAGCTTTCTCTATGGGTCTTTCCCAAAAAAATCTTCCCCTCAGTGAAGGCCCCTCTTTGACGTTGTTATGGACACAGAAAAATTCCCAGTCCTCATCCTGCTGTGCGTGCGTGTTGCGAAATGAAAAGGTGAGTGTGGAAGGGTGAGAATGGTCCCCTTTTCGTAACCGATTGATCCCCTTCACCGTGCCTCCCCTCTTTCTCTGTTTCTGCGTGATTGTCTGCTTGTACATGGAGGGTGGAATGGAGAAATTGAGATGGTGTGGTGTGTGCATATGGTAAGAAAATAGTATGTTATGGCTTAGAAATTGGAACAGAAAGTTTGGTGTTAGGCCTTCACATTATTTATTTACTTTTTACTTTTTGAACTTTTAAAATTTTGACAATTATCTTTTTCATGATTTTTTACTTTTTTTTTATATAAAAATCTAATTATTGAGTAGCCTAAAATAGCTATAGATAAGAAAATGCACTAAGCTAGACAAAAAAGTTGTGGGTAAGGAGAATTTGAACAAAGTGATCATGATTGAGCTAAGATTGTGAACTTTGAGTCAAGGAATTAGAATTGGAATTGGGCCAAAGGATTTTATTTTATCTAAATTTATTTAAATAATTTTTTATTTTTACCATTTATTTTTATTATTTTTGGAAATTTTGATATTGATAGGGACATATACGGTGTTTATAATGTACACTAATTAAAAAGGGTAGTTTCATTTTGTCCAAAGGCAATAAGTTAGGTAGTTCAAGGGTGTAAAAAAATCAACCAAGCAACATAAAGAGTTTTTCCTTTTAGAAAGAGAAATTACATTTGTTAAGTTTATATTTGTGTTTTTGTGTTATGAACTATTATAAATTTTAGACCCCATCCTCCTTCACAAAATACATTAAAAATAGAAAAGTGAAGAAAGGGCATCAAATTTTATATGTATACCCTTTTGCCCATGCCTTTGTTATTTGTTGCAGGTCCTTATCTAAAAATTGTGGATTCATTTGGCATTGGAACCATTGCAACGACCATGGTGCATGGGCTAACCGATGAGTTCCCCTATGAAAATAAATATTTCAATTGTGCTATTTTTTCTACCTATGAGATTTTCATGTTAATAAGAAACCAATATATAAACCACTAAGAGAAGATTTACTGTGAAATTTTTGAATGATTTGTAAAACACTTTAGATTGATAGATTAATCACAAAGTAATTCAAAAATAAGTTAGGAAGACTTACTCTTCAAATTCTCTGAACACATTTATTTAGTTATTAACGAATTCCTACAAAATTGAATTATGGCAACTATATCATCAAAGAAGTTTATATCTCAAAACCTCTAAACGTGATTTATTTAATTAACAAAATGACTGTATCGATGTCGCATTCATTTTTAAATTTTGGGAAAAAAACCAAATGACAACTAAACAATTCATTACTATCAAACAAGAAAAATAAGTGACAAGAAAATTAAAAATAAGAAACCACAAAACGACAATGAAAAGAAAATTAGAAGAAACCAAAAATGAAATTATCTATGCTATATATAAAGGGGATTCCCTTTTGGTGTCTACTTCTTTTGCATGTATAAAATGCCATTACATTTATTTAAAAATAGCTTTAAAAAAGGATAAAAATATAAAATGATATTGCTGTACATTCTACATTTTTCTCTCATAGAATACAACTCATTTAGCTTCTCTTTATCTCTTTAACTTCCTTAGTGAAAGAGAATTTTTTATGTAAAATAATTATTTTTAAAATTTAAATATATCACTCTTATTACAAAAAAAAATACATATCACTTTATAAATTTTTTATACAAGTTAAAAAATAAAAAATGCAGATTAAGAGGTATGAAAGTATCTCTCAAAACGCTAGTATGATAAAATGAAAGATAATAGAAATTAAAAATGAAAATTGTATATGATAGTCAAAAATGGAATCAAAGCAAATTACACTAGAGAAAAGAAAATAACAACTAAGGTTACGGGGAGCACTTGTGACAAGATGATAATAATAAAATACTAGCTAATCAATAAAAGAAAAAGCAATAGAACGGAAAATTTCTGGCAATATGATAAGAAGAGTAGTATCATGGACCCAAAACAAAACAGAGCAGTTATTCATATGATGATCCAAAAACCGACGTTAGCACGCATTGGTCCTTCTCCATGGATTTATAGTGTCAGAACAATTTCTGTGCCCTTTTTTACTGCTACCAAACAGAAACGAAGGGATAACAGAGAGATTTTCATTCTCATACTTACTCTAAAGTCTAAACTGAAAGTCTAAAACCTTTCTGCAAAGAAAAAGATCATTTTTCATTCTCATAATTTATGCTGTGAAGTTTTCTCTATCCCTTGAAAGAGGGCAAGACCTTTAGAAGTTTCTAGAGTCTAAACCTGCCCAAAGAACACTTTTTTTGTTCAATCCTTGTCCTTTTCTCCTTAAGGATGCTTCATATATACCCTTACGTTTTATGTCCATTGGAGAAGTTTTATCCCAAAATTGCCTTTCTCACATTGAGCTAACGTGGAATTGTTCAGAACTTGAAAGGCATGATTGTTTCACTCTCTTATATCAGTTGGTTTCAAAATCCAAACTGCTTTAAACTATCAACAAGACTTAAATAAAACTTAAAAAAGAGTTTTAAAGAATTTGAATCCTCTTATGTAATAGGATCATCTTATTACAGAAAGATAAATATAAATTATAATATATTAGATCTACCATGATAGGTTATAAATTTCACTTTTTACATTTAAAACCTTTTATGTCTTTATTTCTTTAATAAGACACTTTCCTGCTATTTGACTAATAGAAGAGGATTTTAACCTAGTTTTAAATTCCTCCAATTTATGTTCAAAAACTGTTCAACATAACGAACATTAATTATGAATTGAACTAAAAGCAGGAGGTCTAAATACATTTTGGCATATAATGCATATCCTTCATTTCAAATGCGAGACATGGATGATCAAAGATGGATAGAAACACATGTATGCAACTAGCACTTCAGGGATGTAACCAGCAAGTACAAGTGCTCATAATCCATTCTAGGGTCATAACCACAACTACTCCAGTTAGGACACAAATGAAGCAAATATTTTCAGTTTTTTAATCTTCTACATTATATGTGTGAGTGAACAAAATTTATGAATTTGCTAAAATTGTTTACCCTACTAATCACGTATGTTTTGTTTGAGATATGCAAAAGTAGTTGTTTTGAATCAATTGAGAAGAGAAGGAAGATCTAAATATTTATATCGTACTATAATATGCCAAATATTCCAACCTAACAACCAACTGATGAGAAAGATCTCAGGATATATTTTTATTAAGATATTAGAATGCATTTGCTTTCTCATAATTTTGAACCAGATCTAAAAGATTAGAACATTATTCCTGAAAAAATTGACAAAAAATAATGAAAAAAAACAAAACTAGTTAATCATATTTCCTCTGTCCACTTTTATCTGTCGTTTAAGATTTTTGTACAAGAATTAAGAAAATTATTAAATAATCTTAATTGTAGAGAAATATAATTCAATATGACTAAATTATCCTTTCTCTCACTTCGTTAATATTTTTTTCTTTCACAATTTCACTTATTCTACTAATTCTCTCTATTAAAAGACAAAGATAAAGTTGAAAAAAACTAATTAATGCTTTCTTAATATTATCAATTGACAGATATTTTAGATAAGAAATTTTTTTTACACAGCAATAAAAAGTGAACAGAGAAAGTAGAACACAAGTATATTTTCCATTTTCCAAAACATTGATCCAATTGCAATGAGTAATTACATTGACTTACTAGTCAACAAGCAGCTATTGACTGAGAATTCATGAAACACAACATTCCTTTTCATTGTGCAAAGTGCCAATACTCAGTAGTCTCCTTTTCATCGTGCATTGTGGCCAATTGCTTTTAACATACATGATAAATGTTCTTGCAAAGAAAGGACGATTTTCATTCGTCAGTAAAAATGCTCCTTTGTTGAGTCTTCCACTATGACTTTTCCCCCTAGCCACACCACTCATCAGCTATCCACTATAGTTATTTATTGATAACAATAGCACAAAATAAAGATAGTGGCGATGACTCGAAAAATCTGAAGTCAAGATGGAGAACAACTACAAAGAAAATGATATTTAAATCTCAGGCTGTTTATCAAATACTATATCTAATGCATGATTTGAGGTGAAATATTAAGGAACTTTTAGAAAGCAATTGTAGGAATGTGTATGAAATCAAATAACCATGTCAAGGAGATTCTTCCTAGTTTCAAACGACTTGTTAGTTAGGAATATGTGTGAAACCAGAGTCGGTACTTTTCCAATGCGTTTCATCATGGCTGATGATTGCTAACCCCACAGTCCACCCATATGTATTTTTTGTTGGATTTTTGGACATGGGAGTAGTGTTTAGTATACAGGGTTGAAGTGTGGACTATAAATACTTAGGGTATGAAACTACTTAACCTAAAGTTAGCTATCGAGACATTACACACTCAAGTGTTTTTCCAACACTCTGTCTGTTTTCATTTTTTTTTCACATTGGGGACCCCTAGATTGCACTCCAATTGGGCCATCACTTGTGGCATAGAAGGAGTGTTTGACATAAATGGTCGAAATGTAAACAACTAATGCTTGGATATGGAACAACTTCGACCTAAAAGATAGCTCTCGAGTCTTTGGCCCCATCCAAGCTAATACACCACACTTCTTTTATTCTTTCCAATGTGTGACTTTTACCCACTTCACCATCACACACTCACCACACTCACATGTGTTTTTCCATTAGTTTTCATCGTTGAACTACGTTTACTTACATGCGTATTTCCATCCTAGAGGCTGAGAGGCAGTCCATTTGTATACTTAGACACTTTCATAAGTTTTGTTGCACATGCTGGTATCCTCTGCAATGAGAACTCCATTGCTTTTAGCGATTCTCTTGTACTGCATGTACTTATGCAGCCACATATTTGTGGTGTCTGGCTTATGCCTTGAGGATCAAAGATCATTGCTGATCCAATTGAAGGACGACCTTGAATTCAAATATGTGGTAGATTCCAGCAAAATGGAGTCATGGGATCAAAGCTTTACTTGCTGTCAGTGGAGCGGTGTAACCTGTGACAAGGAGGGACATGTTACTGGCCTTGACCTGAGTGGAGAATTTATCTCTGGTGGATTTGACAATTCAAGTAGTCTTTTCAGTCTCCAACATCTCTAGATTTTAAATCTAGCTACTAATTATTTCAATTTTGTGATTCCATCCGGATTCAACAAGTTGGAGAAGTTGACTTATCTAAACTTGTCATATGCTGGCTTTGTGGGGCAGATTCCAATGGAGATTTCTCAGTTGACAAGGTTGGTTACTCTTGATATCTCTTCTCTTTCTGATGGGCAAGAGCTGAAACTTGAGGACCCAAATCTACGAAAGCTTGTCCAACATCTCACCAGTATTAAGCAACCGCATCTGGATGGTGTAAGTATAACAACTCAGGGACAGGAATGGTGCAATGCTTTGTTGTCACTGCCTGGCTTGCAAAAACTAAGCATGTCGCACTGCAATCTGTCGGGACCCCTTGATTCTTCCCTAACAAGACTTGAGAATCTCTCAGTCCTTCGTCTTGATCGGAAAAATTTATCATCCTCAGTGCCAGAAACCTTTGCCAATTTTAAAAATCTAACTACCCTCAGTCTTCGTTATTGTGGGTTGACAAGAACATTTCCACAAAAGATCTTCTAGGTTGGAACATTGTCAGTTATTGACATATCATACAACATCAATCTCCACGGTTCCTTTCCAAATTTCCCACTAAATGGATCTCTCTGGACCTTAAAAGTAAGTAACACAAGCTTCTCTGGAGCATTTCACCACTCTATTGGTAACCTGAGGCACTTATCTGAATTGGATATTTCTTAATGTGATTTAACATAACAGTTCCCAATTCACTGTCAAACCGCGCAGCGCTCAGTTACTTGGATTTTGTAATATCCATACTATTATAAGTATTACGTTACGTAATAAATCATAATCAATTGTTAACAAACTAAAAATTTAATTTATTTAATGATTAAATTTAATCAATTAATTTAAGGATTACGTGTCTATTCAAATAAAATATTCAATTTAAACAATTAATTTATTGAAATAACGAACTGATTATGTGCCAATATTTAAATATCCTTAAAGGATAAAATTTCAGATTACATATCTAAAATTTTTATACTTTATACCGAATCATAAAATCAACATCACGTAATAAATAAATATTTTTAACATAATAAAATCTTGATTACGTGATTTGTCTAATAAATTTAATTTATTTATTTATTTATTAGATTACGTGATTAATAAATTTCTAAACGTTCTTAGATTCAATCTTAAATTCTAACCAAATCATTCATTTTAATTTCAACACACATAGAGACATATAAAATTTAATCACACATTAGGCTAAACATAAATTACTAAACTAACATTTCTAAATATTTATTCATACACACATACGTATGTATGTCTTATTCACTCTATATTATACATCCAAAACGTTTGTTAGAGTTAGATTTTCACTTGTATACAAAATTATATACATGCATACATCAAAATATATTTGGCCTCACTAGGCCATGCAGGATAAATCCTACATCCAGTTTCTATATGGAGCTAAACAAACCACCTGTAGGTAACATTCTGAATAACCAGTTCAAAAACGTCCTGCTTAGATGAATAAACTGGATCAACATCAATAACCAATAAAACAAAAGCTCTCATCTTGACTCTGTTGCTGGAAAATATAGAAATATCACATATAATAGGAGTGAGAAATATAATTTCTCAGTAGGCACTCAACCATAATATAAACAGCAATGAAAAGTCATAATATTTCCAATTGTATAACATACAAAAAAAAAAGTTTCATGATTAGTAAATAATCAGAATATGGATAGTTTATAACAATTTACCTCATGACATCTTTTTCATTAATTACATGTTACGGAAACTTTTACTTGGGACTTGGCCCTCTTTCAATCATCTTTGCCTACATGGTACCATAACATAATCATAAACCATAGTCATGGCAATTTTGCATAATTGACAATTCTTCCTTAACATAGAGCGTCCCCTAACATAAGTGGTCATATCACATCCTTTTGGTAGATTCTACTCAACATATCCACAAAGTGGACCACAGACACATGTAAAACTTCTCATGGACCTTTTTCCATGATAACTTATTAGAAATTCTTTTCTAATTTTTTCAGATCACCTCTAATTCATTTTCTTTACTTTGAGAATCATTTTCAAGCTTTCATTGCATCTTTCACTTGAATTAAAGTGAGCATGTAATTTTTTTACTCTTAGTCACTAAACATACCCAAAGATGCCAAGTTTTCTTATAGAATGTCATCTTCTACCTTAATGTTCATAGAATAATTAAGGGCATTTATCTATCATCTAGGGTTCATAAGCATTATAAGCACTTTTCTAAATTCACACTACATTGAATTATTTAAAATGTATTAAGGTGACACTAGAATACCAAAGTCTCATTAATATTTATATGGTTTAACTACAATCCTTTTAACTAACACATGACCGTGTGCCACACTTGGCTATATCATAATTTCTTTTTCACATTTCTCAATTGGATTAAACTAAAGTAACATTAAAATGCTTAAGAGCTCATTCATACCTAACTAAGTCATATGATTCCTCAACTAACCATACTATGGCCGTGAGCTCTAAAGAGGTGCACAAATTCAAAGTTAGCAATCTAAGTATAATTTTATCTAAATTGTCATTAAAACATCATAGCTAACCTATAAATTCCTAATCATTTTTTCAAACCCTCTTGATTAATTCATAGCGATATAGTATATGTAAGAGTATCATGACTTCTTTTCTACTTCTATCACTTTACTTATACTAACACAATATCAAAATACCTAAGCATCTACTCACATTTAGTCAAAATCACATGGTTCTTCATGAACCTTCATGTGGCCGTGAGCATCCAAGAGAAATTTAGGGTGTTATTCAACCTTCGAAGCATAGCAAATGACAAATTGATATCTACACAATACCATAAATCCTAATCTTATAATTTCTTAATAAGATATAAAATCTAAGCAAGTAAATCACAAAATCTTTTTATGAAACCCTAGTATGGCCGTGACCTATCTAGGTGCTCACCATATGATTTTGAGTCATTTTCATCTAATTTATCAACAAAACTAAGTTAAAACACCTCATAGAACCAATATTCAAATAGACTTATTAAGATCAAGTTCAAAAAGAGAAAAAATATACAAACCCTAACTATGGCAACTTCAAGAAAGCTCATCATCTACTTGAAAGCAAGCTCACAAACATCATAAAACTAGTTTATCTAACAATAGATCATCCATATTTAAGCTAATAACTCAAGAAGAAAGGATTTCCATGGGTTCAAGAATAGTATACCCACCTTGAAACTCTTTGTTTTTCAAGAAGAAAAAGCTAGGTTTGAGTTCCTACCTCTTGAAGATCAAGGTTGCTAATGATTTTAGGCTTGATTTCCCTTTTTTCTTCTTTTTTCTCTTCTCTTTTCCTCTTTTTTCCTCCTTGGCTGTGGCTTCCTCCTTCTCTTCTTTCTCTTTTCTTTTCTTTCTCCTTTCTTTCTTTTCTCCTCCCCACGTCCTCTTGGTCGTGCACTTAGGGAGTCATAAGGAGTTAACTTGTTTGTTTAATTTAGTTTTAGTTTCTCTAGAATTTTGACTTTATTAGGCAAGCCAATGGGAGATCAAGCCTTTTGTTTGATCTTATCTAGTTATGACGACCTCTAGTTCAATTTGAACTAGTTTGGTTAGATGGCAACTAAATGAGGTTAATTAAATAGTAATTAGTTTGGTTACTCTAACTAAGTAATAATGGCTTTTTTCTAACTAATGGTGAGTTTCCAAGTGTCACCATGCCATTGGCTAGTTTCTTGACCAATGGATGGCCTCCAAATGTCACAAATCTATTGACCAATTCTTAGCCAATCACATAGTACCCCATGTCACTACTTCATGGTCAATTTTTTAGCCAATGATAGGTCTCCACGTGTCACTCTTTTATTGGTCAATTTTCATCCAATAACATGCTTTCACATGTTATGCTCTAATTGATTAATTTTATAAATGTCACTTTTCTATTACTTTTATTATGTTATTCTCACTTAATTAAATTTTAAAATGACTAAAAATACATCAATGGATTTAATAATCAATTTCAGCTAAATATTGTTTTTAAATTTTTCACTGGATAAAAATACTCCTGTTTACATATTCAAAATTTTCAAATTGTTACTGTTAAGATTTTACTATTTCATTAGGCATTTCAACTAGTGCTTAGTTTTTCTAAGTAATTTTCAGTACTCTCTTTAATTTGGACATCACAACAAAATTATTAAAAATCAAACAGGATAATAAATAGCAATTAATAAATAAATAACTATTAGAGCTAATTATGGTTTTAGAATTCATACTTAGGCAAATGGGGATGTTACAAATTTGCCATATAATAGCTTCACAGGTCCAATGCCATCATTTGGTATGGCCAAAAAACTCACCCACATAGACCGTTCTCGCAATGGTTTAAGTGGTGCAATTCTATCATCTGCTCACTTTGAAGGATACAAAATCTTGTTAGCATTGACTTGCGTTGTAAGTCCATCAATGGGAGCATTCCTTCATCTCTTTTTAGACTTCTATTACTGCAGAGGATTCAGCTTTCCTACAACCAATTTAGTCAATTGGATGAATTCACAAATGTCTTCCTCTGTATTAAACACCCTAGATTTAAATAGCAATGATTTATCTGGGCCTATTCCAGCGTCTATCTTCCAGCAGAAACGACTTACTATCCTCCAACTTTCCTCAAACAAGTTCAATAGGTCAGTGTTGCTAAATAAGCTTTTGGAGCTCAGAAATATAACTGCACTAGACCTTTCATACAACAACTTGTCAATCAGTGTGAATGTTCAAACACTGACCTATCTTCCTTTCCCAACTTCAGCAATGTAAAATTGGCATCCTGCAACTTGAAAACTTTCCCAGTTTCTTGAGATACCAGTCCAGATTAACTTATCTAGACCTTTCAGAAAACCAGATTCAAGGAATAGTGCCTAAATGGTTTGAAGACTAGATAATCTTGCACACCTAAATATTTCTCACAATTTGCTGACTGATTTGGAAGGACCTTTAGAAAATCTTAGTTCTAACTTGTTAGTCCTTGACCTTCATAACAACCAACTGTGAGGGCCAATTCCTGTTTTTCCGAAATATGTTGCCTATTTGGATTACTCTAGCAACAATTTTAGCTCTATTATCCCATTTGATATTGGTGATTACCTGTGTGTCACAATTTTCCTTTCTCTTTCAAACAATACTTTTCATGGCAGCATCCTTGATTCCCTCTGCACTGCTTCAAATCTTCAAGTGCTTGATCTTTCCCTTAATAACATTTCCGGAACCATACCCTCATGTTTAATGACAATTAATGAGACCCTTAGGGTATTAAATCTGCAGAAAAACAATCTCACAGGCCCTATGCTCGAAATGTTTCCAGCTTCCTGTGCTCTAAGGACTCTGGATCTCCGTGGAAATATATTAGATGGACAGATTCCAAAATCTCTTGCTAATTGCACAGCATTAGAGGTGTTAGACCTTGGAAAAAATCAGATTATTGATGTCTTTCCATGCTTTTTGAAGAACATATCCACACTCCGTGTCTTGGTCTTGCGAGAAAACAAATTCCATGGTCCCATTGGATGTCCAAAGACCGATGGAACTTGGCAAATGCTTCAGATTGTTGATCTGGCCTTTAACTACTTAAGTGGTATACTACCTAGAAAATGCTTCACAAAGTGAGAGGCGATGATGTCTGATGAAGACCAAGCTGAATCTGAGGTAAATCACGTCTGATATCAGGTTCTTCTATTTGGTCAAGTATATTATGAGGATTCAGTGACAATTACAAGTAAAGGTCAAAGAATGGAGTTGGTTAAGATTCTAATTGTCTTCACTTCCATCACTTCTCATCCAATCATTTCCAAGGGGTCATACCAGAAGAGCTATTGGAATTTAAAGCACTCTATGTGCTTAACTTGTCAAATAATGCTCTTTCGGGCCAAATTCCCTCGTCTATAGGGAATATGAAACAGCTCGAGTCATTAGACCTGTCGAACAACTCATTGGAAGGAAAAATGCCCACACAGCTTGCAAGTTTAAATTTCCTTTCGTACCTGAACCTCTCCCTCAATCATATGGCGGGGAGGAACCCAACCAGTACCCAACTTCAGTCATTTCAAGCAGCTTCCTTTGAAGGCAATGATGGACTATATGGACCTCCGTTGTCCAAAAGTCCAGCTCCAGATGGTGGAGAGCAGGGGTTGCCACCAACACCGCTAAGGCTAGCTTGTGCAGTTGATTTCAATTTTACAAGGGTGGTATTGGGAGTTAGTGATATTATCTTGGTAATGTTGTCTTTTTCCAGCCACGTTCTGCATTCCCCGATTTAGTTGTTCTTTTGGTTTGTTTCTTAAGAGTATGTTTAGGAGTTTAGAAAGAATGGAATGGAAAGAAATTTAAAGAAAATAAAAAGAATAAGAATAGAAAGTTAATTAATAATTTTTTTTTATTTGGATGTTTTAAATCTTTTAAAATCTTTTAAATTAAAAAAATTTTAAAATATTCATAAAAATTAAGAATAAGTTTTGAAAGATTACTTAAAAATTTTTATTTATTTTTATTTTCTTCTATAAAACTTATAAATAAGAGACTTATAATAAACTTATTTATTTTTTTATTTTCTCTCCCTGACCCTTCGTCCAAACATAACTTTAGGAGAAAAAAAATTAAAAACAGTCATATGTATAGGAACTATGAATGTAGACATTTTACTAGATTTTAAAGAAAATTGTGTAACAGAGAGTGGTGATGAAATGAATTTTTCTTGGCTAAGTTTTATTTCAATATAAATAGAGATGAGCTGATGATAGTTAAAGATATCTTACCTTTTCATAATTTTTATTTTATATTCTCTAGTAACAGACTAAAAAAAAACAAAAGAAAAGGACACAAGCCAAAAGGTATACTTTAATTCATCATGATGTTAACGTAGAATAAAGGATCTAACATTTGGATGAAGAAATTTTAGGGTCTCCCTGCTTGGATTCATAATGCACAGGAGGAATGCAAGAACCAAACCAAATAATCTGGACACCAAATAGCCAATGGAGGTCCACTAAAGCAAAAGGATCTTTTTTTTAACATTGCTGAGTAAGAAAATGAGCCTCAACAGCTGTGAGGTTTTCTCTATACCTTCCGTTATCAATCAAAATGATCCTTTTCTGAAAAGTTCAATATAACTATTCCCCTGGCCACCACTGCCCAGCTATCCCCTTCTGTTCATAATAGCAATATTACAATCACCTTAATCTTGGCAAGGACAATTGAGTAGTTTGAACGTGTGCAATACTCTTGGCAAGGACATTCTTCTGTAGTTTCGAACAACTTCTAAAATGGTGTATCGTCTCATAGTTCAAACTTCAAAGTGAAAATTGACATCACCATTGAAATTCTTAGAAATCTCGTTATTGCCACTTTCCCTCCAACAGATATTTATTGGGTGATCATTGTGTTTATGTGTGAATGGCTCACGGCCATGGGAATAATTTTGGGAGTTTGATGATCAAGTTGTTAGACATAATTCTCTTAGTAGGTAATGGAAGCTTGATGATTTTAGGGTGTGGCTTCATGATATGGTGTTAAATTGAGAATAAATGATCTATACTAGTGATATTTGTTTTTCACTAAGTTTTGGTCATGTGAGGATTTCTAATAAAAGTCATGTGGTTTAGGTGCTAAATAGTAATCTTAGAGTGTTTTATGATAAGTGGAGAAGATATTTTATTAGAAGAATGGAGTTTGAAACCATAGCGTATATTTCACTAAGTTATATATATGTCAGTTAGATTGACTTGAGTGTATTTGGAGTTATAATAGATAAATTTCAAACCATTAGCATTCTAAGCCTAATTCACGGCCTTGAAGGGTTTTGTGTAGTTAAGGTTGTTAAGTCATGTAATCTTGAGGTGAACTATGGGTTTACAGATGTTACAAGATGTTTGATTGTGAAATTGAGGTGATTTAGAGATGTATTCTTTTATATAATGTCTCTTTGAGATGTTAAAGCCTTAAAAAGTCCTCTCTTAATATGTTATATGCTTACTTTAATTAAAGAGAAAGAATAAGCTAAGTTTGGATGTGATCCTCTAAAGAAAAAAAATGAATTTGAGGTAATCCATAAAGATCAGAAAATAATTTCTAATAAAATGTTATGGAAGAAGTCCATGAGAAGTTCTACATGTGTCTAGATCCACTTTGTGGATAGGCCCACCAAAGATATGGATAATGGAGTGGAATCCACCACTATACATATGGAATGACCACTTTAGTTTTAGGGAACGTCTTATGCCAAGGGAGAATTCTCAACCAGTTAAAGTTTGGATCATGTAGATAAAAGAGCAATTTAAAAGGAGTTAAACTCTAGTTTAAGCTTAGTGAGCATGAAACATAGAGTAAAGTTTTATGAAATTGTACATGTTAATTGTTATGCATATTTAAGATTATTGACTAACCATAAAACTATCTTTTCTGTATTTATTATAGCTGTAAATATTATGGAACTTATATTTTTATTTTTTATATACTTGAGTATCTACTGAGAATTTATTTCTCACTCCTATAAACTGTGATATTTTCAAAGCTTCTTACAGCTGATTGAAGATGAAATATACATCTCTCTAGTCATTAACACTAGCTGAATGTCTCCTCATAGGAGAACCAGTTTGTTTTGGTTATTTCAAGTGGTAATTATTAGTAGTTTAGGAAAAATAAGCCTAGAATATAGTATGTACATGTAGGATACTGACCCTAGTTTTCTTTTCCTACATGGCCAAGTGAGGCCAGTAGTTTTCTTTTGATGTACATATGTATATAGGTTACAGTGTAGGTAAAAGTGCAAGATTAGTAATCATTTGAATGTACAGTAGTGTATAATTATATATAGTTTAGAAATTTGATGTATGTATAATATTATACAGTCCTTTATTCATGACGTAAATGATTGATATGAAGTATAGATGTGTGTAGAAAAATTTTAGAAATTTATTTGGTGTAGAAATGTCATTTAAGAGCTTAAATCCGATAAATTTTCTTTGTAAAAAATAACACACAATTAGATATTTTTATATGTTAGGTTAATATTTTTATTTCGTGAGCAATGTTATGTACTTTCGGATTAAATTCTGAATTTTTTGATATATGATTAATATTTTATTTCCTTAGAAATAATTTAATGTAGACTCATAATCACCAAAATAATGTTTTAAATTAATTTAAAAATTTTATTAACCTAATAAACACATAATCTTAACTTATAATACCTTTAAACTAAATTCAACATTAATTTAACTTAATTAAATTTAATAATTAATTTTTAACACGTAACACAATACATATTTTAAGTAGGGTGTTACAAATACCATGAATGGAGCCTTTGATTAATAAACTAAATTGATGTAATTTTCTATAATTAAATAACTAAATTGATATCACTTTCTACTATTTAGGGACAAAAATGATGTAAATTTTTTTGAGGATCAAATTGATGTTATATGTATTTTTAGAGAATTGAAATATGTATTTACTCAATATTTATATATTAATATTTATAAGTACATACATTATTTTTAAATAATATTTTATATAATATGCAACATCAATGCTTTTACATTTCGTTTTTATTAAACCTTTTAACACTTTTTAATGAAAACTTGCTTTTGACTACTTTCATACAACCAAATATGTTTTCAAAGATATAAAAATATAAAAATAAAAATTATTCCTTTTCATCTTTTTGATTTATATTTTTATTAATCATTTTTAATTATATCTATTCAATAATATTTGAAAAAGTTATAATAAAATATAATTAATAAACAAATAAAAAATAATAAGTCTTAAAAATAATAAAATAACAAAAAATACTACCACTTAATTAAGTGGAAAGCATTTGTTTCAAAAATATATACTATGATTTATTAATTATACTTAATGATTAAGTAATTTATGCTTGCTGATATTGTTTTTAATCATATTTAAGAATTAAATGTGATATACTTTTAACAGGAATATGTTAATTTCAAATTTTGAAAATATACTATGACTTCTTAATTATGCTTAAAGATTACATATTCTTTTGAACATTTAAAAATTATATATTTGATACTTCTTAATGTTACTTCATCATACAATAACTGAATTTTATTAAGTATATTATAATCATATATAGGTCCAATTATTCAAATCGTCATTGTAAAAGAAAAACAAAATGAGCAATTCATGTTAAGGCATATAAAAAAGCTAACATATATATAGTAAGGAGAAAGTAGACGATGAGTGAGTATGTTATATATAATTTTTTAATAACAAAATTATTAAGTAATATATTTGTACCTTAGAAAATGTACTTTTAATTTAAAATTTTTTAATAACTTAGTAACTGCCTGTATGATCTTACGTAAATTTTAGAAATTCAAGCACATAAATCTTGTTGGTATATAAATGAAAAAATTTATTTATAAATTACGGTTTTTTTTTTTTTTTGGTATTTAAATTTTGGTTTCTTATGTTAATTAAGTTTGTTAGAGTTACATATTTAAATGAATAAGATTAATTTATTCTCAAGATCAATCAACATTTATGAAATTCTATAATGGAAAAAAACAGTATTTGGGAATATATTAAGACAAAAGCAGAGGATTCTGGCTCGTTTAAATGGCATCCAAAGGAAACAAGCTTCTTTGTATAGAAATAATCCCTTTATTGGGGATTTTGGAGGCTAGTCTTCGGAAAGAACTTAATCAGATCCTTGATCAAGAGGAGATTCTTTGGCATAAAAAATCTAGAGGCCAATGGATTTGTTATGGTGACAGAAACACTAAGTATTATCACACGAAAACCATTGATAGAAGAAGGAAGAACAAAATCCTTGTGCTCCGAAATGACTCTTGTCAGTGGGAGGATGATCGAAACAATGTTCAATTGATGGCCGTTGATTTTTTCAAAACTCTTTTTCAAGAAGAGGATCAGCACAAGGACCATGTAGCAATCAAAGTCAGCTTCCCTTCGCTGTCAGAGGAGGAAGTTTCAGAGCTTTGCAGCCCAATTACTTCTAGAGAAATTCAGCAAGCTGTTTTTTTCCATGGGAAAGTTGAAAGCTCCAGGGCCCGATGGGTTTCCAGCTATCTTTTGTCAAAATTCTTGGAGTACTATCAGCGAGGAAGTCTTCAACTTTGTCAAGGGTGTTTTCAATGATACAGTTGATGTTGGTCAAGGGAACCAACTTTTATCTCTTCAATCCCCAAAGTTGAGAAATTGGAATTTATCACTCAGTTTCACCCTGTATCTTTGTGTAATTTGTTATATAAAAGTGTGACTAAGGTGACTGTGAACAGACTTAAGGAAATCCTTCCTAAACTGATCTCTCCTTGTCAGTCTGGTTTTATTCCTGGTAGAAGCATTCAGGATAATATCATCATAGCCCAGGAAATGATTCACAGTATGAAGAAAATGAGAGGTAGTTCTGGGTTCTTTGCTATTAAGGTGGACCTTGAGAAAGCTTATGATAGGCGTAATTGGGAATTTATATCCCAGATTTTGGAGGAGATCGGTTTACCTCATTCTATGCGGGTTATGATCATGAACTGCATTTCTTCTGTCACCACTAATGTTCTCTGGAATGGGATGGAGAAGCACTTCTTATTTTAATCCTTCTAGAGGGATTAGGCAAGGAGATCCCCTTCCTCCATACCTAATTGTTTTGTGCATGGATAAATTGTCGCATATCATTTCCCTAGCTGTTCAAGATGGAGATTGGGTTCCTCTTCGGGTTGGAAGGCATGGTCCTCGTATTGCTCATTTGAAGTTTGCTGATGATTTACTCCGATTTGGGAAGGCTTCTTTGGAGCAAATTCAGTGTACTTTGTATTGATATTTTCTGTAACGTGTCTGGTCAGAAAATTAATACAGCTAAAACAAGTATTTTCTTTTCTAGGATTGTTGATTCTCATGTCAAAGAGGCTATTATGCAAATCTCAGGCTTCAAGGAGACAAAGAATTTGGGTAAATATTTGGGCATTCCTATCATGCATGGTCCCCCTAACAAGGAAATGTTTCATTATGTGCTGGAGAAAATTCAAAGCCGTTTAGCTGGTTGGAAAACGACTCATCTTTAGCTTGCGAGTAGAATTACACTGGCCAAATCAGTGCTTAGTTCTATTTTTTTTATATCCCATGTTAGTTATGAAATTGCCTATTAGGATTATTAAAGAGATTGAGAAAATGCAAAGAAATTTTATCTGGGGACATGACCTTACTAGCAGGAAATACCACCCTATTAGTTGGGCAACAATTTGTCAACCAAAACGGAAGGGGGGTCATAGCTTTCGCAATTTGGAGTTAATGAATTGTACTTGTGTGATGAGACAAGTTTGGAGGATTAGACAAAACCAAAATGCTCTTTGGATTGTTTTAAGAGGTAAGTATGCTCGAGGACATGATTTTATTGCTTCGGCTACATTGAAAGAATTTGATTCCGAAATTTGGAGGGATATCTATAGTCAATGGCAAAGGAGCAGGGATTTTGAATTTTGGCAAGTTGTTAATGGTCTGTCTATTAGTTGTGGAGTGACTGCTTGATTGGTCCTCATATTTGTTTAGCTGATTACACGAGTCTTTCTTTGCCTCAAGTCTGGGACTCGACTGTAGCTGATATTTTTTTTATGCATGTGGGGATTGGGATTGGGCTCTTGTTCGTAGCTGTTTTCCTGAAACTATAGTACAAAAAGTTCTATTCAGGACACCCGCCTCTTCCTACTTTCGGTCCAGATAATCTAGTCTGGAGTGGGGAGAATAATGGATCATGGATGCTTTTCAGTTAGAAGCGCGCATGCCGCCTCCTGTCTAATGACTCATCTTAGAGTTCAAATAACTTTTGGAGTTGCATCTGGAGGATAACTGGCCCTGAACGTTTGCGTGCTTTTCTCTGGCTCTGCCCATGACAGATTGCATATAAACTTCAGATAAGTAAATGGAGTAATGCGAGTTTGTATTGTCACCATTGAAATAATCAGGTCAAAACTGCATTGCATGTGCTGCGTGACTGCCCCAAAGCTTCAAGGATTTGGAACTATCTGGTTGTTCCCTCGAAACCAGCCCTGTCAGTGAGCAATAACCTTATGGTTACTGTGGCGTTGGCAAAAAAAAAGATTTTTTATTCTAATTTCATTAGGCCAAGTTACCTGTTGAAGGTGATTGATTCCTATTATCAGGAATTTACTTCAACTGCAAAAACAGCAACAGCTTCGGTTTTTGCCCCGACTTCTACTGCCTCTATCGCGGAAGTCAAGTGGAACCCGGGATATATTAAACTCAGTACTGATGGGTCAAGTCGCCGTGGCATGGATGGTGTGAAGGCAGCTTGTGGTGGTACTTTACGTGACAGGGGAGGGCTTTGACTAGGGGCTTTTCTATGCATCTGGGTTCGGCTACAGCACTTGTAGCAGAATTTTGGGGTCTTCTGCAGGGTCTGAGATTAGCTTGGAGGAAGGGGTTCAGGACAAGATTACTAAAGGCGAATTTTCACTGAAAAAAAATGTTGAGTAGTCTAGTAAAAGCTAAGTATAGATTTTACATCTGATGTAAAATATTATTTAAAAATAATATATATACACATAAGTAATAATATATAAATATTCTAATTTAGATTTAAGCTAGGTACTAAAATAACAAATTCTTTAACTTAATAATTAATATATCGTAAATTATGTAAAAAGAAATTTTAATAGATTTAAAGATGTTAACACTTTCATTGTTTAAATCTTCATTTTTCATATTATCTTTATTATTAAAAGTAAAAGATAATGAAGAGAGAAATTTAAATGGATTAAAATTTGTGATAATAAAAAATTTAAAATGAGAAAGATGAATAATAAAAGGGATAAATGATTTGTAACTTAATTGATTGATGAATTTAGAATGATGAGAGAATGAAAGGAAATTGAATGTTAAAATACTTAAAAATTATAAAAACAAATTAACACATTTACATTACAAATTTAAAAGTATAAAATTATTAGATAAAATCGAAATTTTAAAGATTTTAAAGGGTAAATTGTAAGGATTTTATAAATTTTAGATTTTATCTAATATTCAAAAAAACTTTAATTTTTAAAACATAAAGACGTAAGATTTTAAGTTTTAAAATGAGATTTTAACAATCATGAGAAACATTATTCTTGAATCTGATTGTCAGGTGCTTATCTCCATGATTAACAAAGAGGAAGCAGATGGTCATGAAGTTAGAAATCTGCTACATAGGATCAATTATTTCCAGGACCGGCACGT
This sequence comes from Castanospermum australe, assembly GCA_019955255.1. Classification (NCBI taxonomy): domain Eukaryota; kingdom Viridiplantae; phylum Streptophyta; class Magnoliopsida; order Fabales; family Fabaceae; genus Castanospermum; species Castanospermum australe. The sequence continues at coordinate 233,946 of NSJW01000022.1, forward strand.
CAAAATCAACCATACTTACAGAGAGGGGAATTCAGTAGCTGATCATGCGGCTAATATTGGTCTTGAGCAGGAAAAGCATATCCGGTTCTAGGAATCTCCACCTCCTTCAATTGCTCCCTGGCTTTTGCATGATGTAATGGGACAGATCAACGATGTCCTATTTTTCTTTCTAAAATAAGACAGGACAATATTTATTTAAATATAACTTATATAATAATATCTTTTGATTATAATGATATTTATTATAATTTTTTTAAAGTTCACACATTAAATGTTTTTTATTTTAATAATAAAATATAATTTAAAGTATTTAGAATGACTTATAGTAAATAAATTTTTAAAATTACTTTAAGAAATAATTTTTAAAAATTATTTATTATAAATTTTCGTATTTATAAAATATAGACTTAAATTCAATAAAGATTAGATTTTTTTTTACTAATTAAAAGGTTTAACCCATAAACTTCCCTTCTTTGATAATTTAAAATTATTATCTATCAACTATGCTAAGATAATAAATATATTATAATATTAAATATTCACATTATCATTACTTATCATATAATTATTATTTATTAGAGCCTAATATCAATTTTTTTCATATGATAAAGTTAAATCACTCTTTTTTTTAACTATTAGCATAACACTATGCAATGCACAGGAAAACTTAGAAAAAGAAAGTAATATTACTTAAGAATGATGTATTACTTGAAAATTATAATATAATATTCTATAAAAATAATAAAAACGTCACTTATAATAATTTAAAAAAATACGTTAAATAAATTATTATCCTTTTTAATTTAACATAATTTAAAATTGCATATCCATTACTTCTTTTAAGCCTATTTTAATATTTTCTTAGTATTTTTAATATTATTTTAACATTTTCCTTTATTCAAGAAACTTTAATAATAATTATTAGTTCATTCAAACAGGTGAAAAGAGAACTAAAATTTTAAATTTAAATCATAAGAAAAATATATCAAAGGAAACTTTATGTATTAATGCTTTAATTCTTTTGTAATATAATTTTTTATTAATATGTTAAGATATTAGGCCAGTATTTATTTTTTTTTTCAGCAACTTATTCTTTTTTAATTTTAAAAAAGAGTAGACTATTAACACTTTTATTTGTCTATCCATACTCCTTTTAAGTATTTTAAAATTTTATTTTCTTAATTACCCCTACGAAGTTTCATTTTAAGAAGTTAAGCTTTTTAAATTCTTCATTTCCGTGTAGTTTATTCATACTCTATTCTTTTAATTTATTTTGTAATGTATTATTTAATTTTTTCTTTTTAAAATAAGACATGACAATATTATTTAAATATAATTATATGATAATAATTTTTAACTATAACTTTTCATTTTTACAATAAAATATTATTTAAAGCATTTAAAATGCCTTCAAGTAAATAAACTTTCAAAATTATTTTAAATTTATTAAATGGTATAGTTAAGAATGAAGTCGATTGCTAAGTGTCAGATAAAAATGAAGCCGGCAAAACAAATTACTAAATTATATAGTTAATTCTCATGAAAATTTTTTAAATACTCAAGGAGTGATAAAGAAGGAAAGGATGAGCAAAGTAACACCGGGCAGAGGATGAGAAGTGCACCGGCTCATGCTAAATACTACTACTATTAGAGTAGTTAGCAACAGATTAACTAACCAAGGGAATTAGTTTGTTAGATGTAATATAAGTAAACTTGTACAGGAAGGTAGAGTAGTAGAGCTTTATTGTATCAAGGGAATTAGGGACTGTATCTTGTTACTTTTCATTCAGAAAAGAATTCTCTGGATACCAGAGATATCATTTGGTACTTTCATTGAGAGATTTCAATGGCGGAAGGAACTCGATCTTCTTGATGGGAGGAAGCAATTCGTGAGGTGCATAGGAAGCAGACAGTGAGTGATGAAAGATTTGCACAAATTGAGTAGAAACTACAAGGAAATCAAGACTCTATCGCGAATCTAGAGTCTGCTTTAAACATTGAAAAATTTTCTGTGTAGCCCAAGATCAACATATCTTATAATCGTGGAATGCAATGTAGAGTCTACTTTAATGTGATCTAATGGGCTTCAAGAAATCATAAATTTGTTTAGCTTAGAGTTAAAAATTATACATATTAATTATTAATGATCTATGAACACACTATAACGGGTGAATGATTGGTTTATAGAAATTTTAATCAATTGCCAGCTCCTTTGGGCTGTTGCAGATTACTTAAAAGAATATAAGATGCATAAATATACCGTCCTTAAGTGTACAAGGACAATATGCAAACAAGTTTAAACATTGGAGTTTGGTATTTAATGTTTAAAATGATTTTCTTCTTTGTTATTTTATCATTGGAAAGCATTTTATTTAAAGTTGTAATTACTAATAAAAGATTATAAGGCAATGTTTTGCTCTTCGTACCTTCGAAAAATAACCCTGCTTATCAACTTTCATTTTCTTAATAAGATCATGTATTTGTAAAGGTTAAAAGATTAGTTATGTAGGGGTAAAAGCAAAAAAATTCAGAACAACATATATTACAAACAAGTATCAATATTCTAACATTTGTATGGTCCACATGCACACATTTACAAGGTGCTTCAATCCTTTCTAGGAGCAATTAACTGCATCAAACTCTAAATATAAAAGTTTTGGACCTCAACATGCATGTTCTAATCAAACTTGGTATCATTTCATTGAAATTGGCAGGTGGAAATGAAATTGTTCTGTCATACAATAAAACATAAACAATAGCTTCTCATTTTTGCCAAGAACCAATTTTTAAAACAGTTCAAATGGTAGATGAAGCCACATTCTTGCTAGGTACTCCAAAGGTACAATCTCCAAAGAGCTATATGAAGAAACAACCCCACCTAAAACTAACCAAGAAACAAGAGAAAATAAAGAGAAACTATCTTATAAAAAAGGTGGAAAGTTCCTTTGAACAACATCATCTATTAAAATAATTTGGAAAGATTGCAAATTACCAGTAAGAGCTACATATTCTTCATTAATGAGTCTGCAAATCTGCATACGTAATTACTTTTTCATAATATGGTCACAATATTACTTTTTAATTATATATGAAATATTTTTCATGCATTATATATATTAAAGTTAATTACATAATATATTGAGACAAAATTTAATATATCTTTCTCATATAAATTGCACACATAATTATTTTTCATTCTTAGCGATATATAATGTATGAAGCACGCTATCAAATGAAGCAAAATCTAAATCAATTTAATTTATGCGTGGGTCAATATCTAGTTAGTAATTATTTCTAACATCTCAATACATGCATTATTTCAAGTGAAGTACCTGCATTAGAAAACAAATTTATTTATAGCATAAGCTAATTCTCTTTAATGCAACTTTTTGTAAATTTACAGTACTTTTAGTTTTAATTCTATTGTTATTATTTGAATATTATAGTTATCTATTTGTTATTACTTGAGAAATGTAAATGTAAATCCTGTTATGTTCAATGTCAATAGATGCCTATCAATAGATACATGTCAATTCAACTGTTGCATTCTACTTTACTTTTTTTAAAAAAAATTATTTGCATAAATAAAAAGATTAAATATTTGTTTCAAAGTAGAAGTGCACAATTCACATACTTCATTTCTCAATTCAGATAAGAACATTATTGATAATCTTTAAATGTTACATGTATATAAATTCACTAGAAATATATAAATTAAAACACTTCCAGGTTAACTCTTATGTGCACATTACAAGGGACTTGAGAAATGTAAATCCTGTTATGTTCAATGCTAATAGATGAAGAAGCACAAAAATCAAACATGGAGTGAAAATGACAACGTGGGACTAGGCTATTATAGCAAATAGATATAGAAGAAGAGATCAAGAGAACTATGAGTAGGCCAACCCAAAAATAAGAAGAGATAAAGTAAAAAAAACTGAATTTGGTGTAAAAAATCAGAGATTATTAACTGATTTGTATTTTATTTTATTTTAAATTTCACGCTATGCCTTAATTTCAGTATGAAGTAATCTTTTTTTAAAAAACGAAGATAGGCACTACATTTTTTAAAATTAAAAAGAAAATTGAATGATATATGGCTGGCTTTTTTTTTCTTTGTCTTCGTTTTTATTGCAACTGGATTTAAAAGAAAAAAAAACAGTGATGCTATTTACTACGAAAAGGTTCTTCACGAAAGTTGTTACGAAGGTATTTATAGAAATCAGGTTGGTTGATTATATGAAACTTAACAATTAAAATATCAAAAATAAAGAATAACTCATCTTTTCATACCAAATTTAGTCTTTCGTAAAACTTTTACGAAAAAATTTTCGTATCAACCATCATTTCCTAAAAACCAGAAAGTGGCGTCCGTTGTCCATACTACAGCCACTGCCTTTGTCAGTCAAGGCTTTTATGGTTGAAACATTCTTTCACTTTTGCAAAATTTCTCTTCACCCATTGACAAGGAAAACAATTATTACTCATCGAATTTGATTTTTCTATAAATAGACATACACAAAATCATTGGCAAATTGTGAGTGAACATATTTTATTTTTAGGAGATTTTATTTTACTTTTGAAATGACAAAACTTAGATTCAGTCCCTTATATCCTTACCATCTGGTTCCCAAATCAAACAATGACCCGTGGATTTTTTTTTTTTGAACTTAGCAACAAACTCTTAACATATTAAGCTCATTAATTTGGAAATCTCCTCCTTTAATTTCGAGAAGATCTTATGTAATCTAAGAGTACTATATCCAATTCATTTAAATTGTGATGAGTAGATAGTATAACTATTTAGGTAGTTGAATTAAATATAAAATATTAAATAATAAAATTTAACTTAAATTTCAGTTATTGAGTATAGTACTTTAGGACTACTTTAGTATTTTTCCTTAGTTTCTCTCTCCCGGATTACCTCCTTTCTCTCTTTGGATTGTCTCTGTTTGCACCGGAGACGGAGCTCCCACAACAAACATTGCCACCGCGAACCTCTGCGGGCTCCAAGCTCGAGAAGGCTCTTGACAACCAATTTCCTAAACAAGAGTGTTACTTTAATCTTGACGATCTATTATTGCAACAACATTTTGCAGGTCAGCAATCTAGATTCTAACCTTTTTATTGTTTGTATGTTGACATGACTGATTTTGAATTTGTTGTTCTCTATAGTAATTTTGATTGGGGTAAGCCACAAGATGGCAAGAATATATATTATAGAGAAAAATATAATTTACATTATTAAAACTTACGCTTATATTAAATTATTTTTTTTAAAGGTTTTTTATCTCATTAAACTTTTTTAAAATTTTGTCTGATTTGAAAACATTAATTTTGTTGTTAAATAAAACGGAAGTCACTACCACGTACACATTATGTAACCATTTAGATAAAAAATCTCATCGAATAAAATATAATTTATACTCTTGAAGTTATCTATGTATCAAATTACTCCCTTAAAATTTTTTTTGTCTCCCTAAATTCCTCTAAAGTTTGGTATAACTTGAAAATGGATGTTAACCTCCATTTCATTTAACAGAAAAATTAAGATTTTTAAGTCAGACCAAAACTCAAGGGATTTAGTGAGACAAAAATGACTTCAGGAAATAATTTGATATCAGAGTAAATTTCAGTAATATAAATTATATTTTATCCTATATTATAATTATAAATGAAAAAAGAATCATCCTTCATCTATTATATCTCTTTTAAAGCAAGGATCAATTTGAGCTCACAGAAATGAAAAATCTACTATTACAACAAATCTCATCTGAAACCTTAGTTAGCTAATTTAAGGGCACTTTGGGTCCTAGTTGGAAAAAAAAATAAAAACAAGACCAGAGGACTTGCTCTGCCCACTATTGGTCTCATTGGATCCAAGCCATTGCCACCTTTATTATGATTTGCTTCTCCTTTGAGGGCATCGTGGCTACAGCTTCTTCTATCTACTTGTATCTACCTGTTTGTTCTTATTCAAGTTTATACTTTGGAGGCATTGGATGACATATAAGTATATTAGCCTTGTTGATGCATGCAATTCAGGTGTTCGATGAAATGTCCTATGAATTTCTATATATGATAACTAATCAATAGTTAGAAAAACTAATTAGCATGTAGTTAATTTAGTATTTCTCTATCTTACTTGGTCCACATTTTTGTTGAATGTTTTAAATTTTATACAAACACACTTTTCTTTTTTACTTTTTGCTGATTTCACATATATTTGTTTCCAGATCGTGACATTTTTGTTTTGAATTTCCGAACCATGCTTAGAACCTTGACTCTTTAACCTCATAGTAACTCAAGAAAAGGACTTAAAATCATCAATTTTAGAGGATATGCTTGCAAACTGTTACAAATCTCACCAGAAATGATAGTTTCAATTTGCTTTGAAGAGTAAAGACCTTAAGATCTATTCGAATTTAATGATGAAAGCTCTATCAAACCAGTATCAATCTGTCAAGTTAAGGAACAGGCGTTAGAGGAAGTTCTATGAGCATTGCAAGTCATGGTTAAAAGCTAATGGTGTTGCCATATTTGTCTCTGCCACAAAAAGAGAAGTCCTTGGTCATAAGAGGGAAGTTATTTGAAGTAACACTACTTCAAGATGTTTAAACTCTTTTATCCAACTAAAGGACAAAGTTGACTGATTTGTATACGTGAAAGGAGAATATCTGTAAGCATAGAAGTTGTTTAATTTGTTGAACCTTAAGTCAATCCTGTAGCTCAAGTGAGCATATTGTTGTTGTAACTTAACACATTATATTTGTCAATAAAATTTTGTTTTGATTGTGTTAATTGCTGTAGTCTCATATCATTTTTATATATTGATAAGTATTCTACTCCAAACAAGTTGTTATTACAAAAAAAACAAAGACAATCATATACTATAGAAGTAGTTCTAAAAAATAACAATACTAAACCACGAAAATAGTTTATCTACTTGTGTCATAGTATTTAAACAATATATGAGTCCTAAACTCGAACTAATTGACAAGATAAGAGGATTGTTCCATTATTAAAACTCGATTCCTCTGCTTGGTCAAAATAAATTGTTTAGGTCTGAAAAATCCAAACAAAAAAATAAATTTTCTGTGTCTGAAAAATCCAAATGAAAAAAAATTAGCAAATTGACTGAAATAAAATGCTAACATGATGCTAATTTAAGATATTATAAGGTTCAAACCTGTACCATATCAAAATCTGCAACTGCAAGGCTAAGGCCTTGCCATGCCTTAAAAACTGATGCCAACAGTTCATACAAATCAAAAATTAAATTCATAATAACTAGTAGCTAGATAGATTGAAAAAACTATATATATATAGACACGCAAACACACACACACACCTGCATAACCGAAGTAGGGATATGATAAATAAAGTCACGTGGGGAGGATGTTGGCATGGTGACGTGGTGGTTTGCAATTGTGGGAGTCGTTTTTTCTTAGATTTCCTTTCCACACAACTTTTAGGTCGGCCTTTGACACGAAATACACAATCTTTCTTTTTTTATTCTCTTTGCTTGAAATGCATTTTGTTTTTCAATTATAGTAGATGTCTTCCCATCAATTGTAGTCTCGTCAACATGTTCATTTCAAGGCCATCAGAATGAATAATGCTGCTTATAGAAACACCATGATTTGGTGTAGAACAACTTGTACTCAATATCTTATCAACATCAACACCCAACTCAACTAACTTTCTTGCAAAAAATGTCGCAACATCTTCAAATTCAGCAGCCGTGCTATTTCAACTGCATTTCGACACAAATGTTTAAAACGATTTGATACAACTAACTTGGAATCTTCTTTGATTATGCATCCTCTGCTGTCTAGAACACAACCTGTTTGAGCATGCTTAGTTCACCTCTTGAGGATGTAGTTTGGAGGAATTACAAATTTATTCCACTGATTGAGTACCTTATGGGCGTGCCTGCATAGGATTCCAATGAATTCAAATTTCTGACAACTACATGTAATTGTTTCATCTTCTGAATTAGAAGTAACTTTGTGTTCCCTCGTGTTTCCAATCATATGCACCTTATATTCAAACAATAATGAAGTCTGATAACATCCATTTACAAGAAGATGACATGACTTCTCATATTCCTTCTTAACTTGATAAAACATTGCTGGTGTATAGACATCTCTTGGAATTGTTAGCAAAAGGATATCCACATCCAATGATGGCAATCGTTGGTTCATGTCATAGTTGGACTCTAGCTCTTTATACCGTAAATCCTCCAATAGCCTTTCAGAGTTTCTAAGAAATTCTAGCACATTAAATGTAGACTTCATATAACCTCGTAGATGATCATTAAAACTTTCACTCAGTTGTGTTGTTGTAGCCCTTGCTGAAAATGAGTGAAGCCCATACACCATTGCCTATTTTTGTCTCTTTTGATCTTTTCAAATAAATTTTGCATCCATTTGTTCTGACGAAGATTATGCTTATCAAGCAATAACTCCTAAGCATTTAGAAAGTCATCCTCATACTCATGATCATAAATGCAATTTTTCAATTCTATAGCAAAAGAATTTGATTACTTAAAAGCATGATTCACATTCTTCAAGGCATTTTACAATGATATGATTCAGGAAAAACCTTTGAAATAGCTTTTGCCATTGCTGCATCTTGACAAGTGAAAGTTGTTTTTGGCTTCTTTCCACACATAGCATTGAGAAAAGTTTTCAATAACCATTCAAAGGAATCAACAGCTTCATCATACAATAAAGCAGCATCAAATATCACAGTTTCTCGATGGTGATTGAATCCAAGGAAAGGTGCAAAACGCCAAAGGTTCTTGTTAGTACGATAACTGGTATCAAAACATAACACATCTCTAAAATAAACATAATCCACCACCATTTTTGCATCTGCCCAAAATATATTGTTGAACATAAAAAAAGAATGATAAATTCTCAACTTTCATTGACTCAAAATAGTGAATCAATGTGTATAACTCCTCTTCTTTCATGTCCTTCATTCTCTTAGAATTCAAGTGTTTACTAATATTTTTGAGAGTACATCCCACATTTTCTCTACCCCCAACTTGTTGACTTATAAATTCAAAGATTAATTTTTAAGTATACCAAAATTATTTGCCAGCTCAATTTGAGATGCTTGAGCAGTAGAAATCCTCCATTGTGATGGTAATTTGTGCCTATTCCGTGGGGTTGCAAGTTCATGAGTATGCTACCTCTCAAAGTATGTAACTGCAAATTTTCCTTTAGGTTGGCAAGCAATGACCATTTGAGCTAAACATCCATTTCTAATATCTTTACAAGTTTTTTTTCCTTGGGAATTAGTTTGCTTCTTGAAGCTTTCTCTAAAGCAGTAATATTTTCGAGATGACATTGCCTTGTTACCTACCTTGTTCTTTGTTTCTACGCCATATTTTTTAAGGGTCCGGATTGCACAAAGACACCAAATAAAATGGAGACCAGCTTAAATATGTATAAATGAGCTTTTATTGAATATATGAAAGATGATTCTACACTAAGAGACGAATAAGAGAAAAAGTGCCAGTCACGAGATGTTGGTTTCTAGATTAGAAGTATGGTGAGTGGCTTTAATACAAGGGCTTCGAGGACAATTTCCAGGTACTGTTAGGCTTTTTGGGCAAGATGGAAAAGCTTTGAGATGCCATTGATGGAGTAAATGCTAAAAGAAATGACAATACGAGGTAGATGAAGGAAGTGAATGATGATTTTCGATCGTCCGAGGTTTCCTTTTATAGGGGATGACTGGGGTTGGCTTCAAAATCTTGTCTCTTCTCTTTTGTCAAATCCCACCTAATATCTATTAATGTTTCTCAAATTTTCAGCTAATGAGCTCTGGAGTCAGGCGGCTGAACGTTGCTCGATGGTAGCTGTGAGAGCAGGTTTTGGGTCAATCACCATCTTCCTACAAAGGCATTAATTGTGATCTTGACTTTTTCGTCCTTAATTTCCTTAAATATCTTTGTTATCTTAGCTCTCCTACTGCTACTCTTGAAGGTGCATTTCGTATAAGAGGCAGTAAAGCGCTGTGTATTGCAAAACTGCCTAGGGCCGCCCTGGAGCGCCCTTTGTAGATAAAGCTCTCTTTTTTTAAAAAAAAAAATATTTTGTGCACAGTAAAAAATACTTTAGGTATAAACACTCTTGTTGACCCATTATTTTCTAACACTAAAACCAACAAAGTCAACATATATATTGTAATATCTATACGCGTGTCCTTTAGTTTCAAATTCCCTCGACATATGGAGCTATATCTGTCTCAGTAACTTCATGTTTTGAAGCAGCCTTAAAAGAAGAGTGTATGTTTTCTAGCATATTTTGGCTAGAAGGAGCTACACCATCCAAAAATTTCATAATAAAGGAAACCACAAAAACTTACATAAGTTTCTGAGATTGATAGTTGGAAAAAAGAAATAGTTTGAATAATTATAGAACCTAGACTTATTTTTATCGCAATGTATCTTAATTGATCTTAATTGCCTATTAAATTTTCTTCCAAATTATCTATACTTCCATTAGGGAGTTTACAAGAATCGAAGTTGCTCAATCATATTACTACGTGGTCTGAAGGCTCAATGATAAGTCGAAATTGATTTAAAAAATCATGAAAAATTATATGAATACAGTGAATGAGAAGAAGTAAAAACAGAGAAAGAGAGAAAACAGAGGAAAAAAAGGAGATAAATACCAATAGACTGATTGAACGATGCAAATTGCAGCACAAGCTAGCAATGGGACATGAATCGCAATGGATATCGTCAAAAACCTTGCTTGCGTGCCTAATAGAGTCGAGAAAGATGACTTTTATATTTTTCATGGTTAGCTAACGACCGTCTAGTAATTTAAGAGTGTGTTGCTGAGTTAGAAAAAAAAATCCACATGTCATTGTTTAATTTGGGTACTAGATGGAAAGGATATAAGAGACTAGACCTAAGTTTTGTCCTCTTTAAAATTACCTTTTGAATAATCACCTTCTTCCCTTGCTTTACAATTTCTTCTTTCTGCTGTCTACTCTGATTTTGTCTGGAAAACAATTGAAAATTGGTCTGTCAAACTATAATTATGAATTAAGAAGGACTAAGTAATAGTAATGTGAATAGTTGACACTAAAAATGTATATATATTTCTAGAAGGATGCTTGTTATTATTGGCGTTTGTATTTTATCTATAGATGCTATTTGATACTTATTAATGTTTTTATGTATTTACATGTGAACATTTTTTTTGTTGCTTATCTATGTACATATATATATTTCGAAGTTGTTGATACTTAACTTTATAAATATATTTTTACACAATTTTCTTAAGGTTTAATTTTAATTCACTATCAATGTAACGTTTTTATACTATCATCTAATTACGTATCACCAAATCATTAAAAGAATATAACTTTTTAGCTAGTTGTTATCTTAATTGAACTTTTTAAATCATTTGGAAAAATCTGTTTATATGATATGTAAAACTTTTATTTTGATAATAGGTCAAAATTAAACTCACTTTTTATGAGCTTGACTAATTTAGTTGAAGTTAATATATTTAGCTGATGTGCCTATCAATATGCTAGTAATCAACATAACCCGTTTGAGGGCTTATCTTGTATGGTAAGCTCTCCCTTGAAACTTTCTTCCCATTAGGAGCATAGTATCCATGACTAGTATTCTCTCCAGATGGTGTTTCCAACTCCATGATATGATTCCCAGGCAATAGCAATCCCATGTACACAGCAAAATTAGCGGAGGTACATGAACAGGGATGCACATTCACAACCTTGAAGACAACTCTCCGTCATTTTTCTTCTTCTCCGTTTTTTTTATTTTCTTTTTTGGGTTTATTCATGTGTTTCTTTCATTCTTCAATTCTTGTGTATTGTTTCTCAATCATGAGAGGCTAGATCCCTCTATCTTGAATTAAGGACATAATCTTTTTACAAATGTTATAATTGAATTTTTATTTTTATCAGCTAATATTCAAATATTACAAGCCGATATTCGAATATTAGAATGTGCATGGGTTAATATTTGAATACTTTAGTGTGGTATTTGAATAGCATGGAACAATATTTTCTAAAACCTTTTATGACAAATATTATCGTTAGGGCTTATATTCAAATATCAAGATGTGGTATTCGAATATTTGTCTTTTCTAGATTTTTTTTAAACTAAATATTTAAATATCACAAGCTATCATTCGAATATTTGATGGACAATGACCAAATTAAATATTATAATATCATAAGTTTGTATTCAAATATTGATCCTATTTGTACTCTCTAGAATGAAAATATTTATATATTATGTTGGTTTATTCACGCTTTTTTCAAATATTTGCTAGTTATTTGAATATTTAATGATGACATTTGAATATTAAGTTTAATATTGATTCACTGTCAGTATAAAAAAGTTTATACTATCATTTAATCATAAGTTGGTAAATCATTAAAAATAATTAATTAAGATAAAAATTATTTAAAAGGTCATATACTTAATAAAATGTGATTGAATGATAATATAAAAATATTTTACACTGACAGTGAATAAAAATTAAATGCTTGAATATTACATTGTAAAACATTACAATATTTGAATACACGCTTCCAATATTCAAATATTGGCTTAACAGACACAAATATTCAAACATCTACATAACCAATTTGAATAATTGTATTTGTGTTCAAATTGGTCATTTTACACATTTAAAACATTTGAAAACTTGTTTATTTTGAAATTTACTTTGCAAAAAAATTTGTTAGGTAATATTTCAAAAAATCTTTTCGAGGAAATGAGCCATAAATGAGAAAACTTAGGTTACCCACGTCAAAAACCTAAGTCTTAATGCTAAATCTTCATTAAAGTCTTGAACTCGTTTTCTTTGCATTGAATATTTCTTTGTTATCATTGAAATTCTTTTAGCACATTGGGTTCACAACTCCAACGATATTACTTAATACTTAAAAATTCTCAAAAAATGGAAATTAGGTATGATTTTGAGTGGCTTGGGATCTTAAAACCTAGCAATTGACCTAACTATGTTCGCCTGGGGGTTTTCAAACCAAATCCAATCTTATCAAGCTGACCCAATGACTTATCTTCTACTTATGGAATTTGGCAATATATGACTATATATCAGATGAATGTTCAAAGGTCACAATGTAAACATTACTTTAAAAAATGTGTTAATCAAATTTAAGTTATTACATTATAACATGTTTATATGAAAGAGCACTTGAAGCAACTTCATTATCATTCTGGTCTTGCTGAAGAAATACTAGTTGTCTATCGCCATATCCCACTTGTGCTTTGGACTTATGCCATCTAGACACAACCTCAAGCCTACTATCAAACTGCATTTAAAATTCTTACCAGGATTTATTCTTTTTGAATGCGATGATCAAAGAATAAATGTTGAATTAATGTGGGATTCTAAGTGTTGAACACGCATGTTTTTGGAAGAATTGCAAACTTCTTTTCTAGGAAAAATGCACTAGAAGTTTATCTCATTTTGAAGTAGTCACCATAAACTTTTAAATCGAGATGAAATGTCTTTAAAATTTTGAAAAGTTGCAAGCATACCCTTCCATAGATGTAAATGTGACATATACGTGTTCACTAGTTATCATACCCAAGCATTGCATGAGTTTGTATTAATAAAAATATGAACAGATAATTCAAATTGTAAAGAACTTATTTTTTCTTCTTTTTAGTTATTGTTTTTCTTTGAGTGATGGAAACCTGTATTGTGACTAAGAAAACATAAACATGAAAAGAGTTATTATTGTTTAATATATTGCCTTTACGAATCCCAATATATATCAATGATAAATGATTGTTTTCATTTATAAAATAGAAGTTAGACTTAACCATGATAATTATCTTTACAGATGATTTATATCAATGATATGTCATTATTTCTATTTACTAAATTTTATTTTATCATAATGTATTTAATATAAATTATGTAACACTGAAACAATATAATATATTGATACATTGTTTACAAACAAAAATACTATATAATCAAAATTTATTATCAGAATTTTTGATAAAATGATTTAGTATATTTTTTTATCCTTGGATTACTATATGGTTCACACCATTTAATTTCATCCAACAGCTCTCTTTTATTATGCCTGAATTCTGTCAAAAATTCTGACTATTTTTTCTAGTTACGTAGCATACTCGTTTACAAATATATCACACATATATGTATAGAGTGGTACATTGTTACTATATTTATTTATCTATTATTCTAAAAGTTAAAATAAATAATTAGTCCCTATAGTTTTATTCGATTTATATTTTGATTCTTATAATTCTTTTTTTAAAAAAATTAGTCCTTATAATTTCACTCATTTGAATTTTGGTCTTTACTAATAATGTATCGGTCCTTATATTTTCTACTCACTTGGATTTTTGTCTGTATAGTTTCTATTCATTAAGTTATTGGTCTCTATTTTTTATAAAGAATTGATCTTTATAGTTTTCAATTACTAAGGTATTAGTCCTTGAGTGATTAAAATCCAAATGAGTAAAATTATCAAAACCGATATACAAAAAAAAATATAAGAACCAAAATTTAAATTAAGTGAAATTATAAAGATTAGTTGTCTATTTTAACCAAATGATTGTGTATTGATCTATCAATAAAATACTACTTTTTTATGTTTATAATAAAAGCTATGCTTTTTAGCATTGTATGTTTAGTTTCGAGGAAGTTGAATCTTATTTTATTTTTGAATGAATGATAAATTTTTAATTTTAAAAGAAAAAATAGATATGTATGACTATTTTATTTTATACTTTAATCATGCAAATACAAGAATTACCATTTTATTATAAAGAGGCGGGATTGTTATAACCAGAGAAAATTAAATTAATTTTAGATCTTTATCAATTATAGTTATAGTTTTTTATTATAAATTAAATTCTCAAATATAAAAGCAAACTTAAATAGATTGGATCGTGACAAAATCAAAATCAAACTTGAATTAATAATGATAAATAATAAATTGTATAGAGGAAACCAGAATAATAAGTTGTATAGAATCAATATATGATTATATTGCATCAATTTAAATATTATAATTCATATTGATGGAATTTATTTTACACAAATAAAAATATAATAATATTAGGGGAAATAGAAGTCTAATATTCAAAAAAGATAATATATATATATATATATATATATAAAATCTAAAAAATTGAAATTTACTAATGTCTCATATATTTTAACCTAAATTGTAATTAACACTTAATTGACTGAGTCTTCAAAATCATCCAAAAGATATTTACATGATTCACTACTTCTTCTTCTTCGTAACATAACCTATAAAAAAAAAGGGTCATTAGTATTAGTAAGTTGTCAATTCAAATATATTTTTAAGTTTTAAAAATATTTGATATTTTTCTTACAATAGCTTCCACATTTTCTTTCGTGGTACATCATGAGCCTTGATAGTTGATAGTCAAATCTCTCTTTTGAAGACTTCTCTTACTAAGTTTTTTTAGAAGATGTTTATTGATTTTAACAAACATCTACTTTCTCAACTTACAACTAAATATTTTTTGTAAATAGGTAGGATTTTTTTATTTTTTTATTTTATTATATATATATAATAAAATAAAAAAATCCTACCTATTTACAAAAAATAATTAGTTGTATGTATATATATAAACATGCATACAACTAAATATTTTTTTGTAAATAGGTAGGATTTTTTATTTTATTATATATATATATATATATAATATATATATATATATATATATATATATATTATCTTAACATGATGAAGAATCTCAACGATTAAAGAACTTGTTTATATTTGAAAAGTATGGGTGAAGCCAATAATTTAAGAAGTAGTAGAAGTAGGCAACAATCATCATCTTCGCCCTAGAATGAATCATTTAGTTGTGTTAGTGTGCTTTTCAACAAAATATATTATATATCTTGAGAGAATGCATAGCATAGATTAAGAAATTAAATGCGCTTACAATCTTGTTTAACCATACTATTATTTAAACCTTTTTGCTATGATATACTGGAGAAGGAATGAAAGAGCCTTTTCTGATTTGTCATCAAATAATAGTAAAGTATGTTGTATTGATTACTGTTTGAGTCTGTTTTAGCTCGAATTGATATCTTGAATTGTTGACTAACGTCCTACTTAGCAAATTACAATCAATCTTTAATCAATATTAATAATGTTCTGTTATTTGGCATTTTAAAGAGATGAATGATGAGGATGGAGGGAAATTATTGGAGCATTTGAAAGGGTCATATTGAAAAACATATTCTTTATAGTCATCTGATTAGAGTCATACTTGAATATGAATATTATTATCATTTGTAAAATAGGTTCAAAAGAATAATTATTATCAAGATTAAAGAAATTAATTTCATATAATTATTACAATGTTCAAATTATGAGGTGAATATTGTGTACGAGATGAATTTTGAGTTAGTTAAAAAAATTTCAATAGCATTTATGTCAAAAGGATAGGTATTATCAAGATTAATTAAAAGAATTTTATATCATAAATTTAAAATTATGATATGAATTTTGAGTTATTTAAAAGATTATAAATAACATTTATAAAGCTTAAAAGGATAAATATTACCACTTACAATATAAGTAGGATATAAATTTTCATATAATTATCACAATATTTAAATTCCATAGAAATATTTAAATGAGTTAATTAAAATATCATCATCATCAATAGCATTAAACTCACCTAATGTGAACACCTAATTTTGTCCAGAACAACAAGATCAAAAATATAAAATAAAATAGGGAAAGTGAAACAAATTATCAAATTTATAAAAGTAGAAAAATAGAAAAAAAATAAACAACAAAAAAAAAATATTTTCCTTGGTTCATTTAGGAAAGCAAGTTCAAATTAACTCATTAGTCAATTTCTTCTCTTAATCTAAAATGAGCTAGGCTCATATTAGCTAAACCATTAATTAAATAGGTTTTGACCCAATTATATCTCTATCCATACGACCCAAACCCAATAACCCAGGACCCGTTCTACTAACCCAGGAGGCGTTTCTCCCTAACCATTCACACTTGGTTCCTCTATCCCTCTCCCTCTCCATTTTACACACTCTTCTCCCTCATGCATTACCTTCCTTCTCTCCCTTCATCTCATACGCACCCCAACTCGATTTGTCCTTTGTTCCAACCTATGCAAGGACCAGCTCTCTGTACTATGGGCAAGAGGTACAAGGACGGATAACACCCGACACCTGCACATGCCAGTGGGAGCAATGCTGATCAACGCTCCACTAGATCATCCAAAAATGACCAAAGAAAAATCCCTCTATAAAGGGAAAGGATTACGAGGAAGGACAAGGAGAAAAAAGTTTTAAAACTTCAGAGTTCGAAAGAAGGGTGAGCCTTTGAAGCACCGAACAAGCAGAAAAAATGCTGTTTGTAGATGAAGTTGGTCATCTACTTAGGATTGCCTCGGAGGAAGCTGCTATTAGCCCATGCTTATCATAGTTTCCCTTTGATTTTGGGTTTAAGTTTGGGTTTCAATTTTATTTGAGGATTAAATTATTGATAATAGAGTTCTTGTACTGAAGAGTTGTAGAGGATAGGTTTTGTATTGATTTCTTTCAATATAACATCTCTTCTATCACTGAATTTGGGCATAACTTAGTTGTGTATGACTTGCTTGATGAAAGTTTTCAACCAAAACTCTATGACTACTGTTGTTTCTTTATGAGATTGTGATAAAATGTATGTGAGTTATTGATTCCGTCGCTGTATATGGTGTTTAAATGGTGTGCTTGGCTTGAGTTTTTGTGTGTTATCTGACCGTGCATACAAACTTGAATGCGAAATTCTACTGCATTGGTATTTTATGTGATTGAGATGTTCACAATGCTTGCTGTCTTTAGCTTGAGGTTTCTGGTTGTGAATACTTGCTTGACTAACTCCATTTTCTTTGGCTCCTCATGATTGATTAAATGGTTTTCATGTATGTGAGCTTGTTATGTTTTGGCATTAGGCATTAGTATAATAAATTTACATATGGAAATTTCATGCTTGGGCTGAGAAAGTGATATGTCTATCCAAATAACTTCCCAATAGCAATGGTAAATAACATTGGCAGTGACATAAATGAAAAGCATATCCATCACCCAAGGCCTAAAAGCGAGCGCAAAAGACTAAGTGGTTGGGACGAGTACGAGCATGCTTAGTATTTCATACAGTTAGGAAAAAAGTGAGATAATGTTAGCTAGAAAGGGTGCACGAGAGGACTGTAAAAGAGTTGTTAGGAAGTTCCATGATTCTAGGAGGGAGAAGCATTGTGTGCTCAATACTAAGAGCTATATATATAATGAGCAAAGGAAGTAATGAGGAGGCTATGAAAATCATTTCACTGAATTTAGTTTTTCTCTTGCTTGCTTTCGTTTTTCCTATTTTTCCTTAACAATTTGTTGCTTTTATACCCTGACTCTACCTTCCATGACTGACGCTTATAAGGCCAAAGCCACTGTCTCCGATGACCTTGCCAAGGCTATTGGTAACCTTGTCGTAGCTCAAGTTTCTATCCACAAGCGTTTGGATAAGATGTCTACCAAACTTAATTCCATGGATCCCAAACCTTAACCAACCTTGTCACCCTCCCGCACGTCCACCCTACTCACTGGCCTTTCCAAAGCTTCCCTCAAATTGGATGTACCTCGTTGTGATAGGATAGGCCCATTAGGCTAGAGCTTTAAGAACAACTAGTTTTTTTTAATACCACTAAACCCATTAAGTTCAGCATATCACCATCGCATCCTTTTACATGGATGGCCCTGCTCTAAATTGGTTCCAATGGATGCACACCGACAATTAACTCTACTCTTGGACTGCTGCTTTCCTTTATGCACTCCTAGCTCGCTTTGCACCGTCACTTTACAATGACCCCAATGGTGAACTCTTCAAGCTGCTAAATTGCAGTTCAGTCACAGAATATCAATCTCAATTTGAAGCTCTCGGTTTTTATTAAGTATAATAGGGCCTTGGCGAGAAGATATAATAATCGTGACTTTATTGACCCAATCTCATTGCAAGAGATTGATGATAGCAATGAATGGTTGATTGGCACTTTGGATGATGAACGTGGTGAAGATGATTTTGTATTTGAAGATACTGATTTGACTTGGGATGATGTGACAAATGCTACAGGAGTTGAGCAGCCTACCCGACCTACTAGAAACAAGAAAGCATCTATTTCAACTCCAACATTGAGAAAGACTAAGAATATGGCAATAGCATCCTCCTCTCAAGCCTCTTCAATTGCTGATCAATTTGATCCCATTCATGAAGCAGAGGTGGAAGCAGAATCGGACACTAAAGAGTAGGACATTGTCGGATTGAAGGATGATGATGTTACTTTTGATGATTTGGCCCTTGATGTAGATGATCATATTTAGATTTTAGACCTATTTAGATTCTTTAGACTCCTTGCTTCTAATTTCTGAACTCTTTTAAGTATGAAATTATCATGGTTTAAGTGTTTGATTTAATCTTTAATGTTGTCTTAAACTCTTGATGAGATGAGAGACTACATATTATATGACTAAAGTTTTTTATATATATTTGTTGTTGTTTTATTTGTTTATTATTGGATTTTATGTTTCTATTAAATATATTTAATAATGTGTACGGTACTTCAATGTTGTCCTGTGCATCGCAATACACAAACGCAATAGCACCATGAGCCCTTGTCACAATAGTACACCTTGCGCCATAAATAACTATGGCTACATCCACCCAAATTTCCCTTAATCAACTTCGCTGCCTTTCATCCATCGAAACTATAGCTGCTTTTTACCACCTTCAAGTTCTTCCTTCTACACCACCAACCGACCACAGCTCCCTTGTTTCGGATCAAATTCCTTAACTGCTACCCTCACCTTTTTCTTGCTCCAGATAAATTACCCTCACCATGCACCATTAATTGAGCATCACATTCACCTCCTCCTAAACTCCACTCCAATCAACATAAGACCATTTCGCTACCCCCACTTTCAAAAACAGGAAATTGAAAAACAGGTTGCCAAGATGCTAGCTGCAAGAATGATTCAACCTAGCACAAGTCCCTTCTCCTCACCAATTCTATTTGTCCACAAAAAGGATTACTCGTGGCATTTCTACGTGGATTTCAAGACATTTAATACGATCACAGTGAAAGATAGATTCCTAATCCCTATAGCTGACGAACTATTAGATGAGCTTCACAAGTTCTCCAAATTGGATCTCAAAGCCAGCTATCATGAGATCCAAATGCACTCATTTGATACCCAAGACCACTTTTAGCACCCGTAATGGCCGCTATGAATTCAATGTCAAGCCTTTTGGGTTATGCAATGCTCCATCTACATTCTAAGCAGTCATGAATGTACTTTTTAAACCATGTCTTAGGAAATTTGTTATTATTTTTTTAATGATATTTTAGTGTATAGTGCTTCACTTACTAATCATATTCATCACTTGGAACTAAACTTTTAGCGATTAACTGAGGCCGAGTTCTTTCTTAAACAGTCTAAGTGCATATTTGCTCAAGAGAGGGTTGAGTTTCTTGGGCATATCATCACCGTCTAGGGTGTTTCTCCAGACCCCACCAAGCTCCAAGCCATGTCTGTGTGCCCATGTAAATATCGTATTTTGCCCTTATTAAAATAAAAAATTTTAGAAAAAGAAAAGAAAAAGAAAAATCATGAAATAAAAATGAATAAAACAAGTTAATCCAAAAACTCAAATTTGAAACCTTTTTTTAGATTAATTCACTTGATAATTAAATTCCTTTGAAAAAAATAAAAATAAAATTTATGGATGAAAAAATCCCAAAATTAAGATTCATCGATCCAAAATTTAAATCCATTTCAATTTAATTTGATGTTGGCTCAATTTCCACGTCTAAATTTGGTGACCCAATGTTAACTTAACCTTTTGATACATTTAACCCAAAAGCCCAATTAATATTTGTTTCATTTTTTTTCTTCTTTTTTTCTTTTTCTTTAGAATCCTTCCAAAAAGAGTTTTTTTCTTCTCACCCTCATTTTGCCAAAGGCATATCCTCACTCTCTCATCATCATAAGGGGACCACCTACTACCACTAAAACACAGCATTCTCACCAATACCCACTGCGGCCTCACCTTCACACACGCAGCACCCCTTCATCAGTCCATTACAATTTCACCTAAAGCACACACTCATAAGCACATATACACAGAGAGAAGAAGGAGCAGGGAAAATGGGGAGACGGTGACAGAGAAAGTGGAAGAGCAAAGAGAAAAACCAGAGGCAGAGGCTCATAGAGAAGCCTGACAGAGGTGAAGAAGAGAAGAGGATTTTCTGGGCAAATTCTGGGAGGAATAGAAGACATACAAGGTTTGGTTTTCTCATCTGGATCTACCTTCATTTTTCTGGACATTTTCTGGTTAGCTTACCCCTGTATGTTCACTCTCTTTTGCTCTATGCCTCTGTCAATGCCCCACCACAATATAATCACTCTGGACCTTCACACAACACCTTTGTTTCCTTACTCACAGCCGGCACCAACATTCCATACGGAACCAGCACCCACTCTCACCCACACTTCATCAGCCACTCACCGCTCTCGGCTCACAAGCACCGACACATACCAACACATTCCCTTGTTTGCGAAGTCCCAAAACAGAACACTTGCTCCTCCTCATCCCACCAAGTACCCAACATAGTACACTCCCTCACCACAGCACATTTTCACAGCCACACCACCTCACACTCCCCTGTTCTTGCTCTTTCAAGCACATGCACTACACCCACCAAGGCACGGCAGCACACGGTTCTCACATTCCCTCACCTCCCCTGCTCACCCACAGCACAAAACACCCACATCTGTCACAGCTGCAGCACGGTCAACACTACAACACCACAGGCCTCTCCTCACTTCCTCATACTTGCAACTGCTCACACAGCACCGAATTCACTCATGTTCTCTGGACTCTCCACCGCACAACCCACCTCTGCACACACTCACGATCTTCACGGTCCATACACCTTTGCACCATCCTTGCACCACCAGCACCCAAGCTCCCGAAGCACCCATCATTTGCACCTCACGCACGCATAGCACGCACATTCACTCTGCACCACTCTCACCCTTGCCTCACGCACTACACTACTCACGCACGCCCACGCTCTATTAGGTGCCCTTTTGTTTTTTTTTTCTTGTGTTTTTTGTTTTTGTTGTTTTTCCACCTCTAATTTTATTTGTATATAATTTATTTGTTAATTGTTCTTATCTGTGATTGATAGTTTGTTGGGATTTAGTGTTATCTAAGTTGTGTTTTGTGCCTGTTGATGTGTTTATTTTGGAAATAGTGATTTTGGAACTTGATTGTATACAGTTTGGGTTTTGCTCACATAAAAATTAGTTGAGCTTAGTGGGTCAAGAGTTAATCTTTGGACTCATGTTATATTAGTCTGCCAAAATAAAAGTGGGACATATATAAAAATAAAAAATTTAAGTAATAATAATAATAAAATAAAAAAGATAATTATAGATAAATTATAATAAATATAATTCAATAATTAATCAGAGTTATCTTAGTTGTAACAACTCGTTAATTTAAAAAATATTCTAATCAGAGTCTTATTGTCTTGACGATGTTTCAATCCCGAAAGTAAATTAAAAACTATTTCAAACTCTCTAACCATTAATTTAAAACCATTAATTAATATTTAATCACTAGGCACGATATTATTGTGACGACTCTTCCATTCGAAAAATATTTTAGAATCACCAATGATAATTGTTGTCGTGACGAGTCTTTGACTCATAGGTGATATAGATTTTAATTAACTATTAATTAATTTAGAAATAATAAATTTTAATTAATCTTTAATCAACTAAAGACGATGTTATCATGACGACTCTTTCGTTTTGAAAATATTTTAAGATTACTAATGATCATTGTTGTCGTAATGACTCTTTAACTTATAAGTGATATAGATTTTAATTAATCATTAATTAATTTAGAAATCATAAAAAAATTTAATTGATTTTTAATCAATAAAAGATAATATTGTCGTGACAACTCTTCCATCCCAAAAATAATTAAAATAATAAGTGATCAACGTAGATGTGACGTCTCTTTGATTCGCAGGTAATATAAATATTAATCATTTTCTTTAAAAATAACCAACCAATAGTTTTTTCGTATTTAATCAATTATCATTATCATTTTTATCAATCAATCCTCAAAGTATTTTTACTTTAATCAACAACAAACAAGCATTTTTACATTAATTAATACACAAATCATTTTTTTATTTTATCAATCCTTAATTTTTAATTAAAATCCTACAACACACAAGCATTTTTTACAAGAATTATATGGCTCTGATTTCTCACTGCATGTGGAGATACGTAGGTATACAAGGTAAATTCCAAGATTGTAAATGTTTTCATTTAATCCTTTGTTTATTTTTCATCATTATTTACTATTTGTTATTTTTCTTTTTGAGGTAAATTAAATACATTTTGATGTCATAATTATTTTGAACAATTAGCTTTAGATAACCATCATAGCACAGATGTATCAGGGGTGTAGAAAGATTAAGTTCTTATCCTTCTCTGTAAATAATTAGACTTCCAAACCTAATCTCATTTTCAAAGACTAATTTTTTAATAAAAAGAGTTTTTCTAATTATCTACCCATAAAATAAAAATTGATAGTGACTCCTGAATTTTTTATGTTTAATTATCTCTCATCGGGACGTCCTCCGGTACGTTGTGACAACCCACACCAAAATTAGTATAAGAACTTAGTGGCTTCCTTGGCCTCCCAAGATTCTACTGGCGTTTCATTAGGCATTATGTTCTTATCGCAGCTCCTATCACAGACCTCCTCAAACGGGACGCGTTCCAATGGTCACCAGCAGCTGACAATCCATTTCAGCAACTCAAGTTTGCCATGTTGCTAGCACCAGTGCTCCAATTGCCTAAGTTTGACCTTCGATTTACTGTACAATGTGATGCATCGAGAGTAAGCATGGGTGCAGTCCTCATGCAAACAAATCACCCCATTGCCTATTTCAACCAGAAGTTTTGTCCCAAGTTACTAAATTCATCCACATACATCCAAGAGCTGCACGCCATCGCACTGCTGTCAAGAAGGGGCACTAGTATTTGTTGGGTCATCAATTCACCATCGTCACTGACTAACGAAGTATCAAGGACGTCCTCTACCAAGTTATACAAACACCGGAGCAACATTTTTATCTGTCGAAACTGTTGGGCTACAACTACGTTATTCAATATAAACCTGGTTCCCAAATCCAAGCCACCGATGCTCTTTCTTGCACCCTTATTCCAAATTGTGCACAATTTCTGTTTCTGTCCATACCTCAATTCCACTTTCTCACTCAACTGCATGCTAAGTTGCAGGGCTCCCCTGAATTACGTCAAATGCTTCACGAGTTGGCAATTGACCCTGCGTCTCATCCTGGCTATCAGCTCCATGATCAACTTCTCTTCTACAAGAATCAACTGTTCATTCCACTAGATTCTACACTCAAGCATCTTCTTTTAGAGGAGTACCACTTAATACCACAAGGGGGACATTCAAGTGTCAACAAAACACTCTCCAAACTAAGTGATGATTTTTGGTGGTCTAACATGCGTTAGGATGTGCATTTCTTCGTTTCACAGTGTCATGTTTGTCAGTAGATTAAATCCTCAACACAATCACTTGCTGGACTCCTTCAACCATTGCCCATTCCCTCACAACCTAGGCTTTATCACTGGCTTACCATCCTACCAGGGGAATACTGCCATTCTGCTCATTGTACATCGCCTGTCTAAAGCTGCCCACTTTGCTCCACTGCCTACTCATTTTACGGCCTATAAAGTTGCAGACCTGTTTGTTCAAACAGTCAGCAAACATCATGATATCCCACAAAGTTTGGTATATGATTGGGACCCAATCTTTCTAAGCAAATTTTGGCGTGATCTTTTTTCCTTCAATGGCACCAAGCTTCGGATGTCAACTGTTTATACCCTCAATCAGATAGCCAAACCAAGGTTGTCAATAGGGTCCTACAATAGTACCTCAGAGCCTTCATGCATGAGCATCCACATCAATGGGGTCATTTTCTCCCTTGGGCAGAATGGTGCTAAAAGCCTAAAACACTACAACCCACTCCTCTACAGGTTTCCCACCCTTCCAGGTCGTTTATGGTCGACCACCACCCACTATCTCCCGTTACATCCTGGGCTCTTCCTCCATTGCTGCAGTCGATGATGAACTCTCTCAACGGGCTGCCATTCTCTCCAAACTCCACTCTCGCCTACTCAAAGCTTAGCAACAAATGAAGTTGCAAGCAAACAAATCTCATAGAGATGTTAGCTATGCAATGGGTAAATGGGTATACATTAAGCTCCACCCTTGTCGTCAAACCTCAGTTGCTGGTCTTCGACTGCATAAACTCTCTAAACGCTTTTATGGCACATTTCAGATTCTCGAGCGTATTGGTGATGTTGCATACAAATTGGACTTGCCCCCGGCTTTAAGATACCCCCAGTTTTTCATTGTTCCATCCTTAAGCCACATGGAGGGGACCCTTCGTCGGCTCCCTTGCCGTTACCACCCACGGCTTCAGACAACAATCCAGTCATTGAACCATTAGCCATTTTGGCCACTGACCACTCTGCTACGGGTGACCCGTCTCAGACTATGGTTCTAGTTTAGTGGACTGGCCGGTTTCCTAAGGAGGCTTCATGGGATTCTCTGGCAAACTTACGAGCATCTTATCCCAATCCCCATCTTGAGGACAAGGTGTCTCTCCCAGCGGGTGGCGGTCATAGGCCTAATCCAAATAACAGCCCAATAGCAATGGCTAGCAACACTAGCGGCAACATGAATAAAGAGCAGGCCCATCACCAAAGGCCTAACCGCGAGCACAGAAGACCCAGTGGTTGGGATGATTACGAGCATGCTTCGTACTTCATATAGTTGTGTAAAGAGTGAGATAATGTTAGTTAGAAAGGGTGCATGAGAGGACTGTAAAAGAGTTGTTAGGAAGTTCCATGATTCTAGGAGCGGGAAGCATTGTGAGCTAAATACTGAGAGCTATATATGTAAAGCAGAGGAAGTAATGAGGAGGCTATGAGAATCATTCCATTGAATTTAGTTTTTGTCCGTCCTGCTTTCCATTTTCCTATTTTCCCTTAACGGAAAGCTAATTAATGTTGGGCTGTCCATTTTGGTTGACACGTAATCATAGCTTTTGTATGGGGCATCTGCAAGGTTATACGCTCATTTAGTGAGAAAATGCTTGTAAAAGTGATTATCGGGTGCCATGGTGCTTAAATGGCTTTGAGAAATGCTATCCTTGTTCTTTTAAAAATGAGCACAACATTTAGGCAAGAGGGTGACTCTCCTTTAGCAGGAAGTTTATCAGACCTGCAATTTCATTTCTATTTGTTCTATTTGAGTGTTTGGATCAATGTGTAAAAGGTGTGTTGTGGTTTTCTGCTGATTAGTTAGTTCGTGTATAAAGGATCTAAACACAAAGTAGAAGTTTTTTTTTCCCTTCTTTTCTGGTTTAGTCGGTGGCTGCTCACATGGTTCTTAGTAGCATTTTGGGTTCTACATATTGTGTCCAAGTTGTTAACAAGCAGATTCTCTCCTTATTCATTTTTACAATTGGTGTTTAGTGTCCCTCCTAACTCAAGAGGTTTCCCCTTTTTCGTTATTTTTGCAATTGGTGTTCAGTGTCCTTCTTAACTCAAGAGGTTCTTCCCCTTTTGGTTTTTACTCAAGACCATAGGTTGTGCTTTAAGACAATTTTCTATTGGGGCTTGTATTGAATTTTGAATCCATTGACACTTGCCCATTATGTCGTGATAGTGAGTTAATACCATACTTTTGTTACAACAACATGTTTAAATTAGGTGAATTCATGGATGTTATGCATTGGTGGGGACCGTGGGGTAGAAGGGATTGGTGGCAAGTCAACTAAATGAAAGGAACAAGTGAGGGGGAAAATTGGAAAACTTGGACGGTGCTAGAACTCTTAAGTGGCACTCAATATAGAGTTTTGAAATCTGATACATTCTGTTTTCTATTCAATGAAATCATATGACTTGATGGTAGGCAATTAGAAACTTTCATTCTTGACTTGTAATATGATTGCATCAGTGGCAATTGCATGTGTTTGAAGAATTATGTAGTATATGCTAACTCATGTGATGGTCTTCTATTTTTCCGAGATGCAAGTAATAGGAGGAGAAATGTTAGTCATCATTGTAGGGTTGCAAGTGTCCCCCCAAAAAAAAAACAAACAAACAAATAAACAAAAAGGGCGCGAATAGAATAATATTAGCTAATTAAGGCTAATTTTTTTTTCTTACTTTTTCTTGATAGTTTGCTTTATAGCACCCTGTGAACTTGAAGACTCTGACTCTCTTGCTTTTATTGTTCTTTGTTATTTTATGTTATTTTTATTTTATTTTTAATTGTTTTATTTGTTTTGATACTTTTCTCTGAGGTTTTTTTTTTGTTTGCTTTGTGTTTTTCTCTTTTCAAATTCCGTTTTTCATATATATATATATATATATATGTGTGTGTGTGTGTGTGTGTGTGTGAAATTTTTAATTAAATAATTGTTACATATCTCCTAGGTTCACTTGCTATATCTTCAATTTTTGTCTTTTCTTTGTATAATTATTTAATCTGCTTGTTGTCTTTTATTCAAATCATTTCCAGTTCTAGGAATAGGTTGGTTGCAAAAAAAAATTTCCATTTGATAAAATTAAATAATCTAAATAATTGTGTCTACGCAATTGCCGGTTGAATTATTTGCATTGTTTCGTGCCATCTTTGACATCATTCCGGTCCTTAGGGATTGTTCCATGACCTCATGTTATGTCCGATCCCACTTAGGACTTATTATTGTTTCTAATCACTTAAATAAATCATTTTTTAAAATCAAATAAACATTTTTTTACAATTTTGCTTGGCAGCCCAGCAGAGTCACGTACCCTTTTGACTATTTTAAGGATTCTTTCACAACTTAATGTCATATCAGATCCCACTTACTCATTGTTTGGATGAGGAGAGAAAATAAAAAGAATGAAAATGGAGAAAAGAGAAAATGAAAAGAAAAATATATTTTCTCTCTTAGCATTTGAATGAATAGAAAAGGAAAGAGAAAATAACAAGTAATCTTTTCTTCTTTTTGATTGAATAAAAAAGTAAGAAAAAAAATATAATTATATAAAATAACATATATGTTCTTAATATATATGTAATGAAATGCAAGTACATGTTATTTTTTATTTTATATCTCTAAACACACTTATTATAAATTACATAATAAATAAATTTTATGATAAATCTTTATTTAAGAAATAAAGTTATTGACATTTAAATTATAAAATTTAATTTTAAATTATTTTCAATAAAAAAACAGAATGTGGTTGATATATTAATTGTGATTTTATAATATTTTAATGTGCAAATGCTTATACGTTAACAATATTACATTAAGATTTGTTTGATGTGTCAGAAAACTAAATCTATACAAAAAACAAAAGAAGTTGAAAAAAAAAAATGCCTCTTGACAACTAGCTACAATCACATTGACACACAATGACCTCCCACCTCACCCATTCTCCTCCCCTCATCTGTTCCCATCGCCCCTGCCAAGTTGGAGAGAGAAAGAGAGCATCAAGTTCTAAAAGCACAGTGAGTGAGAGGTAGAGGAAGAGACACATAGATTGCAAGTCTGAGTTAAGATAAATGACGGCAAATCCTGCGGTGCTATCAAGATATATGCCTTTATCCCACTGTACCTGCTGCATTGAGTGTCGTGTAATTGATTCAAGTTTTACGTTGTTTTTAACTTTAAAAAGTTTACGAAGAGTTATTTGTATAAATAGTTATTGTTTATTAGGATAAAGTATCACTTGAAAAAATTTAAATATTTTAGAGATGTTGTAATTGAACTATTAGATAATTAATATTTATAAAAAAATTTATAATTTTATTTGTGTAAAAGTTATAATTTAATATTTTATTAATAGAATATTTTTTACTCCTCTTGGAGGGTGAACCATATTAAATGTTTGTATTTTTGTTATTTTTTTTTTAGATGCTTGTGCTTTTATTGTGTTTTTTTTTTTACATACTTGTTGTGGGTCTTTTCACTGTCCAACAATTGGTATCTAAAACTTTTAGATCGATTGAGGAAGGAGAATTGTTGTGGCAATAAGGGAGGTATTTTAATTGTTTTTGTGAGTATTTTTTTAGTGTTCTAAGCATGGAGGAGTGCTTTATCATACTATAACTAGTGCGATGAAATTTGATGTGCCGCTTTTTGATGGGAAGGGCAATTTTACCGTGTGACAATGCACAATACAAGATCTTTTAGTGCAACAAGGTCTTGATGCGACTTTGGATGATGAAAAGCCTGCAAAGATGAAAGAGAGTGAGTAGAAGTCTATTCAGAGAAAAGCTGCAAGTATAATCAAGTTAGCTCTTACTCCTACAATCAAGTACACAGTGTTAAATGAGACAATAGTTAAGGAGATTTGGAAAAAGTTAGAAGAGATTTATGTGTCGTGAAGTTGGCAAAAGCACAAGAAGGGAAGTTGAATTGTGCTCTTTTGGATTTTGAAATTCACTGCAAACACAATCACCTTTCTCAAACTTTTCTCAAGTATAAATACTTGGAGTTGAGAAAGTTTAAATACAGTACAGGTTAGAGTTGAAAAGGTTCAAATTTCTAAACTATGACAAGTAATCCTAAATATACAGTAATGATGCAGATCAATTCCATATATCTTTCAAAACAAGTTTTGAAACTTATAGATCAAATTTAATACTTTAAAAATGATTTATATCAAATTTAAACTCGCAAAAGCTTAAGTTTCAAAAACTTGAGTTGGTTGAGTTGATTTCAATGAAATATATAATCTTTGGTTCAAACAAAATCACTCAATGAGCTCGAAATAGATGCAGAACCGAAAATAAAGTGAGAGATAAGATAGAAAAAAGCTTAACACAGATATTTATACTAGTTCGCCCCAAACCATGTGGGTTACATCCAATCCCTAGTTACTTACTGTGATTTTTCATTATGAAACTAAGTATTCTTTTTTTCCCAACTTCTCCAGGCTTATACACGAGTATTTTTTTCTTCAACACTAGCCTCTCCAGGCTAGAAAATGAGTAGTCTTTCTTCAACACTAACCTCTCCAAGCTAGACAAACAACTAACTCACTTTTAATCTCACAAGATCAGGTATTACAATAAGTATTTTATAATGGGTTGCTCTCGAAAACATTTAGGGAATGGATTTACACAAGTTATAGAGTAATGTATCTACCTACATAATGATTTTAGCTAAGCTAAGCTCTCTTAGGTAGGTTTAGGATATATGAGAAAAATGGTCTTCGAGGTTCACTAAGAATTTTTTTCATTTCAGCCTTGTAAAATCTTCTAATCCTGGAAAGTTTGGGTTAAGATCTTTATATACTCTTCAAAAACTAACCGTTAGAGTTTTAGAGCAGTTTGTTATCCTCTGGACAAGCACTAGCCGTTATAACAGCTACTTTTAAATGACTCAACATTCTGGTATACTTTGTTTACTAGTAACTTGAGAAAGTTCAACATGATTCTTCTCAATTTTAACTTTCTCAACTAACTTTCTCAAATCTTGACACTTCTCAATTTGATTTTTCTTGACTTGTTTGATGTTGTCTTGACATAATATGTAGAGAAATCTTATTCTTGAACATATTTCAGACTTCTAATCTCGTCTTTATGATATTTTTAAGCTTTATCATATTTAACCTTGACCTTTCTCAAGTTTTGGATGCTGGCTTCAAAGATTAACTTTCTCAAGTCTTCCTTCAATCTTCTCACTAGGTTTTGGTGATCCTCTAGCCATCCAATGATCTTTTTTATCAATAATCTTAAGGTCTGCAAGCTAAAACTTTAAAGAAAATCTCACCAAAAATACATAAATCCACTCAAGAATGTTAGAGCAATAGTTCAACATTTCAATATAGTTTGCTAATCATCAAAACAAATAGAAATGATAAACATAAGAGGGTTTCGGAGCTTTCAAACTCCCTTACACATCGAAGTCACTAATTAATCGCTTGTGCTTGAAGATAGACTTATACACATTGAGAATAGAAGAAGGAGGTAATTTATATGATCATATTAATGAGTTTAACCAACTAGTTTGTCAATTGTTGAACATAGGAGAGAAGCTAAGTGATGAAGAACAAGCAATTGCTTTATTAGCTTCACTTCCTCAGTCTTATAGATCATTGGTGAGATCATTGTTGATTGAAAAGAATACCATCAAGTTAGATGATGTGACTACTATCTTGTGAGAGGATCAAAGGATGCATAGAGAGAATTACACCAATGAGAGTAGAAGCACACTAGTTATGGAGGGATTTCAAAGAGGAAGAAACAATTCCCGTAGAAGAGGTGAACAACGAGAAAAGTTTAGGGACATCAGTGATGTAAGATGCCACTACTGCCAAAAGAAAGGGCACATCCAATCTCAATGTACACAAATGAGAGAAGATATACAAAGTCTAAAGCAGTTCGAAGAAAATGTGAAGGCTGATGTCAACATAGTTAAATCCACAGATGATGGAGATCTGTATCATGTGGAGAGTGTTGATAATAATTTTGTTGAGAGTCATTTTAGATGAGTGAAAAATTATGCCGCCAACATGCATGTGTGTAAGGATTAAGCCATATTTACTACTTTGCAAAAAAAAAAAAAGAGATTTTAGATGCATCAATATGGGGAAGAAACAAAAGTTAAAAGTTGAAGGCATGAGAAGAGTTTGCTTAAAGCTCCGCAATGGTAAAGTCCAAAATGTTCCCAATGTGAGGTATGTGCCTACTGTTAATGTCAACATAATTTTGTTTGGAGAGATGGCATTGCATGGGTACAAGCATGTTGGAATTGGGAAGACGTGCAAAGTGTACAAGGGAAGTCACTTGTTTTTACAAGGCAAGAAAGACAAAAAAAAAACATTTGCTATTTGAAAGGTCATTATATAAGGGGAACACTTGAAGATAGCAAAGTAGAGAAGAAGACGACAGAAAAGAAAGTTCGGTTTTCTGACAAAGTTGAAGAATTTGAGGACTTGGCTCAAGGGAGGATTTGTTGTGTAATTGACCCAAGTCTCACATTGCCTAACTTCAAAAAGCCTATGAGGAGTTACTTGTATAAATAAGCTTTTGTTTATTGAGGTAGAATATCACCTGAGAAAGAGTTTAAACACTTGAGAGATATTGTAATTAGACTATTGGGTGATCAATGTTTGTTAGAAGGTTTGTAGCTTTGTCTGTGTAAAAGTTCTAAAATAATATTTTATTAGTAGAATATTTGTTATCCTTTCTAGGAGTTATAAACGTTAGTCAAAGAAATCAAACCAAATTAAATATTTATTTCTTTATTGTATTTTCTTCTTGTGTGCTTGTTGTGAATCCTTCCGCTGCCCAACACTGAGCAACTCCAACCAAAGTTGCCATCTATGTCAGGAGTGGGCATGGCGTAGTTGGGTTGAGTATCAGAGCGTTTTGTTGAAGAAGATTGTGGGCAGAATTGTAATTTTACAATATAGGCTCTATTCTCTTCTTATTTTCTTCCCACGGATGCGAGGAAAATTTTTGTACGGGCCCGACAACTTTTTTTTTTTCTAAACTTCTCCTTTTCACTAGATTTAAATGGAGAAAAATTTAAATTTCAATCATTTTCTCTTCACCCCATTTTCTTTTCTATCAAATTCTCTTATTCTAAATGTAGTTCTTCTATCATGTTCGGTCATTTCAATAAATACAATTATTATTATTATTATTATTATTTTAAAATCAAATAAATAATGTCTAGACATGTTTAAATAATTATTTTCAACGACCCCGTAGAATTATGTACTCTTTTGGTTATTTTCTACCCGTTGATTGTACCATAACCTTGTGCCATGTATAATGTTGCGTTAACCTTTTTATTAACCAAATTAGATCAAAAACTTATTTTATCCATATATTATAATTTTTTAACATTTATTAAAATTCTTAATTAAAATCCACTAACTCACAATTATTTTTTACAAAAATTATGTGACTTTAACTTCTTATTACACGTGAGAATATGTAGGCACGTAACGTAAGTTAAAATTATAAATATTTTTATTTAACTTTTTTGTTTTTTTTGTTATTGTTTAAGTTCATTTTTCCATTTTAAAAGGGGTAAATTAAATATTTGGGTAAAATATATTTACATCCTTGAGATTTACTCCAATATTAAATTATCCTATAAAAAATTTTTGTCTCACTAAACCTTTCTAAATTTTGAACTAACTTAAAAATATTAATTTTTCTGTTAAATGAAATGGAAGTTAATATCCAATTTTAAGTCACACCAAATTTCAGGAGGTTTAAAGAGACAAAATAACCTTTCAAAAGATAATTTAATATAGAGATAAATTTCAATGATTAAATTGTATTTTATCCCATAAAGTCTTCTAATTAAATGATCACGAGGTGTGCACGTAAGTCGTACAGTGTGCACGTGGGGTAACTTTCATTTCATTTAATAACAAAATTAATGTTTTCAAGTCATATCAAAGTTCAAGAAAATTTAGTGAAATAAAAAAAAAATTTAGGAGGTAATTTAATATTGAAGTAAACTTCAGGGTTATAAATTATATTTTATGCTAAATATTTTTATGTTATTAATATTTTGTACAATTAACTTAAGGTAACCGTATTAAGACAAATGTTTCAAAGGTACTGTGGAATTGAGTTTCTGTTATCCCCTATGCATAAATGAACTCCAATACTCAACCTGATTCTTAAATTTTTTTTCTCTTTCTTTTAATAAAAGGATTTTTTTTAATAATTTTCTTACTAAATAATTATTAGTGACAACTCTATTTTTCAATTTAATTTCCCCGACCATTTCCTCATGGTAGCCCTCCAAGGCCAGTCATAACACTCAAGTCAATTTTACTATATGTATTTAGTATGCAGGACATTATATAATTTATTCATATTAGTTTTTGTAAAAAAAAATCTCCTTTTAATGTAATTTCTTTTCAAAATATTCAATATTATCCATTTTTAGAAATAAATAGAAGAAATTTTTTAACTTTTTAAAAAAATAATGACAAATGAAATATCACATGAATAAATCAACCCATATAAATCACGTGATAAATGATTTTCAATTAATTTGTGAATGAAAGGGTCCTTTGTAAGTTTAAGAAAATTAAAAGTACTTCTTATCTGAATTTCAAGTTTGTGGACTACAAAGGTAAAGTTGATAAGTGTCAAATGTATTTTTTTTCTTTATTTTATTATAAAAATTTTAAGAGGAGTAAAGATTACCTCATTATGAAATTAATGCACGTCACAAATTTGACTAGGAATTTACAATTTACAGATTACTTACCGGCTGGGAATCGCAGTTAAGTCGAACTTTATTAGCTGAACCAATGCCCTTCACTAATTGCAACCCTATTTGATCTAATCATATCTATTGTATTCTATGTTTCCTGTCGTCGTTCATTTCCTTGGCAATATTTGTAATGTCAATCACATACAAAAAAAATATATTTATAATGTCAAAACAAGTGTACCTAGATTTCCATCGCCCATGCGCTGTTAGGTGATCCTTCACACCTCATGATTAAACCAACAAGACATTCCCGCTGTCACTTCCTTTCACGTACTGTTGGAAGCCTCGAGGTCGGGTACTTTGGGGAATACCAGACATGTAAAATAGTGAAAAGATTAAATTAGTGAATATAATTTACATTTATTTCTAATTTTATTTTTATAATTTTTTTAAATAAATTCTCATAATTTTAAATATTTTTAATTTAATTTCTTTTTATTAAGTTATATATGTATGACAAAACATATAATAATGTAAATACTAACGTAACTCGCATTTTATTCGCACTTATGCATAAATTGATAAGGTCATAACAACAAGTAATATAAATAGATCAAATTAAAAATGTTTAGAATTATTAAAACTTGTTTTATAAAAAAAAGATTACGGAGATTAAATTAAAAATGAAAGTATATTTAAGACTAAATATATAATTTAACATAATAAAATTGTTATTCTAGTTTGTACCAAAAAAAGAAATTATTATTCTAGAATAATACGTTTCACCAACCTGGATTTTGCTCTCCATCAGTTTAAATTGCTTTTTTTTTGGGTCTTCCGTCAGTTTAAGTTGCTGAATTGAGTGAAGTGCACCACTTGGTGCATCATATTTACCCATATC
Organism: Castanospermum australe; assembly: GCA_019955255.1. NCBI lineage: Eukaryota > Viridiplantae > Streptophyta > Magnoliopsida > Fabales > Fabaceae > Castanospermum > Castanospermum australe. The sequence goes on from NSJW01000022.1 coordinate 269,285, forward strand.
AAACACGAGTTTAGCACCTACAACACTTTTGTTCTAGAAGTTTGACATTTTAGCTACATCCTACAGACCGTGAGACTTCGTCAGTAACTTGGTATCCGTCGGCTTACAAAACCAATGATGCACTTAGACATAAAACTAGACAACAAAAGCACTTAAAGCCTAAAACTAAACTATGTCCATGAATGTCCCACTGCTTTCGTGACTGAAAACGTAAGTGCAATTGGATTGGGTATTTCCTATTTTTATTTGCATTAAAAAACATAAAACAGGACTAAAAACATTTCTTCAAGCGAGCCTAAATATGAAAACCACAACTAGTTGTTTCCATCACTTTTAGAACAAGAAATCGAAAGTACTGTGACAATTGTGTAATTGTAATAAACATTTTTATTCATCAAACATGTTTTCTAAGATTTAAAAATATAAAAATAAATCATTTTCACAAAATGTAGAGTCATTTCCTCAATCCAAACAGCCATTTATTAATAAAGAATATACAGCCACTTATTATAATACAAAAAAATTAACAAAATTATAATACCGTCACAACAAACAACCTTTTACAATATTAATGAAAATGCACGGCCATTTATTAAACTATATGACCTAGACAGAAAACTGAATTTTATACACATTACCCCCCCCCCAAAAAAAAAAACCGAACTTTATACACTTGGAGAAAACACTCCCTCGACTGAAGTTAAACAAGAACAGAGTAAACCAAAAATCTATTCAACTATCTAAGAACTCGCCTTAACTGAAGTTAAGGAACAAAGTAAGACAAAAATCTATTGAACTATCTAAGGACTTGAACGTATTCTAAGTAAGGTGAGTTTCTCCACTAGCATGTCCTTCTTGACTCTCTTTTCATGCTTATTATCTTCCACCTCAGCATTTGCTTCTTCTCTTGTTTCTTCTTCTTCATCTCCTACCCAGCCAAACCCTCCATTTGGCCTGGAAGCTGGAGGTAAAGTTTTGGCCTCGGCAACAATATTCATGATGTCTTCTATACTCTGAAGAGAAGAGGTTTGGTCTTCTTTTCTGAAGTAGACAGCTTGAGCCTCATCTGTCAATTCCCTTGGCAACTTCTTTAAAAACCATGGGTTGGACTTGATTTCCTTCATGGTGATTCTCTGCAATATAATCACAACATAGAGTTACAGCATCCTATCTATAGCAGTTTCTTTTACCATAGAAAAGCATGACCAAATGCCCCCAATATTACGGGAAGGCGGGGGGTTAGCTTAGCAGCACCACACTACCTAATTTTTCTGGGGAGTTCATCAGTCATGTCTGAAACTTAGCAAATGACCCGACAAAAAATAATAAATGATAAAAAACTAAGTAACTAGGATGATGAAATTGTTGAACAACTACAAACACAGTTCAAGTGATATCATGTATCTTTCATGCCATAGCTTGAAATTTTTTGACTATGTTCCCAAAAAATATTAAATACATAAAATTTCTGAGATGGTGTTCAGCGGCTTAGCATATAATACCTCTGCTGGATTTGCCATAAAAATGCGAGATATCAGATTTCTACATTCATAAGATAGGTGAACATGGTCTGGGATCTTGTATTGAACAGCCATAACTCGCTGGATAAGAATGCAGGGAGTCAGAAAGAGTAGACATTTTATGAATCTGTGACTGATGCGGTGAAAAGAAAAAAAAAATTACATGTATGGTTTTCCTTAAGTTTTTGGGATCCTCTCGGTCCTCAAATGGGTATTCTCCCACCAGCATTACATAAAGAATCACTCCACAGGACCATATATCTGCCAACTAAAAAAGGATAGAAGAACTCAGAAAATGAACAACATTCACATATAATACACAGAAATAACATATTTGCAATTTGAATTCCAACCTAACTTATTAATATATACTATTTTGTTCATATTACTCTGCCAGTGAAATGTAGTTACATCAAGTCATCAAACATCATGCAAATCTACAATTACCTGTCACTCATTATGCACAACTATGTAGCTTGATGACCTTGTGCAAATAAAATATATTTAGCAAAACATTTTAAAACATAAGAAACCTTGATTGCAGTTTGATTTCATACACATAACATGTTAGTTTCAGTTTTTCTTTTTGTTTCTTTTATCAAACATAATCTAAGACGCGTGGCATTCCTTCTTCTGAAATGAGAGGATAATGATCAAAGGCAACATGTCAAACTGCTTTTCACCTATCAAAGGCATTATATATGTGTATATAATATAAAAAAGGAAGTACAAAATGCATCTAACAGCCAGTCATTCAAATTCTTTTCTTAGTTAATTAGTTTACATGGAGATTTACAGAAGAATTTGAGTTCTTTTATAGGTTTAGAAATAGAAGATAAATGAAGAGAATCCCTCGTTGAACTAGGAGAAATTAGATGCATTATAAGTTTATAACCCTCGTAAAAGAGGGTTTCTACCTATCAAAAAGTTACTAAATTTTGAGAGAAAGGACTTAAGAATATTTACATTTTATAATTCCCAAGGGTCCTAATTTTGTTAACATGGTGTATATTTGAATAGTAACTTTTTTCCTTTCCTTTCCATAATGCTGGCAAAAAAGGTATTGAAGTTCTCTTCCTTTGTGCCAAAAGAAATTATTATCAGCCATTTTATTTCCTACTTTCCTCTAACAAAGAAATGTCAGTTTGTGTGTTGAACCATTCCATCACAATGTTAATCTTTTTTCCTGATAGAAACTTGATTACCTTTCCATCATATTCTCTATGTAAAAGAATCTCCGGTGCAATGTAGGATGGAGTTCCCACTGTTGATTTAGGCCTTGAATGAAGCACAGATGACTAGAAAAATAAAGCTTATCAGAACAAAAAATTGTCAAACATGCCTATAATTGTTTACTTAAAGAATTCAGGATTGATATCAGTGCATAATTGAACCTTAGAATAACCGAAATCACAAATTTTAAGACGTGGGGCAGTGCTGCCATCCAGTAAGGTGTTCTCCAGCTTCAAGTCTCGATGGCAGATTTGCTGCAAAACAAGGAGAGTCACATAGAAACATGACCCCAAAAGAAGAGTGAAAAGATCAGATTACAGTCAACACACTCCGAAACAAACAATCCATTTCCACAATAATATTTCATTTACCATGGAATGGCAGTAGCTAACTCCTGAGATGAGCTGCTGGAAGAAATATCGCGACTGGAATATACAGAGACCCAACAAGAATGAGAAAAAAAAAATTACAGATTCTTCCTGAACTGTAACTTCTGACAGTTCAGGATCCACATCTATTAAACGAATTGTCCTACATCTAGTCATCAAACAATGGCAAAAATACGAGTTATGAACATTGGAATTTGGAGCTCTACATTAGTTTTATTTTTAAAAAATAAAAATAAAATGGGGGAGAGAGAGCAAACCTCATCTTCACTGAATCTTCCAGAACTGCAAATTCGCTCAAAGAGCTCTCCACCTGCTGCATACTCCATAACTATGGCAAGATGTGTGGGAGTCAAAAGCACCTGCAGGGATGAAATCCCATGTTAAACAACCTCAACATGATACAAGGCAAGCAAATACTTTCAACCAAAACAAGATGATATATATATATATATATATATATAGGCACATGGGTACACACCTCCTTGAATCGAATAATATGCGGGTGCTGAAGTGATCGATGGTTTATGATTTCCCTCGCCACTTTCTCTTCAATCTGGAAAAATATTAAATTAGAACCAAAAACAAAAAAACAAAATATTAAATAGAAAAAGAAAACAAATAAGATAAATAAATTTCCACAATCACAGAACATTACAGAAGTGCATGTCAGCATGTCAAAAAAAAACCAGAAAAAACAGAGCAAAACAAGACAAACACACAGCCACACACAGAGATTTGTGGTTTTCTAATAATTTAGCTTCTTTTAAGTTATCTCCGTAAACAACTAGCAATTTGCTAGTGCCTCTTTCGTCTTTGAAATTTAGTAGTCAAAGACAAGAATTTTCAGTTCAATTTATTATCCTGAACGTGAAAGGAGTTCAGAAATTGCACGAACCTTGTGGCCCCGTTCAATGTATTTCATGCAAACGAGCTCCTTGGTCTCTTTGTGGCGCATAAGCTTCACCACCCCGAAATTTCCAAATCCTATGTCCCTAACCACCTCGTACTTCTCCATCTCCTTCTTCTTCTTCTTCTTCTTCTTCTTCGCCTTCCTTCTTGCTTGCTACCGAATCAACACAACACACTGGAATTTACGCCTTCAAATTCCACAACAACCGAACAAACCCAGAAAGCTGAACGAAAACCCAGATGCCCAAACACCAGAATAGGATCAGAGAACGCGCGAGAGAGGGAAAATCCGAAATGGGTATTGTAGATTGAGGTGCAGTGAGCGAAACAAAGCAGAAAAAGGGTGTGAATTTATGAGAGTGGGATTTGGGAGAGTTTCGAAGCAAAGGCAAAGAATTTATATAGAAAAATTGCGAATAGAGAGAGAAAAATAGAGACACAAACAAACTCAAACTGCGTACAGAGAGAGAGATGATGATGACTGGACATTCCCTCTCTTTTTCTCTTTCTTGATTTTTCCCATTCCTTTTCAAATTAGGATAATTAATGAGTGTCCCTTTCCATTTCGAATTAGGGAATTATTAATGAGTAGATTCCCTTTCCTTTTCAAATTGGGATAGTTAATTAATAACGTCAAAATTAAATTATAATTTGTGAAAGAATTATTTTGTAGATTTAATTTTGATCAGTAAAATTAAAATTTTTAATTAAAATTAATTTATTTATATTATCATTTAATTATATATTATTAAATATTTAATTTTTTAAATAATTAATGTACAGTTAAATTTTTTTAATAATTTTTTAATAATTTAATAATTTATAATTAAGTAATAATATAAAATTTTTAATATTAATAATAAATTAAAATTAAACTATCAATTTTTATATAAAATTTTAAGCTTTATTGAATATTATAAAATAAAATGTTTTCTGAAGTATAATTATGGCACTCCACTTCAAAAATTAATTTTTTTACGTCAAAACTTAATTTAAGTCATTTCTAATAAAAATATAGAATTGATTATATAAATTAAATCAAATATGTTAAATTTATGGTCGCAAAAATTTCTAAGTAATTTTTAATTTTAAAAGTGACATGATTCAAAATCTAAACTAAAAGTGTTCAATGTTTGAATTGGGAAAATATTTTGAAATGATTTTGCATATTAAGTTAAAAGAATTAGAAAAACCTACTCTTAATAAATTTGATGAAAAATATGACTAAAATTAATGTCACAATTTATTACATTATCACACAATTATATTTTGACAAGTTATTGAAAGAGTTTAACTTTTTTAATAATATGATAATATATAATTGAGTGATAATTTAAAAAAATACATAATTTCATGTATTATTATTGCAGTAATTAACTTTATATATATATATTATGAGAGTTGGATCAAGTACGGTATGTTATACTATTATTTGAAACATCTTAATCTGCTTGGCATTAATTAAAAGATTATTAATATATATATATTATGAGAGTTGGATCAAGTACGGTATGTTATACTATTATTTGAAACATCTTAATCTGCTTGGCATTAATTAAAAGATTATTAATATTATTTATTACATTCAAGTCAATTTTATTATGTGTATTAACTTCTAAATAAATCTTTTAAAATATATAATAAAAATTAATTTAAAATTATAAAATTTCTAAGATATAATATATATTATGAGAGTTGGATCAAGTACGGTATGTTATACTATTATTTGAAACATCTTAATCTGTTTGGCATTAATTAAAAGATTATTAATATTATTTATTACATTTAAGTCAATTTTATTATGTGTATTAACTCCTAAATAAATCTTTTAAAATATATAATAAAAATTAATTTAAAATTATAAAATTTCTAAGATATAATCCCCAACCTTAAACAAATTACAAGTACACCACATTAAAATTCCAAATACAAATTAATTACTGGCAATCACTTTAATATTGTGTTTGGATGACAAGTAAAAGGGAATGAAGGATCGGATAACAAATTTTTTTATTTAGGAGTTTAAAATAGATAAGAAAAAAAACAAATTTAAGGGAATTTATTTTTCATTTATTCCTTCCAAAGACCTATTTTTTGTTCTCTCCAAATTAGAATAGAATGGGGACAATTAAAAAATATATACGTCAAAAGCAAAATTTTACATCTTTACCCCTCGTGATCTAGTATCTCTTTTCTCTTCAAAGACCCAATATTTATTCTTTTCGAAATTGGAGTGGAATGAAGGCAGTTCAAAATTTTACAAGTCAAAAATAAATATTTTATGTCTTTACCCTCGCCTACTGATCAAAATTTCCATCGCAGTCATCTTTTTTGGTGAGAGTTTCTTTCTCAAAGCAGCAGCCCTTCATTAGGCATCTTTCTCAGAATATCTTTTTCTCAAAGTAGAGAGTTTTTGCAGGTAAGGTAGATCATTTCAATTAACAAAACTCTCATTGTCCGTTAGTTATAAAATTATAACTTTCTTTTTTGTCAGCAAAGTTATGGACCCTATGATCCACTTGTCTTGACGATTTGCTGCTCTTTTTTAAGTCTTTATTAGAACGGCTGTAAGAGTTTTCTCCATACAAGAGCTTCTCTTGCTTGTTTCTATCAACTGTGTCATAGGGCGCCTATAACGACATAGCAAGAAAAATTATTAAAAAAATAAAATCGTCATTAATAATTATTTAAATAAAAAAATTATTACATTTTTTTAAAAAAAATTAAAAAAAAATTGTTTACAAATTAAGTTGATTTCTATTTATACACTCAGAAAGACAAAAACTTAATATTATTGTATTTTTAATATATTTATCTTAAAATAATTATTTTAAAATAATTATGTAAATTATTAATAATATTAAATATTTAATTTACCCTTCAAAATAAAATAATCTTAAAAAAATTATAAATATTTACGTAATAATAAATGATAAATTAAATTAAAATATTTATAAGATAATAAACAAAGAATTAAATTAAAATAACTAAAAATGGTAAATAATCATTATATTAAAATATTTATAAGATAATGAGCTACAAAATAAATTAAAATAACAAGCAATTAATTAAACTAAAATATTTACAGAATGACAAGAAATGAGCCAAATTAATATATTCATGAAATAATAAAAAAATTAATTAAGTTACAAAAATTGACAAAATATCAAATAATGAGCTAAATTAAAAAAATTTACAAGATTGACTTGTTTAAAGTATTTACTTATCTCCTTAAGGAAGAATCAAAATCCTATAATTCCTCTAAAAAATATTTATGAGTTGATTGATTTTAAATAAAAATTGTGAAAATTAATTTTGATTTGTCAATAAATTATTTTTAGGGATTAAAAAAAATTCATTAAAAGAGCGACTAAGCTAAGAAGTTTTTGAAAAAAATTAAAGATGACACAAGATCATGTAAATTAACTCCTCGCGACTCAAACGATGTCAAAGATGGCATTCAGTGCATACAATAGACTTTGTTTATCATTACACAAATAATTAAAAAATTTTAAACTAAACTGACTTTATCTAAATCGACAACCGCACAAGGTCGTACAATCAATCCATATAAACTTGAGCAGTGTTAGAGATAACACAAGATCATACATATAATATTGACGATCATTGCGTGGATAATTAAAATTTAAAAACTATCATTTAAGAAATTATTGACAAGGAAGTTAAAAAACATATATACAATCTAAAAACATAAACGGGTGAATAACATCACACCATATATATATATATATATATATATATATATATATATAAGTGAGAATCTTACTTAATTTAAGAGTAAGTCTTAGAAGATTTTTACTATTGAATAACTTTTGATAGAATACAAATTTTATCAATCCAACTGTTGATTTATATGATATTATCATAATAATCATGCATACTAAATTTAAGATAAATCAGATATTCATAAGTATTTAATTTAGTGGTTAAACATTTACTTATATTTTAAAAAACGTATTATACCTTAAAATAAAATAGTTAGATGAAGTGCTAATTTATTACAGATTTTATGAAATTTTGTAGACTTAATATACCTTATGAAAACTTTCATTCTACCAGTTAAATTAATGAAATTCATATTTCTTCAAAAATTATTTAACGATATAAGTTTTCTAAAACTTACTCCTAAAGTAAGTGAATTTTCACCCTATATGTATATATATATGTGTGTTTGTGTAGGGAGATCAATTTACACCAATATAAGAGTTTTATTTTTATACAAATATCTAATCCTTGATTTTGTTTAAATCTAATGGTGAAAGATTAATCAAATTTATGTAGAAAGATAATAAGAATATAAATGAAATGAAAAGATATAATAGTGATATTTTTATTTAATGAAGATACAAAAATTAATTTTATTCATTAAAATTATTTTTATAAGAAGATAAAAATTACATCTCTTTTAATAAAAAAATATTTAATTTTTCCATATACTATTAATGATTTACTAATATTTTCTAAAATTTCTTATATTTTAAGTATTTTATATTTTAATAATAATAACAGTAGAATTAGCTTGGCCCAATTTTGTAAAAAAAATAAAATTAAAAAAAAACTATAATAATTCTACTTGATATTAGAATTTGTAATAATAAATAAGTAGATTATACAATAAAAAACTTATATTTAATATTTTTATACGTACATAAAATTAAATATGTATAATATATAAATTACTATATTATAATTATATAAAAAATTTAATTTTTAAAATAAATTTTATAAAGAATTAAAAATTTGATAAAAATATTAAACAATAGATAAAATTGAAAAAAATTTGAATTACGAAATAAATATTTAATTATAAATTAATAAAATCATATATATTAATAATTTTATAAAAAGATTATGTAAATTATTTTCGTAAAAATATAAATTTTATTATTTATAAAATCAAAAATTTTAGTAAATAAAGTTAAATTATTTATATTCATTAAATATCAATTTATTATTTCCTCTCTTCATTTAATTCAAATTTTTAATTATTTTTATTCATTAAAGTGAATAATCTTTTTTCATTAGATGCAAATTGAACCAACGACTAGATTTTGATATAAAAATAAAATTCTTATATAAGTATAAATTAATCCTTTTTCATATATATATATATATATATATATATATATATATATATATTTTATTGTTAGAAAAGAAGTGTAAACATTGTTCATAAAGAATAGAAAAATAATGAAAGCAGTCTATCAACATTAAAAATACTTTTTAAAATTAATTAAATATTATAATTAATAATAAATTTAAATAAATAAAGAGTAATAATATATTAATATTTGATTAAAAATAAAAAAATAAAATATCAATTGAAAGTGAATTAGTCAGGAGTATCATTACAGTATAACTAGGAGGGAGCCCTCATTCGCCAAAACCTTGTCCTTCGCCCCACCCTCTTGGCTCGGCTTCGAACCCTAAGCTGCCATTATCACCGTCGTAGTAGGGGCCATGGCGTCTTCGTCACTTCGCCTCCGTCATGCCGTGAGAACGCTCTCCGTTCTCCGCCACTCGTTCTCGGGGTGCTCCTCGTCTTCTGCTCCGCCATTTTCCGTTCCCATTCACCGCGCCATTTCATCAGCATCACCATCTTCGGAATTCCCGGCTCTTCTCGTTCAATCCCGGGCATTCAGATCATCGTCGATTTCACTTCTATCTGCTCGATCCTCACCCACCAACAATCCCGATGAGATTGGTCCCGATACGATACTTTTCGAGGGCTGCGACTACAACCACTGGCTGATAGTCATGGACTTCCCCAAGGACAACAAGCCGCCACCTGAAAAGATGGTTGAGACCTATGAGCAGACATGTGCCAAGGGTTTGAACATAAGGTTCCTCTCTCTCTCTCCCTTTCAAAATGTCATTTTTTATTTTGGTTTTTCTCTTTTTGGCCGCTTATTTACTAGACATTAGAAAAACAGAAGAATATAATTTTGATGCTGTATGTTGTAATTTTGCTTTTTACTTGTAAGTGTGCTACTGATATGTGTTGTGGGTAGCTCCGTAGCTCAGAAATAGCTTGTAATCGACTAACAAAAGATAAACTTTTCCAGGGTTTTTGATTTTGCATTCATGGGCGTCTATTATTATTGGGGCACCGAGTATAGCACCGACACTTCAAAATAGTTGCCGTGTCAGTGTCAAACACGTATCCGTGTTGGATACTACTTGGACACGTAGGAATTAGGATACTTCACTTGTATCAAAAATTTTCCTTTACTCTATTTTTTCCAATTTCTGCCAATATCAGTATGATATCATAACAATTAGATAAATGATAGTATGTTATCGTGTCTACAATGACAAATGCTGACTTTTTTTAAAATTTTTTTTGTAGGATTTGTATTAGAAATGACTATGTAGTAATGCTTATTTTTAAATATAGGTACTTGTGTTAAAAGTTGTGTTTTTATCTTATACATTTCTTTAAGATTTATGTTTTTATGTTAATCTTATATTAATTTTATATTTTGCATCTTAAACCATGTGGTGTCCTATAATTTTTAGAATTTTCCATATCCTCATATCCGTGTCATGTCTTATCTATGTCCTGTGTTGTATCCGTACTTCTTAAATTGATTCTTTATAAGATGAGCATTGTATTCTTTATCGAGCAGGTTGATATATGCATGCAGTGGAGAAATCCATGTTTCTTGCCTCCTCTCTCATTTTGCCTTTTTCTTCTCTTAATGGATGCACTTTCTGCTACCCAACAATTGATCTAAGTGCTCTTGATGTAGGGCAGCAGAAGGGTTAGGATTTATTTGGCTAAACTGAGGTTTTCTTGGGGGAAATTGAGGATAGAATTTGGTGGGTTAAAGGGTTAGTGTGGGTAGCTAATGGCAAGAGGGGGTTGCAAACAATTGAATGTGGTTTAAGGGTTCAATTACTGGCTGTTTGATTGCTGTGAATAGTACCTGTGGAATTAGGGTCTGAGTTTGGATGGGTTCTAGTCTATGGTAAATTGAAGGAAGAATCAACTAGAATTTTGATTTGGCGAATTTATAATGATGTCTGCCCAGAAAATCTGATATGGGCTTTTGATAAAATTAAAAGGGAAAAAGAAGAGAAGAGGACGTTCAGTAACATAGGCATCACACAATCAAGAAGAGAGCAGTATGATGCCATAATTTGTGAAACTGATCATCCACTAAAATAAGGCATTACAAGCATTTAAATAGATCTCCTATTAATCCTATAAAGATTAGACACTCTACTACTACTACTACTACTACCCACATAAGGAAACTTGAATATTAAAATAAAACCCATTAGTGCCAAACTTAACATAAACCCAACCCAATTACAGCCAAAGATCATAAAATACAAAATTTACTAAAATACCTGTAGGACTGAAAATATTAAGATGGAAGTAAACTAAGCTTATTTCCCTTGAGGTTTTGATGAAATTACACTAAATACTCCTCTAGTTTCAAAATTGTAGTGACCTCCCTTACTTTGAATTTTCATTAGACAAATACCCTTTTGTTTTTTATTTTTTACACAGATACACCCCCTGCGTACCCGTACAGCTCTAAAGCACAGGTGAAAAATACACATGGAAGGGGTAAGTATAATTTCCAAAACTAGAGGGAGGTCAATGTAATTTCATCAAAATTTAGGGGGAGGTCAACAAATTAACAAAAGTTACTACTTACAAATTCTAACAGCCATTATGAATGGATTTGGATCTTCTCATTTTAGCTCCTAATGAATGGATTTGTGGGTAAAAGTGGGGATCCAAATCTGTTATGAACTAAGGTCTCATTTGGTACACCGTATAAAAGATAGGTAGTATAGTATAATTAATACTATTCATATTTGGAGAAGATACTGGATAACAATTTATTCAGTTAAAATAATTTTATTCAGCCTTAACTGTATTAAACTGTATAAGATAAAATAATTTGATCCCTATATGTTATAGTGTTAAGGTTAAATAAAATTATTTTGACTGAATATTATGCTATTCAGTGTCTTGCTCCAAACATTATATAAAGATGGATAGTATTAATTATATTATACTATTCATCGCTTGTACAATATACCAAACGAGGCCTAAGGTGTTTGGAATGATACAACCAGCACCAAAATCAAAACAAAACCAAAAATCTTGATATGATTTGTTAAGGTCATACTTTCTAGATGCTAAAGCATCATGCATTTCCTCATGATTACCCATTTTACATTACTAAATATTCTTTTTCTCCAAAATCTGGTTTGCTGGTCTAAAATTCTCTAAGTGGGATTTTTCGCTTTAAAGAACAAAAATCTGTGTGTATAGAATCATCTGAGGTTCCCCCTTGCCTTTTGCTAGCTAAAACTATGCACAATTAATCTTGTCATAGGGTTAATGAAATACATGTTTAATTTGTTATTTCATTCATTTTATGCTTTATACCTTTCCAAAGATTTCATCATGTTTATTTTCCAGGCCTTCGTCACCAAGTGAATTAGTAATGCGTAATCTAATTGAAAATAATCTTGTTGCTGGAAATTTTACCTTGTTGGTGTAATAAATAGTTTTTGTATTCATATCTTCTGGTATCAGGGTTTACCAAAAAAAAAAAAAAAAATCTTCTGGTTTCAGGAGTGATTGCTGAGTTCTCTCTCTCTCCCTCTCTCTCTCTCTCTCTCTCTCTCTCTTAATATATTTATTGTAATGTGTTGGTTAGCTTGGAAGAGGCAAAGAAGAAAATATATGCCTGTAGCACAACAACTTACACCGGATTTCAGGTTGTCATGACTGAAGAAGAGTCAAAAAAATTTGAAGGTATGTGCTTTAACACCTTACTCTTAAATTTAATGGTATGGTTGGTTTCTTCTTAAAAATAGCTTATCCTGGGACCCTTTTTTCATTTGTTGGGGGGTGGGGGGGTTGAGTAGAAAGAACAGAAGATGATAATTTCATTTGTGGTTTTTTAACAGATCTTCCTGGAGTCATCTTTGTGCTACCAGATTCGTATATTGACCCAGTGAACAAGGAGTATGGAGGTAAGAAAGCTTTTTGTATTTACTTGTGCTATAATAAGCTGATTAGACCTATTTCATTAGTAGATCTATTTTTGAACTTCTTAAATGTTAAGCTTCTCTTTTGCTTGCAAGAATTTTTCTGAAAGCAAATTTTGATTTGTGATAAATAGGAGATAAGTACATAAATGGAACAATTATCCCTCGACCTCCTCCAATACAGTATGTAAGGAATCAAGGAAGACGGGACCGGAATAGAAATCCTGGCCAATATAATCGGCAAGAAAATCCAATGTCAAACTCGCCAGGGAATTTCTCATACAATAATCAGGGGTCCATGCAAGCGGATGGAAGGAACTATAGGGCTTCACAAAATTTTCCACCCCAACAGAACTATGGACAAGCATCACAAAATTACCCACAACAGCAAAGATATGGTGCTACTTCACAGCAGTATGCACCACAGCAAAGATATGGACCTACTTCACCACAATATGCACCGCAGCAGAGCTTTGGACCACCGGGACAAAGAGAAAGAAGAGATTTTTTGCCTACAGGTGTGGGCAGCGGTGCTTCCCAGGTGCAGAGAGATACTTCTATCCCATCATATATGAAGGATTTCAAACCATCATATATGGAGGAATTTGAACGGGCAGATTCACCACAAAATTCACTGCAGCAGAACTTTGGACCACCAGGACAAGGAGGAAGAAGAAATCCTGTGCCTACTGATGGAGGAACTGGTGCTTCCGAGGCATGGAAAGATACTTTCACCCCATCATATAGCAAGGATTTTAAGCCATCATATATGGAGGATTTTGAACAGGCAGGATATGGGAATGGTGAGAGATTTACACAAGGGGAACAGAGGAATGCACAAGGCAAGTAGAGGAGCTATGGATCGCTTGGACTAACGCACTGAACAAGTAAGGCACTCCTGCTATAGAAACTAACATAAATCCTTAGTTGTTTATGACAATTTGGCACTAGGCAAGGACAAGAGTCTCCTCGCTCTCTAGAGATAACTTTCTGGATCAGATAAGTCAGAATAGAGAACAGTTTTTGTAAAAACCAACGGTTGTCTTGCTATCTAACAATTCAATATTTTGGACTTGTGAAACTGTAATTGGTGAGCCTGTATCTTTGTAATCTGTGCTATTGGAAAAACTGTCAACTAATTAGCTCAAGCAAAGGAAAAGATGACTTGTTTTTGTTGTTTTCCGCAGGGAAGAAACTGATAGTAGTCTGAGTCTGAGACATGCAGGTGGCTTGTATTATAGTTACTAAGAGCATTCTCAGCTGATTGCATGTGCTTGCCAATGTAGTGGAGTGCCGTGTTTCAGGGATAAAGTAGGATGTGGTATGTGAGGCTTAGTGCAATGTAATCAGGGAGTTGGTTGCTACGGTCATAAGCTTAGTGCCATAGCCATGTCTTCCTTTCTTGTTTCCTTTCATGTAACAATGAGGAACAAGGACTAGTGTGTCCAGTACATGTTATTTATCATTTGTCCGGTGTGAATAAGTAAAAGAAAGCAATAATCTAAAATATATCGTCGTTTTCTTTGTAAAAGGAACAAAATCTTTATTTGTTTGACTTTTAGTTCTTTTAGAAATAATAAAAATAACAAAGCCATAATCTAAAAGCTATATTCTAGAATTGATAAACATCAGGTTGAAAGAGTTGTATTTGAAAAGAACTAATTATAGATATAGGACGAGTTCAAATAAGAAAATGATATTTATTTTTGCTTAGGGTAGGACTCTACTTAGATAAGAGAAAAAAAAGGGATAAAAAGAAATATCGCTAAAAAAAAATTTGGGACAAAGAATAAATAACAAAATTACAAAAGATAATAGTAATTAATAAAAATATAATAAAGCTCGTTATCTAAATTCAAATGTCGTGGGATGGGTGTCTCGATCGTGTTGCTACAAGAGACAATTAAATTACAAAAAATTATTAGTCGTAATCAAGTTTAGCTACTTTTTGTGTGATACACAAATTTATATGTATTTTAGATTATTAAAAAATTATTTAAAATTATTTTAATTTTTTTACTAATAGAATTAGAAGTGAAATATAAAAATAGTAGTTTGTTTGAATTGTGTTGATATTCATTGTTTTTATCTTAAAATTATAAGAAAAAAGTTTATAGAGTAAAATATGCTAATTTATTTACATTTGGTTAGTCTTTAATGTATATTATTTAATATTATTTAGTAGATAAATTTAATATAAATTGAGTTAGATTTTAATGTATTTTATCTAATAATATTTATTAGAAGTTTTAAATTATGATTATATTTATGGTTGTAGTTACATTGCAGCCATTGACAAAACAATACAATAAATCCAATTAGAACATTTAACAAATCCTTATTTTGTTTCTAGTAGAATCATAAAACATTAAGCATAAACAAAATATCTAGAGACATCCTTGGAAGTATTAAAGGAATGAATGTTACTAACAGGTAGGAATAATAAGAACTATATTTTATTTTGTTTTCCCCAATTCATTAAGTAAAAAGCAAAAGAATATAGAATCAAGATAGATTACTTCCCATACTTATACTCTTATTTTCATTTGATCTAATTCTTAACATATGTTGATTGTTCGGGTCAATGCGCCGAACATCCACCGCAATTAAGATGTTTTGACTACCTCAAGCGATATGGATCAAGATTTAAAACTTTTAACTTTAGTTTTCAATGGATCTTATCTAATATTATTTATTAGATAAAATTTATTTGAATTGAGTTAGTGTTAAATGTATTTTATCTAATAGTATTTATTAGATTCAAGTCATTTTATTATATGTATAAATAGATTTGGTTATAAAAAATAATTGTTAAAATCTTTTTAAAGAGCACAAATTGGTCTGTGAATTTGGAAGTTTGTTTATATATAAAGGATGATAAGAACTTAATATCATTGCACTCCTAATACATTTACAGTAAAACACTCCTAATATATATATATATATATATATATATATGAATTGAGTTAATATTAAATGTATTTTATTTAATAATATTTATTGGATTCAAGTCATTTTATTATATGTATATATAGATTTGGTTATGAAAAATAATTGTTAAAATCTTTTTAAAGAGTACAAATTGGTATGTGAATTTGGGAGCTTGTTTATATACAAAGGAGGGTGAAAATTTAATATCATTATACTCCTAATACATTCATAGTAAATCACTCCTAATATATATATATATATATATATATATACACACACACACACACGCAAATATAATATGTATAAAATAAAAAAAAAATTGAGGTAAGTATTGGACTGCAAAATCAGTTTTGTGACCATAATTTTTTTGTTAAAAATTTCAAGAATTAATAAGCTTAAGACTTTTTTCTTAATTATTAAACTCAATGTAAAAGTTTTTTTAATTAAAGTATTTAATTGCAATTTTTCTTAACTATAGATTTTGCCCTCACTCTAAGGAAGTTTGGCTTAGACTCGGTTTTTCTTTCTCCACAAACTTATACTCTGTTAAGTTGGATTGAGGCTCACCTAAGGTGAAATCCTAGTTACCTCTTTCTTTCTTGCTTCTGGTGGATTTGGGGATGGAGAAATAATGCTGTCTTTGGTGATAATGATTGGTCAAATGAGTTTGTAGTTGGCAAGATTCATTTCACTAAACAAGTGAAAGAGATGGAAGTGCTTTTTTTTTTATGAAATATTTTTTGAGATAAAAAGAAGAGATTTTGAAAGCTACGTAACATAGGGAAATACAAAATGTCTAACATATTTATTTGATTTTTACACAAAATACTATGATGCTTAGCAATATCAATTTTGTCAACATGTCTTATTATATATATAGTTAAGGGCGAAACCACATTAATCATGAGGAGGCAACACTACCCAAACATTTTAAATTAGACTAAATTCCTCACTTTGGTCATCTAAAATTTGTATTAATATTACTTTAATCATTTAAAAATGTCGATATCAATTTACTCATAGAAGGTGACATTATTTTGATCTTTTAAAAAAATTAATATCAATTTAGTCTCTCAATCATAAAAAATTATTATCAATTTAGTATCTCAATTATAGAAATTATATCAATTTAGTCCCTATCCGTATATAAAAGGATGATTTTGATGTCACATTCTATAATTCAAAAATTAAATTAATGTAACTATTCTTTGAAAAAATAAAATGATATCAATATAATCTTTAAAAGACAATTGAAGGTGTACTTTTTAAAAGGCTATATTTGACGCATGGCATATGAAGGATATGATAGTATATATAAATACTATTATTATAAAATAAAAGTTTTTCTCATGTTTTAGCTATTTTATTATAAATAATAAATTATATTCTCTTGAAAATTTTATTTTTTCTGATGTTATTAAAACTGGACCAGACAGTGAATTGATAATAATTTTAATTCAGGTTCAATCGTTTATATCGTTTGATAGAATTGAATAACGTGATAAAATTAATCCACATTCAATAATATAAAATTCATGAAAAAATCATAAAATGTAAAAAATATTAAATTTTTTAAAAATAAAAAATTAATGACTGATTAGTTCAAGCATTTTAAGCGGTTTTGATCAATTTAAACTTGTCTAACTATAAATTTACTTATAAAACTAAATCATAATAAGTTAATTATTCAGTTTATAATTGAATCAGTCAGACTATTTAATCTGATCTAATTTTGATAACTGTAATTTTTTCTTTTCAAACTTCGTATTTAAAATTTTTAATTGTGCCCTCATAACAGCTATGCAAAATGAGACGTAAAATAAATCCTAGCTATTTACCTTGTTTCCAAAGCCTGTAGAGGAAATTTCTAGAAAGAAAATTGCTAAGGGAATGAGGGAATACAGAGTAGATAATTAAATCTATGTAGTTAATTGATAGTGCCATTATCAATTTTAATATGTTGTCAAAATATAGATAATTAAAAGCATATATAGTTAATATACATGATTGAGTTAACATTTGATATATGCTCAAAGTAAATAAATTTTTACACTACTTTTATTATTATCACTAATTATTTTGTAAAATTTACATCTAACATGAGAGTGAGAGAATGTTAGATGTATTTATTACAAACATAAAAATTTGTATTTGATATGCGTGTTTACTTTAAATTCTATTTGAATAAACAATTTAAATAAGTACTAATCTATAATATCTATATAATGAGAATTGAGGAGTTTGATTTCTAGTTTTTATTATTTCAAAAATGTCATTACTTGAAACTACCTTGAATTGATTCAAAAAAAAAAAAATCATCTTAAACCACCTTAAACGATTTCATGGTATTTTAAAAATAGTTTTCAATTATCTTTTAATAAAAAATATATTTAAAACATATTTTAAAAATAAAAGAATTATAAAAAAATTATAATTATTTTTAAAATTCAAATATATCTATATAAAATAAATTAAAATATAAAATTATTGTGTAAAAATTTAGTTATTAGTGTTTGAAGAAGGTTGTGAGATGAATTAAACTTCATCCTCTTTTCCCTCTTTTCTCTTCATTTTTCTTCAAAGATTTCATAAAAAAAATGTGTTGCCAATGAAAAATATATACTCACTAATATTCTATAATAAAAATAATGTGATAGAAGATCCCACATTAAACATATTTTAAAAATAATAAAATTATAAACAGTTATAATTATTTTTAAAATTCAAATATATCTATATAAAATAAATTAAAAAAGAAAATTAGCATGCAATAAATTATTTAAACTATCAAAATAAAAAATATAAATTGAGAGACATGTTAATGTCTCGCAATTTACTAGTTTAAATAAAGTTTGTTAACTATTATATTAAGAGGGTTCTTGTCTCAAATTTTTAATTTTCAAAAAAATCATTAATAATTAATTAAATATAAATAAAAAAAAGAGATAAAATTATAAATAAAATCACTTTTTTACAAATATCCAAACAATCGTTGATAACTAATTGAACATAAATAGAAAAAGAGACAAAAGTATTGACAAGAACATTTTTTTTAACTACATTATACAGTAATAATATATTTCAAATATAAAGAGTTATATTTTTTTTATATATACTATTTTTTTTATCTTTGACCAGATATTTCACAGGCATTATAAAAAAATTATAATGAATTAAATATAAAAGAATTATATAAATAAAAATAAAAATTACATATTGAAATATGACAGTACTTCTCAAGATGTTAGTACTGTTGTAGAGGATATTTTTTCTCTTTGATATTTAATTTTAGCTTTCTAAAAATGCTATTATAACTTATTTAAACTCTAATTTAAAAAAGGTAAAAAAATTTAAACTAGCACATCAGTGGCATTTTAATTTTTAACACCTAACATTTACAACTGTTTCAACTTTTCTAATAATCAACAAAGCCCACATTAAATTTCTCATTGAAAGGAAATTCTTCAATTAGAAAATCAGACTTCAAAGCTCTGTAGAAAATTATTTTTACTTAAATAATTAAATTATAATATATATATGAACTAAAATAAAAATAAAAAATATGAATTGAAAAGGAGGATAAAACTAATTATCATGATTATGTTTTAAAATAATATAAATATTTTTGAATAAACACTTCGAGAAACATCTATGTATAAAATTTGAGCAATTGAAATTTTGATAATTCATTAAAATTAATATAATTTGAAAATATTGTAAATCATAATTATCAGTTAAACTATTTATCTCTATTGCAAGAACTTATTTTATAAATTTTAATTTTCAACTTATAAAATAAGTCCAAACTAATCATGAAATGCTTGGCATTGTGGTAAATAGGGAAGGCAAAACAAAACCTCATCTAAAATACTAAATAATAATAATAATAATAATAATAATAATAATAATAATAATGATGATGATAAAACCTCATATAAATAAGACAAATGTAATCATTGAGTTTCACCTCACTCACCTTGGAAGGGATCAATTCTTGAAACTCCCATTTCCATTTTGCCACTCTCCTTTTCTTGCATTTTTGGACGTCATTGTTAAAAAAAAAACAAAAAAAGAAAAAGAAAAACCCAATGTGACGTACCAAACTATATAAATTCAATTTTTCCCGGTAGATTGAGCAAGCGAGCAGGAAAACTATAACTTCAAATTTCCCTTGGTTCCATGCAAACTGTAAATGACATGGCCAAAGGTAGTGTTTCCACTCTCCACTTGCTTTCACCTCACCGAAGTGAAAGCATGTCTCTCTCTTTAAATTTTTAATTTTATTTATTTTCGTCTCATGCATGGTTTTCGTTTTCAATTTGCCATTTATGGAAATGGAAAATCAAAAGAGAGAGATGGGTTCCAATTCCATGCATCCCCCGAGATTTCTCACCCTTCTCGGCCTACGAAAGCTCTCGCTTGTTCCCTCTGCAGTTGGCCCATGTTTTCTCTCTCTTGAGAGCAGGGAGCGTTGTTATCTCAATGCATTTTTTTTTTCTTACCCTTGGCTTCCTCTACTTCTCGTTTCCAGGTAATCGTTTTTTTGTTTTTGTTGTTGAGTAAAACTTGTTATCAGGGTGGGTCCTTTCCTTTTCCCTTTTGTGATCCTTTTCGTTTCCATTTTACCTTTTTGTGTGGTTTCCTTTAAGAATTTAGAATATGGTTCAATGTTAATTAATTATTTTTGTTTAATTTCTATGATTATGTTGGTCATAGTCATTTGGATCTAGTTTCCCAAATCATTTTTGAATTGAATATTGAGGACTAAGAATAGTTGTTGTGCACAGAGATCCTTTAAATTTTCGCTACTCTTTTTGTTCATGTTCATTTTCCAAGCAATTTGACGTGGTAGGATTGAAAATAGGAAGATGTCAATGTATCTAGGTATACCAAGCACAACATTAGTAAATATTGCTAGGAGGATGGCAACCTAATATCTATGCATTATATTTGTCTTGACTATTGCTAAAATGATGGTAAATAGTCAACATGATGAATGATACATTTGTGTAGGTTCACTAATTTGTTTGATACTTTGCAAATTGATAGTTTACTTTTTGTCTTTTGGATCTCACCTCTCCCTGTAAGCCAAAAAGTGGGTCAAGTAAATGAGTTGTTAATTGTATATTCCTAATGCCCCCAAGATTGTGTTTGTATATGTAATTGGTGCATAATCTGATTCTTTTTTTTCCCCATATATCTAATCAGGTTTCAGTAGGGGATGTTACTCTCAATCAGTTTATGAAGACTGGGACTTGAGAAATAGTTGAAGAGACATCTGGGCTTCAAGTACTTGTTTTACTTGACAGCAACTATAAGGATTTAGAGGTGGTCATGATATTCAGTGGTTGAAATCATGGAAAATTATTATTACCCACAATGAGATGCATCTATAATTTGGGATGTACTTTAGAAATTATGCATAATTTTGAATTCTCAGGTTGAAATGGATAGTCATGTTGACTTTCACCAAAAGTCTCCACACAGGGAGTTTGAAGGCCATAAGGAACCAGTTTTCTTGCATGGTGACTTGGATCTGTTAATAATAGAAGCAAAATCTCTTCCAAATTTGGATTTATCTACTGAGGCAGTGAGAAAATGTTTCACCATGGGCAACATGTGCACACCTCCATTTGTCAAAGGACTTAAGACACACTCTGGGAAAGATAAAATGATAACTAGTGATCCTTATGTCTCTGTCTGCCTAGCAGGGGCTACCATAGCTCAAACTAGAGTAATTCCTAATTGTGAGAACCCTTTGTGGGATGAGCATTTTATTGTCCCAGTTGCTCACCCTGCTTCAAAACTTGAATTTCTTGTGAAAGATAATGATGTTCTTGGCGCTGAACTCATTGGAGTAGTGGAGATATCTGTTCACAAGATTTTGTCAGGAAATACTATTAATGATTGGTTTCCAATCATTGGCCAATATGGAAATTGCTTAAAACCTTATCCTGAGTTGCATATTTCTGTTCAGTTTAGCCCAGTTGGAGTGGACCCTCACAATATCTGCAATAGGGAAGGGAAAGCTTATTTAGGAGTTCCTAATACATATTTCCCTCTCCGAAAAGGAGGGAGTGTGACTCTATATCAAGATGCACATGTACCAGATGCTATGCTACCTGAAATTCCACTTGAGGGTGGAAAAGTATTTCGGCACAGTAAATGTTGGGAGGATATATGCCATGCGATTTTGGAAGCTCATCACTTAATATATATTATAGGATGGTCAATTTACCACCCAGTAAAGCTTGTCAGAGAGCCAACAAAACCATTACCTGCTGGTGGAGAGCTTTCACTTGGAGAGTTGTTGAAATACAAGTCACAGGAAGGGCTTCGCGTGGTTATGCTGATTTGGGATGACAGAACTTCGCATGATAAATTTCTTTTGAAAACAGTAATTCTCATTACCCTAATGAGAAAACATGATTCCTATTCACAAGTTTACTTAATTTTCTCATCAAATTCTTAGAATTTCTTTTCTCTTTCTCTTGAATTAGTGCTTTGCTTTTAAATTAAATTTGTCCCATCAGACATTAAATTGAAGTATTGAAGACCTTGATTGTATTGATTTCATACCATGAAGTTTTTGAAAGGGAAAAAGTCCAATCAAGGAGAAAATTAGGTTGGGGTGTGAAGTAAAAGGTAGTTGCTATATATCATCATTATGGGTGTCTTCTGGACTATTACAGTGACCTTCATTAATGGGATGCTAGGCTTTTAAGATTTCTAAATTTAAGTTCTAATGGAGGTTACCTGCTTGGATTCTTGTAGACATAGGTGCATAACAATTTTGTACTCGATTTAAAATTAGTGTGAATTATACTAATTGATTTTCTTTATTGCAGGATGGTGTCATGCAGACGCACGATGAAGAAACTAAAAAGTTTTTTAAACACTCCACTGTTCATTGTGTGCTTTCTCCACGTTATGCAAGCAATAAGCTCAGTATTTTCAAGCAACAGGCATGGAGTTCCTGCACTTGAACTTGAAATTATGTAGATAAAAATATTGTTTCATTGCTACATCACCATCAGTGTAATTATTTCTTTGCTAGAAGACTTCACATTAATTGACAGTCATAGATAAAAGATCTAGTAGTGCACTTTTTTTTGTTATCAATTAAAACAGTACCAATTTGATTGAATCTTCTGGTCCAGGTTGTGGGAACCCTTTTTACGCATCACCAGAAGTGTGTGCTTGTAGACACTCAAGCTTCTGGGAATAATCGGAAAATTACTGCTTTTATTGGTGGTCTGGATCTATGTGATGGAAGATATGATACACCTAAGCATCGGCTTTTTGAAGATCTAGATACTATCTTTGGAAATGATTTTCATAATCCTACATTTCCAGTAAGTGGTTATTGTGCAATTACCATAACTTTTTCATGGTTAAAACTGAATATGTGAGTATTTTTAGTTTTTTTTTTTTTTTGTAATTTGTGTTGGGCTGCAGTGGAAGCAACATTAAAAGTACGAATTACAATTCAAATGTTTGGGGTTCAGTAACTTGTTTAGTATGGATTAGTTGTTCTGTTATTCAATAATTGCTAGTGTCACATTTGTATATAAGCACAAAGAATCGTGCACACAGGGAAGTTTCCTGAAACATTTAAATCTTTTTAGAAACATAAAATAGAAAATTAACTTGGTTATGTGCCTGTCATCTAATGGTTTCATGTATGAAGAACATAACTTGATTAATGCGCACATCTGTATCCTTCCTCTCTACCTACCCAAAAAAGATGAAAATTACAGGTTGGTGAATAGATTTGCATCATAAATGCTTTGATATGTTATTTTAATTAATCAATGATGACAATGTTGATTTTCCACACATCTAGTATTTCTACGGTGCGATATTTTCTGCTTGATTGGGTAAAGGAGAGAAGGAAAGTAGATGCAAGGATTAGCACCAAGCAAAGAAGAAAGAAAGAGAAAGAGTGATGCATGGAAATTTGCAAAAAGTGTTGAAATTGTGTGCTATATGAATATGATACAGTTAAGTTCGCGTGCACCCAGGCAGCCATGGCATGACCTACATTGCAAAGTTGAGGGTCCCGCTGCATATGATATATTGACCAATTTTGAACAAAGATGGAGGAAAGCCAAAAAATGGCGTGACTTCAGGCTCAAAAAGGTGACAAATTGGCATGATGATGCTTTGCTAAGGCTAGACCGTCTCTCTTGGATTGTCACTCCATCTTCTGGTCCCGATGGTGATAAAGCAGTTCATGTAACTGATGATAATGATCCTGAGAGTTGGCATGTGCAGGTATGGAGGAAATGTGTTGATAAAATTCATTGACATGTATCAGCTTGTTTATAAAATCCAATAAAGATTACGAACAAGCATTAAATACAGGTCTTTCGGTCCATAGATTCAGGATCTGTGAAGGGTTTTCCCAAGGATGTTGATGAAGCTAAGGCTCAGGTGAGAACAAGGTTGTGCATGATTCCCAGTTGTGCTCTGAGGACTAAATTATTTTTGAAGTTGCTTGATGCTAATTTTCATTAACTATGCATTGCAATGTGGTTTCATGATATTGAACCAAATTAGTCTTAGTCTTTAACTCCTAATATTGATTTTCTGCAGCATCTTTTTTGTGGAAAAAATTTGAAAGTAGATAAAAGCATCCATGCTGCTTATGTAAAAGCAATAAGATCAGCTCAACACTTCATATATATTGAGAATCAGTATTTTCTGGGCTCCTCATATCATTGGCCTTCATATAAAAATGCAGGTATATAAAGTACAGTTATCAATATTGTCATCCTTATAAGGCATTTGCTAGTTTTTACATTGTTCAACATTTCAGATGGTTTTATTAATGTTGTTTTTTGTCTTACCTATTTTTCTTAAGAAATCGTAAAAATTATAACTTTTTTTTTCCTAATAATAAACAATAACTTGTTGATGCACTTATTGATATTTCTGGCCTTAAAGTTTTAATGTGTGTGTGTGTGTGTCTATATATATATTCATTAGATGAAATGTCCAATACATCTGACCCTGAACATATAATTATGTGTTTATGAAGCAGAGGTATGACAATGAAATCAAGATATGAAATTACATGAAACAAAAAAAGAACATAGCAAGGTGTTTTATAATAAGTTTAAAAATTAATTTATTAATGTAGTTTTACATAAATTTGAAGCAGCAAGCAAAATATAAAAATATGCCTATCTTAAATGAGTTTAGGAATATTCAAAAAGTGTTTGATAATGAAATTTAAAAGTTTTTGTTTGCATATTAGAACTAGGAATACCATAGTGAGGTATCACTGTTCAACTAAAATTTATATTGAGGGAAAGGCTCGTCTTAATTCCCGAACTCATTGAGCACTCACATATATTTTCATTTTATTTTAAAATATAATTCATATGTAAATGTATTTATTAAAATCAATACCTTATTAATTAAATAATTTAAAATAATATTTTAATAAAATTATGTATATACACATATACACACATGTATTCATTTTACTTTGAATATTTCATATATAAATATATTTACCATTTTCACTAAATAATTTAAAATACTATTTCAATAAGTAGGTGTATTTTCTTATAACTTTAGTAGATAATTCATTTAAGTTAAATAAGCATATGATGATATTTTATAGAGTTTAAATTTGATTCACTGTCAGTGTAAAAAGTTTTACACTATCATCCAATCATGTATCTTTTGTTTGCCTGTACCATTTATAACTAACATTCCTTTCCATGTTCTTTTGTTTGATCTGCACTACGTTTTTTCTTCACTTTTAAAAACTTACAAATAATTGTTTGATAGAAAATCCTTTCATGCTTTACATGATGTTCTTGTCTTGTATAAAGTTCATAGAATCTCAATTGACATAAATTTGTAAACATTAAAAATACTTGAATCATGATTTTCGACTTTCATTTTGGTTATTTATAATAAGTTAATAATTGTGATAAATAAATTTTTATGTAATGATGAAAAATGCTTATGTTAATATTAGTGATTCTAGTTTCTGCCTCTGGACAACTCCCTTTCTTGAACTGTGGATGTGCAAGCTAAAAGCATATACTAGTTTAGTGAACTTTTTTTTTTATTAGAAAAATTAAATTTCTTTAGAGAGAAAAAGGAAAAATACAGTTAGGGGGAGGGTAAGATATCCTCCGAGATTGAAAATTTTTTATACCACAAGGAATATTTAAAAACTCAAGAATGTATTAAACTGGCCAATCTCTCTGCATATTAGAAAGAGCAACTCCCTTGAAACAGACATTGTCCTACCCTATAACAAGTTTAGGGGCACAGAGACACACTTAAAGATGTGAGCATTTTCCTCCAACCAAATGCCCCAAAGGACTGCATAAATAGTGCATTGCCTCAAAATTTTAGCCTCCTTAATTTTTCCCGAAGCATTATATTAAACCATAAAACAATTGCTATAAAGTAGGAGTGTAGGACACAGCCAATGCTCACCAAGAACCCTAAGAAGGTTGTTCCAAAGGAAAGAAGCAACTTTACAGTGTTGTGGGCATTAATTGCATCTTGCCTCTCCAAGTAACCAAATTGCCCCAAACCTTTGTGCAATAACCTGACGTGAATCTTCTATCTTCAACTGAACCTGCACAATCTGCGTCAGTAAATGCCTCCACATTTCTTAGCTTATTTGTCTAAAAGACTAAGCTTTTTCCTGATGTTGATATCAGATCACGCAAAATCTAGTAGTCTACATTTAAGTGTTCTTCCATTGGAGAATGCATGTATTGACTTACCATACTTATTTCTAATGCAATATCTGGTTTGTGCGGGACAAGTATATCAAGTTATCAACATTCCCACTAGCTGTTGATATCTCCCCCGTATCTACTGGAACTCCATTCGCAATCCCTTTTAACTTCAGGTTTAAATCTATAGGTATATTAGCATGTTTGCGACCGAGCATCCCCGTTTCCTTCAACAAGCCTAAAGTGTATTTTCTTGCGGAGACGAGAATACCCTTCTGCTTCTTGCCACTTCCATCCCTAAGAAGTATCTGAGTTGCCTGAGATCTTCCATTTCAAATTCACTTCCAAGAACTTTCTTTAGCCTTTCTATTTTTTGATTTGTTTCATCTCTGGTTAATATAATATCATTTACATACACGATCATGATAGTTTTCTTTCCATCTTCCAAGTGTATGAAAAACAAAGTATGATTAGTTTATCACAGGCTGTATCCATGCTTCTTGTAGTCTCTATAAGGGGATCAAACCAAGCCCTGTAGAGACTTCTTCAACACGACACTTTTCTGTCATAATTTTGCCCTTTAAATCTTGGAGGCAGCTCCATGTGGACTTCCTCCTCAAGTTCTCCATTTAGGAAGGCATTTTTCACATTCATTTGATGCTATGCCTAGTCAAGATTGGCTGCTAGTGATAGTAACACCCTTATAGTATTTGATTTTGCAACTGGGACAAATGTTTTAGTATAATCCTCCCCAGAGGTTTTAGTTCTTTTGCAACAAAACGAGCCTTGTATCTTTCTATTTAACCGTTTGATTTTATATTTAATGGTGAACACCCATTTGTATCGTGTAGGCCTTTTTCCTTCTGATCACTTTACTACGTCCCAAGTTTTACTCCCTTTTAAGTTGTTCATCTCTTCAAAAATAGCAGCCTTCCAATCTGGATTTTTTGAGAGCTTCTTGGATGTTCTTTTCAGTTTCATGCCTTTCCACCTTTTCTGTCAGAAATTAGTATGCAGGGGTCAAACGGCCATTGGACAGATAGTTGGAAATAGGGTGTTGTGTGCATGCTTTAACCCTTTTCCTGAGAGCTATTGCCTATTGGAATTTCCGGATCATTGAATTGGGCCTCCAAGTTTGAAGTATTTCCAGTATCAACCATTACAGTTTCAGTTTATGAATTCACCCGTCGGTTGGACTCTTGGCAGTGTTGTTAACGAGTGAAGGCGAAAGAAATTGGTTAAGATTACAAAAAATAAGAGGAAAAATGTTGTGTGTTCACAATCATAAAAACACTTGGAGGGTCTTGCTTCCTCCCAAGTCACTTTCTTACAAAATTCTCTCATACCCCTTGTCTGAGAACTTCCCTTCTAATTATTCTTCTCCTAACATACTACCCAGTCCATGCATTCTCACGCACTCCCCTCCAATATCATGTAGGCAGTTAGTTACATGTGCAAATCCCCAAGCGAGTGTGTTTCCCACTTTACCCTTCTTCTCAGCCCCTATTCCATTACTATCCTCCCACCTTTTCCTGGTATACGGTCTGATATTTGGTGGGCGACTATCAATACTTCCCCCCATGAGTTTTCCCTTGTTGTCAAGGTGAAAGTTGGAAAAATGTTGCTAAATGGTATTAAAGGTTCCCATGTGCTCTTAAAGGATGGGAGATCTTACCACTGTACTTGAACCTCCATTGGCCAGTCAATAGCAGTCCTTATTTGCAGCATTGTACACGGCTACACTTCTAATTTAAAATCTTTTGTAAGTGGGGGTGGTAATGGTTGCCTTGTGAAACCTTCAGTCACGGGTTTTTTAGCATGGAGACACGGAAGACATTGTGGATTCTGCTATAGTCTAGTAGTTTCAAACAGTAGGCAACTTGGCCTACCTTCTCCGTGATTTCCCATGAGCCATTAAACCAAGGATTCAATTTCTCATTAAGTTTCTAAGCTAGAGAACACAAGCAGTAAAGTTGAACCTTCAAATAAACAAAGTCAACTGGTAGAAAAGTCATTGCCCTGCGTTTATTGTCAGCTTGTTACTTTCTACGGTTTTGCGCCATTTTCAGGTTTCGCTTAGGTTTATTTAGCACTGGTTGCGTTCCGCTAAGAGGATATTGACCTCCTCAACTGGAAAAAGATCACCAGAGCACCTCAAAAGAGCAGGGGGTCTAGGCCATATAGTGCCTTGAATGGGGAGGACTTGGTTGAGCAGTTATAAGTGGTATTGAACCAAATCTCTGCCCAGCTCAATGACTTAGGCCAGTTTTTTGGTTTTTGCCATGTGAAACAGCAAAGATAGGTCTCCAAACATCCATTTGCTACTTTGGTTTGCCCATCGGTCTTGGGGGTGGTATGCTGAACTCAATTTAAGGTGAATGCCTGATAGCTTAAACAATTCTACTCAGAATTGGCTAAGAAAAATCTTGTCCCTAACAGAAACAATTGATGAGGGGAATCCATACAATCTGACCACCTCTTTAATGAACAACTTAGCAACATCCTTGGCAATAAAAGGGCGGCTGAGAGCAATGTAGTGAGTATCCTTTGTTAGCCTATCGACAGCCACTAGGATGGTATCCACTCCTTGTTCCCAAGGCAACCCTCTAATGAGTCCATTGAGACATCGTTCCAAACTTGAGTGGGGATAGGTAGCCGCTGCAAAAGCCTTATGGTTGAGAGAGCTTCATACTTATTTCTCTAGCAGGTCTCATAGGCAGCCCACAAACTGTTTAATGTCATTCTTCATCCCATCCCAATGCAGCATGGCTGCAATCCTTTTGTAGGTATGAAAAAACCCAGAGTGTCCCCCTATTGGTGAAGTATGAAACTCAATAAGTATAATGGGAATCATGGCCGAAGCCTTAGGCAACACAAGTCTACCTTTATAAAACAATCTACCCCCCATTGTGACATAATCTAGATGGTAATCGTTTTTACTCGACAAATTCTGGATAATGGCTTTCAGTTTATGGTCAGCCTGCAATTCTTCCAGGAGGCTATCTATATCATTAAGCTGAACTGTAGAAAGAGCTGCAAAATTCAATCTCCTAGAGAGTGCATCAGAAGCAATGTTCTCTCTCTCTGGTTTATATTGAACCTTGAAGTTGTAGCCCAAAAGTTTGGATGTCCATTTCTGTTTCTCCTACCCAAGTAGCCAGTAATCTGTGAGAAAAATAAGACTTATTTGGTCTGTTAAGAGCACAAAATGGTGCCCCATCAAGTAGTGTTGTGACTTTTGGACTGCTAAAACAATCAATTGCCATTAATTCTCTCTCATATCTTGACTTTTCTTGAGCTTTATCTGACAATCCTTGGTTGATGTAAGCCAAAGGTCTACCATCTTGCATTAACACTGCCCCTAATCCTTTCCTTGAGGCATCAGTCTCTATAACAAATGTTTTCGTAAAGTTTAGGAGGGCTAAAACAAGGAGAGTTGTCATTGCTACCTTCAGAAATTCAAAAGCCTCTTGAGCATCCTTACCCCACTCAACCCTATCCTTTTTCAACAAATAAGTAAGAGGATGAGCTATTTTCCCATAGTTAGAGAAATTTTTTTTTATAGTATCCGGTCAGCCCCCCCTCAATCTATAAGCATGGGCCAGCTTAGCATATCCTGAAGATGTAAAACCATTCATGGACTTTCACCTAATAGGTTAAACTTTTGGAGAATTGGTCCTTGACATGGTATCAGAGTCTCTATGACCAAGTGGTTAGGAGTTTAATCTTTGCCATCCCATTCTTCATTATTAAGTTTAATTTCAGCATAAGAAAAATGGACCTATGCATTATCTACGCTACAAGCCCAAAGAGCTCTTGCATGAGGGGCCATGTTAGATATATAAAACCATTTATTAGCTTTCAATTAAAGCTTTTGTGAGAGTTGGTCCTTTACAAGTGTATTATACAAATTCATTTTTTCTTGCTAACATTTATAGGAACTATCCATTAACGCTCTCTAGATCATAAGTTTTCCATAGCATTTGAGTACTTAATTATTTTTTCATGTACAGATTGCTGTACTTTTTACTAGCACATATGCATGGGTAAGTATTATTTTATGATTTCGTATCTTTAACAGGTGCAAATCACTTGGTTCCCATGGAGCTGGCTTTGAAAATTGCCAGCAAGATCAATGCAAATGAACGTTTTTGTGTGTATATAGTTATTCCAATGTGGCCAGAAGGAGTTCCAACTAGTGCTGCTGTTCAAGAAATCTTGTTCTGGCAGGTCAGACCAATTTCGAGTCTGTGTTTCCTTGCTTTGTTTTGCAAGATAGTAATTCCAGGACTTTTAATGTGCGTTTGTCTACATTGGATAGTCAAGATAGGCTGTACTTTTTCTTCCATAAACTTATTATTACCTAGTAATGGATCTTCTTTACTGGTTGTGGGTGTGACTAGGTTCTTTTTATCATATTTGTAGGTGAATATTCAAATTTCACTTTCTATCGAGGATAATGTAATTTTTGGTCTAACATTAGTCAAGAACTTAATCAACGCACAAAAAGCAAAGAATATATGCAAATTTTTTCATTATTTTTTGGTGACTATCAAATCTCTTCTGCCAAAGAATAGGTATATAGTTCTTTTTTTCTTTCATCTTCAAATGGTTAGAGAATGAGTTCACAAATCATAAGTGGAAGGGTAGATTTGGGATGTGATAATTTGAATAACAGTCAATACAAGTCCATGAGTGATGAAGAATTATGGATACGATTTGAAGTACTTACTACAACCTTTTATATGAAATTTGAATGACTACAGGGACAGACAATGTCTATGATGTACAGGATTGTTGCAGATGCCCTTAAAAAAGTAGGTCTCTCTGATCTGTATCATCCACAAGATTATCTCAATTTTTATTGCCTTGGAAAGCGTGAACCTCAATCCTCAGCACGTCCATCAACACCAATTCACTCAGCTGAAAATCGTGGTTTGGTATGCTAAAATTAACCAAATATTTGCATTGCATGCAGTTATGTACACTTTGAATTTCATGATGGATTTAGTATGAAGCACAAGCAATTAATTTGTATCTGAGTTTGCTTTCACCAAAATAGTTGCTGCTGTATTTGCATTATACAAATTCACTTGAACTTTATATGGTAGTTGTATGATTAGCAATCTGACGTTTAAAAATAAAGCTGCTTGTATTGTTATTTTGCACTTGTTTTAATTTGTATACAACTGAATGCTAAGATTTAGGCTCAGAAAACTGAAGAAATCTTGCAAATGTGATTTATTGCAAATGTGTTTATTAGGGAACATGAAACAGCTTTGTATTGAGTCTGAGGGGGAATTAGTATGTGATTTCAGGTTTAATTTTTATTTAGCCTTCAATTTTACAAAAATGTATGACCTCATTTTGGAAATTATAGTGTAAAGGCGCAACCTGCTAAATTGATAGAGAAGCTACAATTATGGAATATATTCTAGCCTAATAAGTTTAAGTGTTTATATGTTAAGGTCATGATGTCTGGTTAGATGTAAATATCAAGATATCAGTATACTGTTGGAATGAATGGGGATGTCTCACCCATCAGTGTTTGGACACAAACTGGAGAGCCATAGGAGATAGAACTATCAAAGTTTAAATTCCTTGAATATATGCCAAGCACCAAAATCTTGTCTCTCTCTCTCTCTCTCTCTCTTGAAGAAGTTTTTCCTAGTAAGGCTCTACTTAATATATTAAGTTTCTGTCAACCATTGAATTCAAATTTTATTAATGAAGATTCTATTATATTCATCATCATTATAATTATTTTGTGGCAGTGTATGTCTGTGCCTTAAATGCATCTAAACATAATTGTGAAGAAAATTGGATATAACATGAGTTTTTGAAATAAAACTACTTTATGTTAGCCAAAGCCAGCCAAAGCTAGTTACTTTCATATATGATGAGTAATGGACAATGGCTCCTTCTCATCTTGTAGGAAAGAAAGTTGGTGGAGAGATCAAGGTCGTGAACTCCATGTCTATATCTGTGTGACTTATTGGTACAAAAGTTAAGAAAGGAAAATATTTTTTTATACAAAATAGAGATAATCAAGATGAAAGCTTAGAGTAAGTTAAATTTATAAAACTTTATATAATGATCTTTCTTGATCAAATTCTTTAATCTTTAATAATTAAAGGAGAAAACAATAGGAAGGAACAACCAAAAAGTAGTGTCCTCTTTCCTTCTGTCTACTGATTTTGCCATGTTCAACACTTCACACATACGTGACTGCAATAAGTTGTTAGTAGTTTGTCATTCAAACTGTCAGTATGCCTTTGATAGTGTCAAATGATCTAGATTATCTGCCACATGTAAACTTTCGGGGACTACCATAGACCTACTAAATTTTTGAGAAAATTGAAAAGAAAACGAATGATAAAAAACAAAAAGAGCAAAGAAAAGGGAAAAGCGTCTCAGCATTTATGTAATGGCAATGGCATTTGAGAAGTAATCAGTTGGTATGTGTAACTACTCGGAGGCTTATTTAGATTGTGAATCATTAGAATACAAGATTCATATTTCCACTACACCAAGTTTTTGATTTTTATTAATATTTTTCCTCTTTCTTTAATCAGGCATCAGTTAAAAAATTCAGACGTTTTATGATTTATGTTCATGCCAAAGGAATGATAGTTGATGATGAATACGTAATCATGGGATCTGCAAATATTAACCAGAGATCATTGGATGGTTCAAGGGACACAGAAATAGCTATGGGTGCTTATCAGCCAAAATATACATGGACGGAAAAGAATTCTCATCCGCGTGGCCAGGTTTGAAGCTTAAGCTGGGTTGGTTAATGTGCTATAATATCAGTAGTGGAAATTGAGCATATTAATTTAAGTTAGAAAGTAAATATATATTCTCAATTTCTCCATGGATTTCTTTATATATAGCACATGTTGTAAACACATGAAAAAATTATGACGAACCTCCATATAAATGGCCTGAGCACCCCATTTATTAGGGACTGAAAGGTGGAGGGGGTGTTACTTAGTCCGAATGGCATAAGCAAGAACCCGTAATGGCCTTCATGAATCCGGAATGTTATTTTTGGGTATATCTTCTACCCTCATTTTAATCTGTTGATAACCAGATTTTATATCCAGCTTAGAGAATATAATTGTCTCTAACTCATCAAGGAGTTCATCAATCACTGATAAAGGGAACTTATCAGGTGTAGTAATTTTATTTGAATCTCTATAATGACAAAGAGCCTCCATCCCCCATCTATTTATTAACTAAAATAATAGGATTAGAGTAAGGGCTGTTGCTTGGCCTAATGATTCCAGCAACTAGCATCTCATCAATTATTTTCTCTGTTTCATTCTTTTGATAGTGAGGGAACCTGTAAGGCCTCAAATTAGGAATTAAAGCTTCCTCCTTAACACAATGGCATGATCTTGTTTCCTCACAGGTGGCAGTCCATGTGGCTCTTGGAATAATTCCTAAAAATCAGTCAGAATAGCCTCCATTTTTGCACCAAGTGGCCTGTCCTCCTCTTGCCTTGATAACTTGCGATTCCTTCCTCTCAGCAGATGCAATACCTCCTACTGGATTTATTAATTCTCTACTCTCCATTTCTCGGAGTATCTCTTGAATTCTGTAACCTCTCCCAAGCTCTTCTCCAATGCTTCGATACTTGCCTCCATATACGTATTCACCATCTACAGCTCCTAAGACCGGGAGCTCTGATAGTAGTTGATAGAATTTGACCAGAAACACACCCAAACATGATAGAAATATAGGTCTATTTACCTTTTGTTTCTGAAGTTAGAAGCATAAATTATTTTATTATTAAATCAATACAAGAAGTTTAGAATCATAAAATAATTCATCTTATATATTAGACAGCAGAGTAAATCTGGAAACTAGAGGAATTTTTATTTTTCCCATTAATCTTTCTAAAGGAAAATGGGGAAAAAACAACTTTGCTAAAATAGAAGACATTTTCAATATGAAAAAGTGAATATATATGTATCCAAAATTGATTAATTGGAAGTTCTAACACATCTATGAATCTCTTATGCTATGCACACATGCTAATAGTTATACAGATAAGATTAATTACTGTTCAAAGTAATGTGACAAGAAGCTATGAAAAAAGGGATCAGATGGTCTTTCTAATTTTATAAAGGTATAACCATTTGATAAGATATTCTTTTTACTGAGAAAGTATAATCTTGAAGTTCCAATGGCAGACCAAATTTTTGTATATGGCCTACATATTATAGTCCCAGAAAGAAGAGGTATATGATAGACAAATATTGAGCCAACCCACTACCTGACAGTTTAGATCTTTTGGATCTGAAACTTGTCGTATACTATTTTACCAGAACAAATCATTATAAGCATAACTAACTTGTGGCATCCTCTTATAGTGGACTCACAACTTAAAGCAGATATGTCGAAGTTCTATAATTTCATCCTTTCTGTTTCTTAGTAATTGGCAATTCCCACAAAGATTGTGTTGATGTAGGTGTATGGTTACCGAATGTCTCTCTGGGCTGAGCACCTCAGTAGTCTTGATGATGCTTTTGCTGAACCTCACAGCCTGAAATGTGTTAGATATGTCAACAATATTGCCAGACAGAACTGGGGTGCATATGTGTCTGAGGAAGGGAGTGAGATGAGGGGACACTTGATGCAATATCCAATTCAAGTTAGCCGGGATGGAAAAGTCACTGCACCGGATGATTATGAGTCCTTTCCTGATGTTGGTGGTAAAATTCTTGGATCACCCAATTCGCTTCCGGATGCACTAACCACTTGATTAAGCAAACTACAACTATTAGAAATTTACCAAAGATAACTGTCATCACTTGCAGTTCAAAAAAAGGGTAATGATGATAAAGCCAATTTGTACTCTTGAAATTATCTTTAGAAACAAAATGTGTAACATTATGGAATGATCCTTAAGCAACTAAATGTAAATTTCCATATTTGCTAAAATAGAGTGAATAAGTATATATATTATATTTTATATAGTATGCCAGAAAAGTGTCATGTTTGGTAAGGTCATGACTGATGACTGTTTAGAACTGTGGTTTTCCTGGCCTTTTCTTGTATAACCTTTAATAGATCCACATTTTTGAGTATTCATAAGAAAAATAAGTCAACATCATAAACAAAAATGATAGATAAATGCCATAATTGTTATACATAATTATGATTAAATTACCAAATTGGTCCTTAAAAGATTTCACCGACTTCACATTAGTTTTTGAAAAATTTTAATTTTATCTGTAATCCCTAACTTATCATTATATTATTCAAGTTAGTCCTTAAGAGATTTAAAAGTCAATCATATAAATTCCTAAATAGATACTAACTTAAATAATAAAATAATCTGTCAAAAACTATAATAAGATTAAAATTTTTTAGGGATTAATATGAAGTTAGTAAAATCTTTTAGAGACCAATTTAGTGATTTAGTTATAATTATCTATATTATTATAAAGGAGATTTTCCTCTTTAGTCTCAAATTTTAGTTTTTCAAAAAAATCATTAATAACTAATTGAACATAAATAGAAAAAGGAATAAAATTGTAAACACACATTTTTTTTTTATAATTACATTCTTCAATTACAATTGCTTTTAAATATAAAGAGTTGTTTTTTTTTTTTTCAAATTTTCAAAAAAACCACTAATAACTAATTGAACACAAATAGAAATAGAAAAAAGGAATAAAATTTTAAACACATACATTTTTTAATAATTACATTCTTCAATTATAATTACTTTTAAATATAAGGAGTTTTTTTTTTACTTTTTCACAAAATTATTTTTATTTAACTAATTAATTTATAATTATAATAAATTATAATTAATTAATTTATAAAATAATTACATAAAGAAAAAGATAAAGAATTTCTTTTTTTCAAATTTTCAAATCTTAAAAAAAATCATTAATAACTAATTGAATACAGATAGAAAAAGAAATAAAATTATAAACACATTTTTTTTAATAATTACATTCTTCAATTACAATTTCTTTTAAATATAAAGAATTATCTTTTTATTTTTTCACAAAATTATTTTTATTGAATTAATTAATTTATAATTATAATAAAATTATAATTAATTAATTTATAAAATAATTATATTAAAAAAAGATTAAAAAAATGAATTGAAACAATGTTACTCATGACGCTAGTCTTAATAACTTCGATATAATCAATTTATTATGAGGGTTGACATGTCTCATTGTCATTAGGTATTATGTTATATATTAAAAATTGTGACCTAATTTATCTTTTTGTTCAAATTAGAAAACATATTAAAGATGCAACGAATTATCTTTTTTTTTTTTACGCTTGTTTGACTTTTTTTTAAAGACATTAAGAACATGAGACATATTCAAGACTAATTATAACTACATGAAAGAAGATATTGATCATTGTCCCAGGAGCTAGATGTCTTTCTTTTTCATAGATTGAATATTTAAAAAAAAAACAAATTCAACCAAACAGTCCTAACTCGAAAGTATTAAAATCTTTTTAAAAATGATTCGATCTTTACTATAAATTTAAGGTTATTTTATTTATACTTTAATTTACTATTTTCTTCTCTTCAGTAGTTAATAAAACTTTTTTTTTGTAAAAAAACAAAAGCAAATTCAAGGTGATGTAATATTTAAAACAAAAATGTGAAGATAATTTTGGTAAAAATTTTGAATAAACCATTTTAATAGACGTGGTGTTAGATTTTCTATTATATAATTACTTCCTTATGAGCTTCAAGCATCTGAGACCGCAAAGCGCCGTGGATTGGCGCGTCTGACTTCGGATCAGAAGGTCGTGTTCGACTCCCCCGGTGGTCGTTTCTTTGGCTAAATTTTTTCGGTTGAACGACGTCGTATGTCATTCCTCCGATTTTCAGCCACCCTTCTCTTGGAAAGTTATGCAGCAACGACGTCGTAGTTCTTTCCTCTGATTTTCAGCCACGCCTCTGACTTCAACGCTGTTCTGCTCCTCCCACCGAAGCTCTGAAATTCCACCCACTCTTTCGTAATTTCTGGCGCCGTCCGAAATGGGGTCACGGTAAAGATCGAAGCATGCAAGTAAATGCGGTGGTGACTGAAGCAGCGTCGAAATCGAATTGAAGGGGTGAAGTAAGAATGGGTTCAACCTCAACGGAACGGGGACCTTTGCTGAAGAGGCGCGAGTCATCGTCGTCGGCGAACAACAGAGAGGAAGAGACACTGATCGTGACACCATTAGGAGCTGGAAATGAAGTGGGTCGCTCTTGTGTCTACATGTCCTATAAGTCCAAAACTATTTTGGTATCATCATCTTCACACCCTTTTCTTTTCCTTCCTTTTTTTTTTTGTTAAAAAAATATTTTGTAACTTTACTTCTCTTTTTTTGAAAAAAAAAATGCCATTTACAGTTTGATTGTGGAATACACCCTGGTTATTCAGGTATGGCTGCTTTGCCATACTTCGACGAGATTGACCCTTCAACTGTTGATGTCCTTCTCATCACTCAGTATGTTTCTGCTTCTTCATCCCTTTTACTTTCTCTTTTTTCGCCCTTCTCTTCTCTTCTCTTCTCTTCTCTTCTCTTCTCTTCTTCTCCTTTTGTGTCAGATTGTCGATGTTCTAATTAATCGGTGTTGGTTATCATCAATCAAGTCATCTGGAAGTGGAATACTGGTGTTTCATCGGGTTTGATCAGTGTTATAATGAATACCTGAAAAGTGCTAGTTTTGGATTGGTTATTTCTACGATACACTACGAAGATATAGTGTATGAATACACTGTCATGTCTTTACCATTAGATTTTTATATATTCACATGGACGGTTATCCTTTTTTTCATTTAATTATATTATGTCATATTGTGTGCTCAACTGTGCATACAGCGCAGTAAGAACAAGGCTTTGTTTTTCCTTGTGCCCATCTTATTTGGATTCACATGGTCCAGCCATAAAAGATCAGGGTAGCCATTTTTCTTGATGATCGAAACTTTGTAGCCCACCCCTGTCGAAAACAACTAGCATTGATACACCTTCATCACTTGAATGGCTGTGATTCTGATAAAGACTTGTCTTTGCCTTTGTTTATTGTCATTTGAATTTTGTTATTGTTTGTAGAATGCAAAATTGGATCTGGAAAATGGCATGCAGTTACTGCAAGACAGTTTTTATTTTAATTTAACTTCTATTAAAAGAATGGAGAATCACAACCGTTCAAATTTATTAAAAGAAATTAATGATAGAGATTTATAGTGTATTTATACACTATAATTTGACGGTGTATTGTAGAAGTGGCCGTTTGGATTATTCATATGGGAAAAGCAATTGGGTTATCCATAAGGGTATAATTGATGATTTTGTTATTCTATAGCTAAGAATTTGGTACAGGCCTTGTGCACAAAATCTGGCGGAACATATCTCAAGTAGCACTAATGTCATTGGAGATTTTCAAATGTATGACAGTTTGCTCTTGCATTGATGGCTGTCTTGGTTTAAGTCATTTTGTTTCCATCAAGTGTGCAGCCCCTAAAAAGGAATCTTAATGTAAGACATTTTTGCTCAAGAAATAAGTTGTTCTTCCCCTGCCCCTTAAGGATTGTAGCTATCTAGTCCAGTCATGCGTGCATATAATGCAGTTTCGCCATATGAATTTCAATTACATACTATTGCGGCTCAACTTGACCAATTGGATCTTTCTTAGCTGTATATAGAATTTGCAAAAAGAAAATCCCTCCTTTTCTAAATGGTCTATTTTGTTTCTCCTTTCAATAAATGTTTTCTCTTTATTTTTTCTTTCTCATTTTAACTGTGTTCTTTTGTTTTATAAACAATTATAGTTGGGGAGTGGGGTATAATTTGTGGTTAGCATAGGCCAGAAAATGCTAACTTTACATTATTATGGGCTCTGTACATCCATCTTCTATTAAGCCTTACATGCTGAATCTTAGTTTTATCTGACATTTTAGTAGTTTAACATGATTATATAAATATTTCTGTGTAACTCCTTCATTTACTCTTTAGGAAGGAGGGTGAAAAGGCTTGTTCTATGTTATTTTTAGAAATAGAGTATGCATATCTGGTTGCCCCAGTTTGTGGTAAATTTCTGGTCCTCATTTCACCAAAATTTGAAAATTTATGCTTTTTATCGCAGCTTTCACTTGGATCACGCTGCATCATTGCCTTATTTTCTGGAGAAGGTATGAAGCATCTTTGATAAACTATAAAATAGTGATTCTAGGTTATCTTTTACTAGTAAGTGGTAATGGTACCTCAAATTATTTCTAGACCACATTCAGAGGCCGAGTATTTATGACCTATGCAACAAAGGCCATATACAAGCTGCTCTTGTCAGATTTTGTGAAAGTGAGCAAGGTTTCTGTTGAAAATATGTTGTATGATGAACAAGACATCAACCGCTCCATGGATAAAATTGAGGTGTGTTTTCTTGTTAATGCATTGTATAGCTTAATGTTTCCTTATGCTTGTTAGTTTTTTTTGAAATTATGCTAATTATTTATAGACTCTGAAACTTATTTTACGTGCTCACCTTTTAGATTGTCAGATTCCCTTTGGTTCGTACTTTCCTTGACATATTTTATATTAGTTTTAGTTATGGTGTTTTCTTTTATCCTTTATTTTCATTTCTTGTAGTTTTTCATGTATTTAGGTGTGACTACAGAATAAGTTTGGAAGTCAAATGATGATAGTTTACATGGTTGACAAGGGATTGGATCGATAAAGGGATGGATTCGGGATTTTAGATTGTTTAGCTTTACGGTTTAATAGCAGAAGAGTATTGATATTGAAGAAAGCTTGTTAGAATATCCTTGAGATTTGTCAAATATGGTTTTGCTCATGGACTATGGTACTTGTGGCACTTGCAGCTTTTTCACTTTATGGCATAGATTATCCCAGGGTGAGCAAAAAATGCAAAAAGGGATTTGATGTCAAAATTCAAATTGATAGCCCTGTGTCTTGCACGCTCTCCTCTATTTTCAGTTTTTCCACTTTTAACTTTACTGTTTCTGTTTCTTATGATCTAGGGCCCATTTTTAAAATAAAAATTTAGCTAGAAATGATTTTTCTTTTCAAAATTTAGAACTTTTCAAGTTTTTATTGTTTAGTAATAGATTTTTATGAGTTTTATCAAATGAGATGCTTATGACTTATGATGGTTTTATATACTTTTCTTGTTTTTATGAGATGATATATATATATATTGTTGTATTCCTATGTCGTACTAGTGTTGTCTTTGATACCTGTACATGTTGATGCTTCTTAGCATGTTATTCTCTAATGACATCATGACTATAATTTTCACAACTTTATTTGATTGTTTTATGCTTTGTTTTTGTGTTTTTTTTTCCCTCTCTAATGCAGTTATATTTGAGTTTGTGGTACTTTTGGTGAGTTTTATTTGCTAGAAAATGTTTCTATTATGTTCATTGTTCTTGATAAGTTGTAAGCTTTTTTTTTTTTAATAATTTATAGTGTGTAGGTCCTTATTTATATTTTACATTTTATTAACATGGCTGCCATGCTTCCACCATTTTCCACAACACCATCCACCATACATCTATGGCAGATTTTTGGCTTGCCACCATTCGCTACTGACAACACTGCTTTGTAGAGCCGTTGTACAAGGTTCTTTGAAGCAATGCTTACATGTTTTAGAGTTTAGACCTATTCTAGTTGGAGATCTGCATCTCCAGTAGTCATCTTCAGTAGTGCCAGTGCAGAATTAGCTTTGGCCTTTGGTACCTTTCTGAGAATAAAATACTCAACCTGAAATTCAGCTTGTCAAATCAAGTACAAGTTCACAAACAGAAGTATAATAACAGATTGCATATAAATATTAAATAACAAATAATATTTCCAATTGGATGAGTCTGGTACCCCTACCCAGCTGCAGTACTAATTCATGTCAGTGTAGTTAAAGGCGCCAAGAGGCGCGCCTTAGGTGCTAAGGCAAGGCAAGGGAAGGGGTCAGCGCCTCTTGCTAGTTGAGGCGCTGCCCCTTCAATGAGGCACATGCCTCTCATGCCTTGAGGGCACTTTTTCCTCACATATGAGGCGCTCCACGCGAGTGCCTGACTGCTGGCAGTGGACTCGACAAAGCCCAGCCCATAAAAACATCAGGTTTCACTTTAAAAGGCAGTGGCTGCTAGGATTCTTAAACAATTGAATATACGCGTAACACAGAGGAGACAAAAGTCTGCCACCGCCTAGCCAAATTCTGCCACCGCTAAGGCAAACAAGCACCTTTTTAATTATTCTTCTCTTCTTCTTTTCTGTGTTTTGACACTTTCTGTGACAGTTTCCACAGTTTTTCTTATTGATTTTATTCTGTTGCACCACCGACAATGCCACATGCTCTGTTTTCAGTTTTGCTTTGTTTTTAATCTGCTTTGTTCCTCTCTTCTATACTTTCCATCAATAAATGTGTTCCTTTAATTATTGTTCTATTCTTCTTACCTATTTCAGCAGTTTCCCTGCCACTTTAATTGATTTTAGATTGATTTTATTTGTTTCTTAATGCTCTGTTTTCAGTCTGCTTTATTTGCTTTGCCGCTGTATGAGTTTTATGTTTTCTTGTTGCATGCTCTATTTTCATTCAGTATTTCCGTGTCACATGCAGTATTGTCTAATCTTGGATTTTTACCTCTTTCTGTTATGAATTTTGATTTTTAGGGCTGCCACACATCTATTTTGATTATGAACTTTAGATTTTAGAGCTTGTTATCAACTTATTATCATGCTTTATTAATCAACATGTTAATGTTTTATTTTTACTAATGTTAACACCTTTTGTCAGTGAGGTGTGCGCTTTTTTGCGCCTTTCGCCTTTGACTACCTTGATTCATGTTTGATAGATCTAGATGCAGCATCCAATATTAAAAAATATTGCCAATTCAGCCAGGGTACCATATTAACCTCCTTTGTTTTAATTTACCACATGAATTAGATGCAGGTCTATTATAAATTTTACACCTTTTATTTAATTATTGTTTTATATATTGATGGACTCCTAATCCATGTCCATCTTTGCACTTCCTTCTGTTTTTCCCATGAGGCATATAATGCATGACTTCATTGACCCTCTAAATCTTAATATATCTGCTAACAGCAGTTAGTAACTACAGGTTATTGATTTCCATCAAACAATAGAGGTGAATGGTATTCGATTCTGGTGTTATACTGCTGGCCATGTCCTTGGTGCTGCTATGTTTATGGTTGACATTGCTGGTGTTCGAGTGCTTTACACTGGAGACTATTCACGTGAGGAAGATCGACATCTCCGTGCTGCTGAGACCCCACAGTTCTCCCCTGATGTATGCATTATAGAATCAACCTACGGTGTCCAGCACCATCAGCCTCGGCACACACGAGAAAAACGCTTTACTGATATTATCCACTAAACCATTTCTCAAGGGGGCCGTGTCCTGATTCCAGCATTTGCCCTTGGTCGTGCACAAGAACTCCTCCTGATCCTTGATGAGCATTGGGCGAATCACCCTGAGCTCTGGAATATACCCATCTATTATGCTTCTCCTCTTGCGAAAAAATGTTTGACGGTATATGAGACATACACCCTTTACATGAATGACAGAGTCAAGAATGCGAAGTCAAATCCCTTCTCCTTCAAGCACATATCAGCTTTAAGTAGCATTGATGTCTTCAAAGATGTAGGACCATCTGTGGTGATGGCAAGCCCTGGTGGGCTTCAGAGTGGGTTGTCACGTCAATTATTTGATATGTGGTGCTCTGATAAGAAAAACGCTTGCATTTTACCTGGGTATGTGGTTGAAGGGACGCTGGCAAAAACCATCATTAGTGAACCCAAGGAGGTTACTCTCATGAATGGACTCATTGCACCTCTCAACATGCAGGTGCACTACATTTCCTTTTCTGCTCACGCTGACTCTGCTCAAACATGTGCATTCTTAGAAGAGCTCAATCCTCCTAACATAATTCTTGTTCATGGGGAAGCTAATGAGATGGGCAGACTCAAAACAAAAGCTCATGGGTCAATTTGCTGATCGTAACACTAAAATCCTCACTCCGAAAGAATTGTCAGTCTGTGTTGAAATGTATTTCAATTCACAAAAAATGGCAAAAACCGTAGGGAAGCTGGCTGAAAAATCCCCAGAAGACAGTGAAATTGTCAGTGGTTTGCTAGTGAAAAAAGGCTTTACATATCAGATAATGGCACCCGATGATCTCCATGTTTTCTCACAGCTATCAACAGCAAATATTACTCAAAGAATTACTATTCCTTTTTCAAGTGCCTTTAGTGTCATACAACATAGGATCAAACAAATATATGAGAGTGTAGAGTCTTCAGTGGATGAAGAATCTGGTGTTCCAACATTGCAAGTGCATGATCGAGTGACAGTGAAGCATGAGTCCAAGGAGCATGTCTCCTTGCATTGGACATCAGAACCCATTAGTGACATGGTATCAGACTCAGTTGTTGCTTTGGTTTTAAATATCAACCATGAGGTCCCCAAAATTATAGTTGAATCAGATGCCACAAAAATTGAGGAAGAAAATGAGAAGAAGGCAGAGAAGGTTATACATGCACTCCTCATATCACTCTTTGGAGATGTGAAGGTTGGAGAAAATGGGAAGTTAGTAATTAACATTGATGGGAATGTTGCAGAGCTCGATAAAGAAAGTG
Source organism: Castanospermum australe (assembly GCA_019955255.1). Classification (NCBI taxonomy): domain Eukaryota; kingdom Viridiplantae; phylum Streptophyta; class Magnoliopsida; order Fabales; family Fabaceae; genus Castanospermum; species Castanospermum australe. The sequence goes on from NSJW01000022.1 coordinate 313,683, forward strand.
GGCAAGTCGAGAGTGAAAATGAAGGCCTTAAGGAAAGAGTAAGAATAGCATTCCAGCGTATTCAAAGTTCTGTAAAGCCAATCCCTCTTTCTGTATCATAGTTCTTTCCTCTCCTTATGTTGTCTTAGGAAGGTCAAATGCCAGTGCCTGACATTAAAACTGATCAGGTACACTAGTTCCCATGCTGGACTAACCTGAGACAATTGTCGTAACATCTAGTTGCTGTCGCCTTTACATGAACTTTGTCACAGCATTCTCGAACTTTTAATCGTGTAATCCTAATTTGTTTTCATTTTTAATTTTTGTAATGTTCCCTGCAACATGCTCGCTTTGCTGCTTTGTTGTTAGGCAGTGAACATGGAGAGGCAAAGCCCTTTAGTTGAACTTGTTTCTCTTATTTTAAGCCCATTGACATTGGAATGTGATATATTTGCTGCAATCTTGATAACTACAAAGTGCATATATATTTTATTTACCAAAAGTACTGATAAAGGTGTGGTGGTGCATTAATTCCTGTACTTGCTTGCTGAGTACTTGCACTCGTGTGTTATGGTATTGGGTTGGTATTTCTTTATTGGCCGGAGCAAGAAATTATAATACACATCTTGCCTCCTGAGTACTTGCCTGTTCTCAAAGTCGCCTCCACATGCTCCTTTGCAGATCTTGTGGGTGTGCTGTGTGCCTTTGTTGCCATTTTTGGCAAAATAAGCAATCTTTCCTGTGGAGATCCAAGTTTCCAATCCGTTAGATATAGGTAAAGATTTCCTTTTCAGTTTATGCGATCTAGCCTCTGCCCGTTTTGGCGATCTGGGTGCATTCCGCCTTTGGGTTTTCTTTTTTCGGCCTTTGGCCTTTGGGTTTTCAAATGAAGTAGGCCAGTAACAAATCTGGGTCGTAATGCTGGATGCTTGATTTGTCATATGCTACAAAAAATTGTTAATTCTTTTTCGTGCTGTGTTGCTTTTACCATTGTGAGTTTGTTTTTCTTTGAATATTATTAGGTGCTGGAATAAAAGTTTCACTTTCTTTAAAGTAGTCTGTGGGTATTGACCTTTGCGGTTTACCCATATTGTTAGGAATTGGGTCTTCTTGGGTGTGTTGATTTTTGAAGAAATTTGAACATTTATAGTGGAAGAGTTGATCTGGAGTTGATGCTTGATCTAAAATGAATGTTGGGATGATTATGTTTCTGCCTTTCTGCGAAAAGATTCGAAATTTGAGTGTCATTGTTTTTGGAAAATAGTGCTGGTAGTGTTTAGTACATTGTGTTCTTGAGGGAAGATTTGTACAGTGATGGCTTCAGCCTCCGCTTCTCTGAATTCTTCCCCCTCTGTATTTTTCCAATAAGTTAAAAGCTATTAGAATTGCACTGTGTGATGATGATTGGTTGCTACTAACGGTACAACATTAAAACTCATAAATAAAAGCTTTTTATTTTCTTTTTCTTTTGTATTTTCTTTTTATTTTTGTATTTGTTTGTTCTTTCGTTGTCTTTGGTGAAGTAAGAGAGAGAACAGAGAAACCAAACCTTGGAGCTTTTTCAACTTGTAGCATTGGGTGTCTATTTCAGATTGTTAGCACTTGGCACTTTCACATCCCTATGGCTATGGTTGGTGGCAGCACTTGCCAAATTAAATCAATGTAGGCCTAATTGACTTTCTTTCATTGTTTTGATACTACCAGTTACCAAAAAATGTATGGTCAAAAGATGCCTGAACTAGATGCAAGCCACTAAAAATTAACAGTGGAATGTAGAGGAGAAAGAAATTCATTGATGTGTATGAAAATAAATTTCTTTTATGAATGACTCAAAACTCTGCTGGTGGTGAGATTAATTATTAGACTAATATTAGTGTATCATTGTAAAGAAAGAACAAATAAAGCAAGAAATTACTATATGATTACTAAGGTAAATTGGTAAAAAGAATAAAGTAGTATCAAGAAAAGTTAGAGGTATTGGGGGGTGGTATCTGTTAGTTATAAATTATTGTACTGTTAAAATAGTTTGTTGAAGTGGGATGACATTAATTAGCACTGACAGTTTGGTTTTGGACATAAGAGTAGTAACACTTCTTGCTAGTTGATGCAGGTTCCCTATATGTGCAAGGTGTAGTGCAATGGTGCATTAGTGCGGCAATGTGTAGAGTAAGGTGCAGTGCAGTACTGCAGTAATGTGGAGTGTAAAGTGTAGTGCAGTAGTGCAGAAATGTGCAGTGTAGATGTAGTGCGGTACTGCAGTGCAGTGTTTACGTGTAGTATTTTTTTTAAGTGCAGTGCAGTATTTTTTCAAGTGCAATATACTAAGTGCAGAGTATGTTTTTAAGTGAAGTGCAATATTTTTTTCAAGTGCAGTGCAGTATAATCAATTTCAGTGATAGGGGAGGAGATAGGATTTAATTTTCAATACAGCATTAAATTTCCAATTCTGAGAGTGTAGTGCGGATAGATATTTTCAGTGATGCTTGACGTAATTTCTTTCCCATGGCACTTTATAATCAACTCCCACCTCTAGGAGGATTTATTCATTTGTAGAGAAAATGTAGTTGAAATACTTAAATACAAAATTTAAAATTAGTCACAGCCGCCTTGTTGAAATACTTGAATACATAACTACAAGATGCATTAAGTACTTGTGTTGATTTATGCACAGCTCAACTCCTGTTTGCCGTGTTGAGTTTGATAATGTATACAACTTGACTAATAGAAAAGTTTACTTATTTGATTGTACACTTTTGAATGAGGTTATATATACAGATTTTTCACACACGAGCCACCTTAATTTTTTTTTTCTTCTAAAAGCACCTATAATGACATTCAATTATCCAAAACAGAATTTTCAAAAAACTGCCATTTCTTGAAATCTCTCCTCTGATTCAAAATCGTGGTGTAACATGTATCCCTTCCTGTTCTGGTCATGAAATAGATGAAATAAATAAAAATTATTTTTTGTTCAAAAATGAAATCTTATTGGAATTGTCCAGTTCGTCCTTTAGAATTATATCACATCCCATATATGATAAAATAGGATGAATTGAGACGGTATTTTATAAATACATAATTATCTTAAATATATTAACTATTTCTTTATTTTTCAATTACCTGAAAAGAACAAAAGATACATCTTATTCTTTCTTCAACAATTTCTTATTTCTAGTGGACCTCTCAATAGGATTCAAACCCAGATAAAGTTCTGACCATCTGTCAGAGAAAAAAGAACAAATAGATCTTGTAAGATTCCTACGAAATTCTTCGATTTCTTCCATAAGCAATTGACTTGAATAATTTGCTTGTACTTGAATATCGATCATTAAATTGAAACATAAACTACACTAAACTTCTAACTGAACATTCTTTGGACAAGGGATTATTAATTATTAATTTGTATAAAATACAATTATTTAAGTGGGATTTTTACATCTGGATTTCTTAGATAAGTGGTATCTGAATGCTTATCCTTTGGTTTCTTATGTGTAACAGAATTATGAGTACTCAAAAAGAGGAAAACCAATGTGAATCTTCCTTCGACTGATAATGAAGTCTAAAAACAACCAAAGGCCATTTGGGATCTTAAAACAATTGAACACTTTATCCAAGCATGCTTAGATCAAGTTTACAAAGGAGAATGCAATGGAACTACCCTTACGAAGAAAAGATGGAAAGCTGTTATTTATCAATTTAATACCTTAAGTCAAAGGAAATATGACAAAGTTCCAGTTGAAGAACAAGAATGATAGCTTAAAAAAAGAGTGGTCAATGTGGCACAAGTTGTTTGCAAAAGAAATAAGCTTAGGGTGGCATGGTGTGAAAAATATAGTTGATGCACCAAATGAGTGGTGGGAGAAAAAGCAATCAGTATGTGATAAATTAATGTGCAGTTGTAAGTTTTAGATTTATTTTTAGTGTATTTGTGTTGTGATTATATGTTGTAAATATGTAGGAAAATCCTCAATATGACAAATTTAGGAACAAGGGATTTCCATTTGTGCTGTGATTCTGCAAGTGCATGGATAAGTAAACTATAACAACTTTGATTATTTAGACTTCAAATTTGATAAGTAATTTAAAAGAAGCTACTAGTACTAAACTAACAATTACAATCAAATAACAAGTTCATAAATATCAATGGCAAAAGATTCTAGGACAAGGGTTTTACTACATCCAATTGTAATGGAAGATTAAGACTTTCTTCATCATGGTTGATTAAATTTTTGAAAGTAAATTATTTTAATTTATCCTTTATCATCTCTCAAGATCTAAAGGAGTATTTTAATTAAATTAATATCGTTCTCATGACCATTAACTTAATTAAAACCCATTAAATTCTTTGATACTTCATTGTTCCTCTTAAGATTAATCATATCTCTAAGCTTTAATTCTTAAGTTCAATTAATAGAGTTCTGACATTTGGTTTTATTTTTCGATCTTCACTCAAATGTCTTAGATCATGTATACATGAGTACCAACATACAACAAGATTTAAGAATACTATTAATGAATCAAGAAACATCGATCTACCATTGATGAAGAGAATAATCAAATCAATTCATAGCAAAATAGAAGAGTTACATCCCTATCCTAGAAAAAAGAATTTAGCTTCTCGTGATCCCAATACAATCCAAATCAATCAAAGAAATAAGGAAAAATATAGAATCTAATATAAAACAAAAAGAAATTGAAGAATTCAAATCAGCTCTTATGTAGAAAAGTTTCTTGGTCTCCCTCTTGAATCTTCAATCCAATTCTCCAAGTTTTTGCCTTTGAATTTTTGTGGTTCTTGTGTTTGCCGGTTGTATCTTTATGTTTTCTAAGCTGAGACCTTCTATACTTCTTTTAAAATTTGTCCTTTGGCCCCTTAAAACCTTTTTATCCTTTTAAAATTCTGATTTAAAAGTAAATCGCGTATCAGTAAAATCAGTAATACATGGCCATGTTGGCTACAAAGCCTCAAGCCATGTAGTTCTTTGTTTCAAGATTTTGTAAGCTTTAGATTTACATGGTCGAGTACCCTTTTGTTTTGAGAAATTTGAATTTGAAAGCACTCTAGTATGACATGGCCATGTAACCAACACGGGAATAGGCCATATAATGCTTTGTTTTGCCATTTTCTTCAGTTTCTTGCATAGACAAGTTATGTAATATATTGAAAACTTCAAATCCTCAATCCAAGTCTCTGAAATTGCATCAAAACACCAAAAAAAAACAAACAATAAAATGCAAGATGAAGATTTATTATTAGAAATCTCACGAAAATGCATTGATAAAACTGAAAAATTAAACCAAAATCCTATTAAAACAAGCCTAAGATGTGTGCATTTTGCTCACAATCAATTTGCCCACCAATTAACCACACTTTTCAAGGATGTGATGGCCACCGGAGAGTTTGCTTGGGCATCATCATCATGGATGTTGCTTAGTGGCCTAGATGAAAATAATGATAGGTATCGCCCATGCTTAGACAGTGTTTGTGTAAATATGAAGGTTGGTTCTGGGGATAGTGAGGATGTGAGCGCTTGAGCCACTGAAGAAATTGCAAATATCAATTTAAGCACATTCAAAGGAACTGGAAGCCAAATGAGTGGTGAGAAGAGACAGAGGGTTGGTCCTGGTGAAAGGAAAAGTAAGGCCAAAGTTCTTGCCTCCTCAAGGATAGGTAATGCTGTAACTGTGATTGTGGACACATGTCGCTACGCAATGCAGGTGTTCATGGTACATGTATTGGTGAAGTGATGGCTGACTTTCAAAATCTAGATGATGTCGCAAATGATCCAAATTGGCATTCCAAATGTTGTCAACTGATGATGCTCAAGCTTGTAAGGGATATGTTTGTAACCTTACGTGGTTTTAAGGGGAAAAAAAGGTTGCATTGGCTTAAGCATGCAGCAAATAACCCGTTACCGTTCATGAATATGTGATTGGATAGTTGAATTTGGACCAATGTGACATATTTGAGTAATTGGATAAATAACTTATACTTTTGTTTTAAGATCAACAAGAATCAATATATTTTGCTTTTTTTATAGGATCAATGGCTTATATGATCTACAACTTATGCTTTTGTATTTGGATTAATATGGTGTATAACCACACAACTTATCCTTTTATGCTGTATAATAAAAAATTATAGTTAATGAAATATTGAAAGTTGTAGTGCAGGATATATTGCTGTAGCACGCCTAAGACTAAGGATTACTTCAATATGCGTATTACTGCATAATCTGTCCCCATTTTCATATGTATGCTGACACTATTAGAAAAATGCGTAAATCCTAAAACTTTTATCATTTGATGCCTTCTGTCTTAACTTTCAATTGCAACAGGTTTTATAAATTTTAGACTCCGGTAGATAAAATTAGGCATAGAAAATCCCATACTGTTATAATATAAAAGCAAAGTACTTTCTTGCAGATTCTACCTGAAATTCATGCAACTACTGGGAACACTTGAAGAATGCAAAAATACTGAAACTATAGCAGACTATTTAGATCACTATAGCCCAAATTGTGCAACTAGAACAGTATGCGGACAAGAAGTTTTTTTTTTTTTTTTGTAGAATTTGCCTCAGTTTCAAGCCAAAGCTAGTTTGAAGAATTGCTAAAATCCTTTAATTTCTACCACTTAAAGCCTTATATCTTAGCTTTCAAAAGAGACAAGTAGCAGACCATTTAGATCACTATATTCCAAACTATGCAACTACAACTATATGCTGTCAAGAAAGATTTTTTAGCAGAATTTACCTAAGTTTCAAACAGAAATTGGTACTGTTGGAGAATTGCTAAAATCTTGAAATTTCTACCACTTAAAGCCACAAATCATAGCCTTGAAAAAAGGCAAGTAGCAAAACATTCAGATTATTACAGCCCAAATTATGTAACTAGAACTGTATGAGGTCAAGAAGGCTTTTTTCTGCAGAATTTACCTTTGTTCTAACAAAAACTGGTACCGTTGGAGAATTGCTAAAATCCTGAAATTTTCACCACTTACAGCCTCATATCTTAGCCTTCAAAAGAGACAACTAGGAGACCATTAAGATCACTACAGCCTAAATTATGCAACTAGAATTATATGCTGTCCTGAAGGTTTTTTTCTGCAGAATTTACCTCAGTTTCAAACAGAAATTGTTACTATTGGAGAATTGCTAAAATCCTGAAATTTCTACCACACAAAGCCTCATATCTTAGACTTGAAAAGAGATAAGCAGTAGATCATTTACACACTACAGCCCAAATTGTGCAACTAGAACTATATGCTGTCAGGAAGCTTTTTTTTTTTTTGGCATAATTTACCTCAGTTTCAAACAGAAACTGATACTGTTGGAGAATAGCTAAATTCCTGAAATTTCTACCACTTTAAGCCTCTTATCTTAGCCTTGAAAAGAGACAAATAGCAGACCATTTAACTCACTAAAGCACATATGATGCAACTAGAACTATATATTATCAAGAAGGTTTTTTTTCTGCAGAATTTACCTCGGATTCGAATAGAAAATTAGTACTGTTGGAGAATTGTTAAAATCCTGAAATTTCTACCAATTAAAGCCTCATACCTTAGCCTTCAAAAGAAACAAGTAACAAACCATTTAAATCACTACAACCCAAATTATGCAACTAAAACTATATGCTGTCAGGAAGGTCTTTTTTTTTTGCAGAATTTACCTTAGTTTCAAATTGAAATTGGTGCTGTTGGAGAATTGATAAAATCTTTAAATTGATATCACTTAAAGCCTCACATCTTAGCTTTCAAAAGAGACAAGTAGCAGACCATTTAAATCACTGCAGTCCAAATTATGCAACTAGAACTATATGCTGTCAAGAAGGTTTTTTTTTTTTGCAACATTTACCTCAATTTCAAACAAAAATTGGTACTGTTGAGGAATTGCTAAAATCTTAAAATTTTCACCACTTAAGACCTCATATCTTAGCCTTGAAAAGAGATATGAAGTAGATCATTTAGATCACTACATACCAAATTATGCAACTAGAACTATATGCTGTCAGGAAGGGTTTTTTTTTGTTGAATTTACCTCAGTTTCAAACAGAAATGGGTACTGTTGGAGAATTGCTAAGATCTTGAAATTTCTACCACTTAAAGCCTCATATCTTAGTGTTCAAAAGAGACAAGTAGCAGACATTTAGATCACTGCAGCCCAAATTCTACAACTAGAACTATATGCTATCATGAAGGTTTTCTCTGCAGAATTTACCTCAGTTTCAAACAGAAACTGGTACCGTTAGAGAATTGTTAAAATCCTGAATTTTCTACCACTTAAAGCGTCATATATCAGCTTTCAAAAGACGCAAGTAGCAGATAATTTAGATCATTACAGCCCAAATTATGCAATTAGAACTATATGGTGTCAGGAAGGTGTTTTCTATAGAATTTACCTCAGTTTCAAACCGATACTGGTACTATTGCATAGTTGCTAAAATCCTTAACTTTCTGCCACTTAAAGCCTCATATGTTAGCTTTCAAAAGAGACTAGTAGAAGACCATTTAGATCAATACAGCCCAAATTATGCAACTAAAACTATATGCTGTCCGAAAAACAGCATATATTAGAGTGAAAAATAAATATAGTGATAAATATTAGAAGCCTATTCTATAAAAAGAATATAAACAAATTTGAAAAACAGAACTGATAAATCATACCAAAATTTTGTAAAAAATTTCAAGAATGATGTGGCGGAATGACATTGCAAATTGATATAACAAATCAAATACAAAAATCAAATAAAAAAAATTTGACCAACACAATCTCTCCCACAATCGGCACATCTCTCCCGCCCCACAACCAATGCGCAAACGCACCAAGGCGTAACAGGATAGAGTGGAAATAAAGTTCCAATATCATCTTTAATATTAGAAATTCTTGAAGAGCAATTGCCTTCAACAATTTCATTCATTTTTCTTTTAGTGCTATATATATGTGTCATAATTATGCATAAATTTACCTGTTATTTAATGAATTTCTTGTTAAATTTTAGATTTATCAAACAATTGTCAATATGCTATAAAGCTATAATCTTTTAACCCCAAAACTACGAAAGGTATAATAAAATAATCAAAATATAAGTTAGGGTTTCGAATTACCTAGATAAGAGAAGGAAGACAAATTCATTGACGTCATTTGAAGATCCAAAGATGTAGCAAAAGTGTGGTTCTATGAGTGAGGGAGAGCAAACTATCATTTTCTTTATTCAGAATGCCTTCTGAGTTTTGATCTTAATGAGATAACTAACATTGCTGAGTAGATAAGAATATGGGCCTCTCCTTTAAGCCTACTAAATGGGTTAAGTCTGTCCTTTATGGTTTAACCCACAACAAAGTTCAATATCAACAAAATCCACATATGAGAGTGTTTAATAATAAAAGCCCAATATCAAAATTGATTACTTATTTAGGCTTAACAAAATTAACAATATGTTCTAATATTTTGACATTTAATTAACTTGAGTTTTATCAAATATGTACTTATTTAAGCTAGTCCACTTAAAAAAATCTTTCATTCTCCCACTTGGATGACATAAGTCAAACTACTTAGATTAATTGAACAATATGTTGCCACAATAGAATCTTAAAATTGAGTTAGCACTCTCCATCATTGGCCCAAAATAAAATTATAAGTACCTCAACAATACAGAAAATCATACTTGATATCATATATGCAGGATATTTACAACTCGATGACCCACACAAAATGTGAAATACAAACTATATGGAAAAGTACACTAAAATGTGATCAATTGTACAATTCTAAACAAAATGGCCCTATCATCCACCCAATATGCTTATTGAGATTTAACAAAATGTTGTTAAGACTGAGCCGAATAGTGAACTGACAAGATTTCTGGTTCAGGTTCAACCATTTAATTGATTGGTCAAACCGAATAATGCAATAATATAAATTTATGAAAATATTCATAAAATATTAAAAATTTTGAAAATAAAATTAATAATCGGCTGATTGAACCAGTAAAACCAGTCGTTCAAGAAATTTTGATTGATTTTGTATAGTTTTGACCGGTTGAAAATGGTATGACCGTAAATTTAGTTATAAGGTTAAATTATAGCTGGTTAAATGTCTGATTCACGGTTGAATCGGTCGAATTATCTGGTTTGGTTCGGTTATGATAACAGTGATCTCAACACAACAAAATGAAAATGAGTCCAAAATGTCTCCAACAATATGCTATAATAAATTGATAAACAAGATTGCTCAGTGATTAATAATATCATATGACAATAATAAATAACAATAAAATCTTATTTAAGGTATCGAGATATAATAACCAAATATAATGTTACTATAACAAAATAGACTCACACTAATCCAAGTCATCAAAAGATCTCATAAGACCCATATAGGTTACAAGATCTACAAAAGTTTTAACAGTCAAACCTTTGGTTAAAGGATCTATAATCATATGTTCTATAGGCGTATGTTGATTTGAGTTTGAAACTCTTAAACCTTCTTTGTAACAAACATATACTTTATATCAAAATATTTATAACATTTGGTATTCTTGTTGTTTTGAGAGAAAACAACTACAGTAGAGTTATCACAATAAATAGTAAGAGACCCAGAAATACTCTCCATAACACTAAATTCTAAAATCAAATTTATCAACCAAATTTGTATTTGTTGGCGAGTGGCTTCATAGCTAGGTGTGAATTTTGTTTTAAGTATACTTACTTTACTATTTGAGATAATTGAATTACATGCTTTTTGTTATCTTGCCTGATAATCGGTTAGGTGCATGGGATTTCATGCATAGGAGAGTGTGGACCTCCATAGGTACCATCTCACATCTGGCCAATAGTTTCACATTTAGTGCAAGGACAGAGACATTCCTGCAAGACAATTTATGTGTGTTCATAATCATACTTGGGCAATGGAAAATGATTTACGTTTGATTATGAGCAGTAAAAGGTTATTATGTAAGTATACCTACTAAGATGATTAATCTCACAAAGTTGTGTTTATATTTTTCCCCTATCCAAATTAATATTTGGTGCAGCTGAATGGGCAATAAATGACATAGGATGCATATTGAATGAGCTGTTGTTTTGGAAATGATGTGTATTCTGACTTCTAATATAAACTAAGTGGTAGAAATATGATAAATTTGAGTATTTGATTGGGTGTGTGTATATGTCTATATATTAATAAGGTGATTTTGTTGTATATAAGTACTGATGTTTGAATTATGATGTAAATTTCAAGCTTTACTTAACAATTTTAAATATTAGTCATTGTTTGGTCAAAATAATCGATTATTTAGTAAAATAGTTTATTATTTTCAAAAGTCACGAAGTTATGGCTTCTATTTTTGTGATATTAAATTTTCTTAAATTTAAGCAATTTGATAGTGCAAATTAGAGATGATCGGTTGCTTATACAGTGAATAAAACTAATTAAGAACAAGTTTTCCTCCCCTTATTAATTAATTGAATTCCTTTTTAAGCAAAACTAATATAAGTTCACGTAACATTATAATTACAAGGGAGGGTATATTTCCCATGAGGTTACAATGATACTTGGACTAATATTATCCTTGTTGCATAAAAATTCAATTGATTACTAAAGGGAGGAAAAAAAAATTTAAAACTCTTGTGACAATTTCCTTTTAAGAATAATTAATAATAATGTGTAACTTGATCTTAGGTAGTTTCATTCACTATAAAGCTATCAATATTTTTAAAATTTTCCCCATCAATTACTTAAGCTAAAGAAGATTTAATATCACATAATAAGAAAACATAATACTTAAACTTGAAAGTATCAGAATTTTTCTTTCGTTCTGTTTTCCTAAAATAATCGATTGTTTCACTAAATACTCAGTTATTTGAAGTGTCGGAAATTTTCCTCCTCTTTGTTTTACTAAAATAATTAATTATCTTAATCAGACAATGACTAATCGATAGATGGAAGAACACCAACAAATTCCAAATAACAAATCATATAAGATGGAAGAACAATAAATGAATAAATTTTTAAAAAAAAAAGCTTAAAAACACTACAATATAGCCAATAGAGTCGCATCATCTGTTTTAACATTAAATTATTAAGTTCAAAATGTTCTGGTATCGACATATCTAACATATTTTAGAAGTCAATTGCTCAACCAGTAGAAACACAGCATATTACAACTGAATATGTATGTACAAAGAACCTCTCAAGAGAGCAACCACAGTTCAAACATTTACGGAGATAATGACATGTCTTCTTAGACAGGCCTAGACAACTACTTGGTTCTAAAGTTTCTCCAGCGTACTAACATGTAAACAAATCAAGCAGTAAAAAAAGCGAGTATTTTTCAATTTCAAAATCCCTAATCCCCGATACCAAAAATTCATTGTAAAAACTGAAAGAAAAATATTGCAACAACCTAGGAAGCCAAATTCTACTATTGCAACCTTATATTGCTTAGGTGCAATATATAAGCAATGGTACATCATTTCTTAGCATTTTGACAAAAGAGTAGCTCATTTTAGACTATTAAGTCGCAAGGCAGCAACTTTACCATTGTGTCAAGTCGTGAAAATTTCTTAAAAAACCTTTTAGGCACCAATGTGTTACCATGATTAAATTGAATTTAACTCCAGTTTCAAGAATAAGTGAAAAAAAAAAGAACTGAAAAAGAAAAAGGACAAATGAACACATTTTTATGCATTTATTATTTTTTATTCTTATAGTAATATCTTACATCATTGGCAGTTATAAAGGGAATTTCTCTTTTTGAATTCGATTTTAAAGATAGTTATAATTATTTTATAATTTTATCTTTTTTTTAAATATATTTAAATATCAAAATACTTTCTCTTTTTGTATCTAATTTTCATTATTTCGAAAATACCATTATTTTTATATTTAAATATTTTTTAAAAAAAGATAAAACTATAAAATAGTTATAACTACCTTTAAAATTCAAACACACTTCAATCTTATAACTATAAAGCAAATTCTCTTCTTTAATATTCAGATTTTGCCATTTTTAAAATAGTACTATTTTTATATTTAATCATTTTCTTTAAAAATATTTATAATTATTTTTAAATTTTAAACATATCTTAATTTATAAAAAACAAATTATTAAAATAAAAAATACACAATATTACCTCTCAATTTGTTGTTTAGGTAAAAGCTTAAAGTGAAAGGAAAAGACAGACAGCCAACCTGCAAGTCAAACTGCAAGGGTTTACAGTGTGTTGGCTAGTGTTTCTCAATTTGTTAGTATAAAATAATTAACATTTAAAATCTATAATTTTGGAATACGCATATTTTTTTTTTCTTATTCTTCCAATACCTTATATTGAAACGCTGCTTTTCGCTCGCACCCGCACTCTCTTCCCCAATTGCCAAGCCTACCAACGCAAAGTGCCGATACCAAATTTGAGCTGAAGGGAAAAGAAAGGGTCACTAGAAATTGAGAACATGAATGTGGCAATTGTTGGTTGGAGGTAGAGATAGATATAAATTTGTTGGTGTTGGGCGTGGGAAGGAAATGGACCAGCCGGTGTCGGAGCAAGAATCGATGGCGGCGGCTTCCGACGAGGTTTCCCGCGAGTTCAAAACCCTCGTCAGCTCTCAAGATCTGCACTCCCTTAACCAATTGCAGCACACCATGTACTCTTTCTTCTTCCTCCCCCCTTATTCCGCTGCTTCTTTTTGTGAATTCTATTCCTTTCGTTCATTGCCTGTGGTGCCAAAATTTTCCAGACTGGGAAGGTTGCAGGACAGCAACGCTGTGCTGTCACATTTCAATGAGTTCTCAGAACACTGCTTTGCTGAGATTTCTGGAGATATCTCGAGAAATACTCGTGTTTTAAAGTCTATCAAGTCTGACCTTGATTATATTTTTCAGAAACTGAGGTATTTTACTTTAACTACTCTCTTCACTTTGGACATTTTTTGGGGGCTCTTGGAATTACTTGCACCGTCTTGGACAGCATATTTGACACCTAATTTGTGCTCACTTATATCATATTTAAAAAATTTAATACTTTTTTTTTTTTTCTAATTTTACACTTCAAATAATTTTACCTAATGCCATTCAAAGAAAACTTGTTCTTTTATTGACAAACATTTCTGAACATCAAAATCATTCTTTCGGTGTATGTTTGGTATGGAGGTAAAATTTTGCCCCATTTTTACTCCATACCAAACTCACCCTCAGGAGTAATTATTTGCAAATAAAAGTAATATATTCTATGTCAAGTATCCAAACATGCACATCATTTACTGCTTCTATGCATATTGTTTAATTTAAATTTTATTTATGTAAAATGAAATAATTTGGGGTTTGGGCGAGGTTCATGGTCTTAAACTTCCATTGAGTGCAGGTGCAGTTCTAATACTTAGTATGCATGAAAAAATATGCACTTGTTTATGCATGTAGGACTGGTTCTGTCACTGTGGCTAGAAACATGCTGGCTGCTAGCACAACATAATGACATTTATAAAAAGCGAAAATTGGAGATAATAGTTCAGAGGAGGGAAGAAACAAGTCTCCTGTTGCTTGAAAGTTTCTCTTTACCAAACAGAAGTTACTATTTTTAATTCATAGTAATTTGTTTTGTGTTTGGGAGAGCCATGTCCCGTATACCTAAAAGCGTAGGCTAACTTTTTGTAGTAACAATATTCTGTAGTTATATGATACGAGCAACATTGTAGAGGCACATAATAAGCTTCCGTATGCTTTTTTGTAACCATTTCAGCAGACAACGATTTTGCTACTTCTTATGGGACATTGCATCTACAAACCTTCGCCTATGACCTTGTTGTCAACTTTAACCACAAGTAAATAGTTTTGCAATGTAAGTATATGTTTGATATGGGAGTAAAAATTGGGGTGAAAAATTCATGGATGAGTTTTATGTGAAAAATTATATACAAAACTCATTCATGAATTTTTCACCTCCATTTTTACCCGCATACCAAACTCACCCTTAGAGATAAAATCATTTATGGGTCTCCACCTAACAGCTCAAGTCTTTTGGAGAATTTATCTTTTACATGATAACAAAGCCATTATGACTTAATGATCATAAATTCGATCATTGCCATCCTTTTTCTTCATAATTAAATTAATTTAAATTTGAGCACAAAGTAAAGTGGGCCTATGTATAATCCACACTTAAAGCCCAAAGGGCTTTTGCATGAAGGAGCATGTTAGAAATAAAACATCATTCTTAGTTCTCCACCTAACAGTTTAAGCTTTTTGGGAAGTTGATCTTGACATGCACTCTGCATTCTCTTGACTGTCCACCTTACTAATAGCATTCTACCATTTAAATTGCCTATGAAATTTAATGGATGGAGATTCATGTAACCCTTCTTCCTCATTGGTCGTGTTTCTAAGGAATTAGCAACCTTTCTTCTGATCAACGTATCACAAGGTTTATTCATGGGGATTGATCAAGGGGGTCTGTCTTGTCTCTCCATCTAATGGAAGAAGAAATTCAAGCTTTTTCAAGTCAATGCCATTTTCTCATAAAGTATCTATCAATTGGCTGAAAAGAACTTCCTTTTTACGCTTATCTTCCTCTCTGCTCTCTCCTATGGTTGATCTCCATGGAAAGCATTGAATATCTTCTCTAATTGGTTCTCTTTTTTCTTCCCAAGTGAACTTTCTTTCCAATCTCAAGTAAATCAAGTTCAACTCTATTTCTGTCACCACTAAGTTTAGGTTCTTAAATAGATTGCAGTTATGTCCCTAATACTTCAGAGTTACATTTTGATGATACAAAGATTTTAGTTGAATTATTATACTCAAGAGTTGGGTTCTTCTGGTATTGATCACTTATCCTTTCCCTGTATTTGGTGCCTACGTTTGTTGAGATGGATTCAATCTGGGTTGACAAATGACTAGTGCTGGTGAGTAGGTACAAGGTAGAATGCCACAAAGTTGGGTTTAATGAACTTACTGTAACCAATTAGCCCCAAGGATGTTTAGACAAAAATGGGAAGAGTCTGCTTACTATACTGGTATAGATTAATGCTTAGATGTAGTATGCATAAACGTGATGTGTATGCAACTATGCATATTTATAGATATGTATGTGCACTCTCTTCAAATTCAATAGTAAATGCCTGATAGATAATGTAGGGTATAACGGAATAACTTCTGTGCAATGAACATGCCTAATATTAGTATATGCATGCATTCATTGATATTGTGGGTTCATAAAGACCTGATAATTTTTTTCAGTTTTCCTCCCCATAATGCAATTTATCTATCAACTCTCCTGACTTATGCTATTACTCAATATTAAAATTTATCTTTGTTCATGAATTCTAAATCCTCAAACTTTTACTTTGTGTAATAACAAGCTATTTTCTTTGTTTCTGTTCGCATAAACAGGCATACACATCTTTATGTACATGTTTCCGTGCTTTGTTATGCCTTAGCTTTTAGGAACATTTTGCTTCTCATTGTTAGCCCTGAGCTGTTGTTTATTATGCCCAGTCCTTTTCGTGTTCATGTGTAACAAGGTGGAGCTATAATTAACCCTGCTAGAGTTAGAAGACCAAAAAAATATTGATTGTAATTTTAATGGTTTAGAGTTCATAAAATATCAATAAAAATCTTCGTTGGGTAGTCTGAGAGTGGCATTGAGTTTGGCAGGGGAATTGAAGGTGTGCTATTGATTCTATAGGAAAATGGGAATAGAGATAGCTGAACCATGATTTATTTATTTATTAGCATTATATTATTTGAAAAATATGATAGGTTATAAGAAGATGAGGGAACAGCAAAAGAAAAAGGATTTAAAGGGCATAGATAATACATTTTGAAGGAACTTTATTTATGTGCATGCTACCCCCTTGAGTGGCTTGTTTTCTCAGTTATTTCTATTATGAAATCAAATGTTGTAGCTTGGTTCTTCCTCTCTTTCTCACAGAAGCATGAAGTCGAAAATTTTGACAACGTACCCAGACGCGTTTCCTGGAGATTCAGTTGGCGAAGTGATTGATCGAAGACCAGACCTTGAAATGCCTAAGTAATTTATGCTGTTATTGGAACATAAATTTTAGATCAAGAAAGATATATAAAATGTGGTGTTTTTTCTTCAGTTAATAAACATATCCATGTATTAGTTCACAATCGTTTTGCCTGCTTCTTGTCATCATAATCAAGTTCTCAAAACTTTAAGCTCTTATACATCTCCTTTGCAAACCGTGTATGTCCCATGATATAGGTGCTATTAAAAGTGGATGAAGCCTATGCTATTCTCCAGGATAATATTCATTTCTCTGTGAGTTATGTTACATGAATTATGGTGGTATATAATTAATTGAAACTTCCTTATATGCATACAAGGCATTCGCCACTTTTGTAGCCATTCTTCAACATCTTCCCTGTTAAACTTAAATATAATAATACTATTAGGGTCAGTTTATTATGAGGGTAAAAATAAGAGTGAAAAATTTAGGAATGAATTTTATATGCAATTTAATACACAAAATTCATCCATAAAATTTTGGGTTAAAAGCACTTTACCCTCCTGATTTATTACTTCAGTTGCACTTTCCACCCTCGTTTATCAAAGTAAGCGCATTACACCCTAATTTAACACAACTAATTGTAATTTCCCTTTTCATCCAATTTTGCTGTTAAAATTAACAGAATAAAATGCACATGCAATTCACATGAGCTTCTCATAGAAAAGTAAAACTGAAAGACAAAATTACCCTTTTATATATACCTTTATATTAATAAAAAAATTATCTTTTACAAAATTTTCAAAGCAGGCCTTTGAAATTTGTCCTTATCTTTCCTATAGTGATCACACAAATTCTTTTTATACCCGAGTCTCTGTAACTGAAGCAAAACATTGTTTGCTACTTGTTTTTGAGTAGAATCATAGAAAAGTGCCAGCATCCTAATCTGATTGAGTGTATGAGGTTATGAGCTTTGGTCTTAGGGCCAAGCATTAATTTAATGGCATTTCACTCAATTCTTTTATGGAATACTACTTATACAATTGTTTGTGCAGCCTTTTACAATTGTTAATGTGATTATAGTTGAATTTCATGGGGAAAACTTGTAAGTCAGATTTAGATGCAATCACATTAGTAGTTTGATAGTTTGTGCTTAGATAGTAAATGGTGCAAGTAGCATTATGAAAAGTGGACTGATTTAGTTGTTAAAGACTTACCAGCAAATGGCAAGTAGCGTGAGCTAGGCTGAATTGTTAACTACCTTGAGATATTGGGTAACCATGTGGATAGTAGTTGTCAATGAATAATTTGTTAGAACTCAAAAAAAAAAAAATTAATTGATAAACAATAAGCTTCCGCTATGGCTGGTATTGACAAAAAATGTTCCTTATGATTTGCACTTGATATGCAAAGAAAAAGTTGCTCATAAGCAGCCACCATCTTTGTGACAGCGAACAATTCCAAACCTCTTTGCTGGGCAACTCAACCTTTCTTGTCCAAAACTACCCTACCACCAACCCATAAAAACATTATAAAAGGAGGCCAGTTCAACTTGTTTTAGGCCCCCAAAACCAGTATAGTTGTCCCAAGATCTATGTATCCTCAATTCCGAAGCAATGAAAGCATCTACAATACTCAAGGGAGTAGCCCAAGAGAGGAGACTATATAACTATGAAGCTCAAGATAGCGATTGCAATTAAACCAATCAAAGACAAAATCTGTAAACTTAGTTGTTGTGTTGCCCATAGATATATTTTTCAATATCAGTAAACCAATAATTAAACTTCTGTTTAGAATGAGTATCTAGTTGGCTTTCTTATTTTTTCCCTTTTGTTTAAAAAAATAGAGCAAATCAGCTAGACATTGATTGCCATAGCAATGCATCTTAAGCTGATTGGCAAATAAGCATTTAAAAAAAAAAAAGTCTCATTTAGATCTTCCACAGCTGGTAGATAACTTGTAGAAGCATAACATGTTTTTTTTTTCCAAGTTATTGCCAAACTAACAAAACATGAAATCCAATTACGTATTAACAAAAAAGTCCCTCCTACTTGAACTAGCAGTAGTAATCAAACTTCAATGTCAATAGCCTATTGCTTCTAAATGTTTGACAGTTTCTTGGCTTTGGACTGCATTCTTTCGATGGCTATAGCTACAGTAGGAACCACCGCACATGCACTCGAACCTGAACTAGCAGCTGGAATTTGTCTTTCTTGTATAATACTGATAGAACCTCCACTAGTGCTTGGTCGCGGTATTCCTAATCTTATTGCTTGTTCTCGTAAAAGAATTTGCAATATCAATATTTGCTTGTTGCTTGTGCTTTTCCTCTGCCTCGACTAAGTGAAAATCCACTTCTCTGCTTTCTCTTTCCATTTGTATGTAAGAAATGAAAAATAAATAAACAATAACAACATTAGCAATCAATGACTAAATCAATGTCATACAACATAAAGTTAGATATTGATATAAAGTTAGCAAATTTGCTTCGCCTCTTCCATATTTGTCATTGTCATTTTCATACTTGTTAGGACATCTACAATTATGTCCTGTTTTATTACATTTACTGCATCTCATGACCTGACCAGTTTTTGAAATCTTGTAAGGATTTCTAGGCTCATATGGACCCCTCTTCCTCAGCTTCCTAGGCCTGCCAGGTGGCTTTTTTTATTGTTGGTGGTTCAACTTTTTCAATTTCAGTGACTTCCCGTTGTCCTTCATCTGGTATAGGATATACCACTGGTTCATAAGCCTTCAAATAAAAATCTTTTAGATAGCATTTTTCCACATATTCCTCTGGTTGTGCACCATGCAATCCAAATGCAAGAAATTGCATGATAACAAGGAATACCAGTTATATCCCATCTTCTACATGCACATGTCTTTGAGGTTATATTAACAACAGAATTTTTTCCATTGAGACGGACTTGGTAACATCCATCACCAGCATATGTGGTTTCACAATCAAAGGACTTCTCCTTGGCTTTCTCCAACTTTACTTGTATCTTAGGAGATACGTTTCCCTTATATATAATCCTTCATTCCATCTCTTAAGCTGAAATCTTTTCATTAACCTCATCCTAATCATGTCCATCATTGTAAATAGTGGCTTGTCTCTAGTTTTTAGAATGTAAGCATTGAAGCTTTCATTTAAGTTGTTCACCAGCAAGTCACACCTTGAACGAGGACTAAAATATGCCTTACTCCACACAGCTGGATTAATAGCAGCCAAATAGTTGTATGCATTAACATCACCTTCTGCCTATCTAATGTAAATGTCCATCCATATTCTTCAACATGGCCAATATCATCTAGTAAAGTCTCCAAAAACCAAATCCAAGAGTCTTTATTTTCAATCTCCACTACAGCAATGGCTATTGGATATAAGTTGTCATTGCCATCCCTTCCAATAGCAGTAAGTAGCTGCCCTCCAAATGGTGATTTCAAATGGCAACCATCAAGACCAATGAACCTTCTACAGCCTTGCTTGAAGCCAACCTTCATAGCATTCAAGCACATGTACATTCTTTTGAATGTAGCTATATGACCTTCAATTGGTCTCTCCACATGTACTTTCACAAATAATTGTATTTTATTTCACTTTCATTTCAAATCTTTTGAAAATTCACTAAATTTGTCTCTGTTAAAAACATTAATAAAATTTGTTAGACATATTTATTATATCTAATTAAAATGGCTCCCTTTAATTGTCATGTGGCAGTCTCTCATTGCAATAAAAAAAAAATAAAATTACTCCCGTCTAATTTAATGCTTATTGCTTGCAACCTGAGGCTAAACTGGATCAGTCAATGGTTCGGTTCCTGGTTGAACCGGTCGGACCTACCGGTCCGGTTTTCAAAAGCTGGGCCTCAATAGAATAGTCTTTGAGGGTATGCCACATGACCAGCATTGGAGTACAATTCCTTTTGTTTGGCAGACTAATGTTCTCTTTTACAAAAGGAGGAAAAATGAGAGAATGAAAAGGTTTATTATAAGTCTCTCTCTTATTTAGAAGTTTTATAAAAGAATAAAAAGTAAATGAAAATTTTTAAGTAAACTTCCAAAACCTTTCCTTGTTAATTTTTGTAGACATTTTAAAGTTTTTTCAATTTAAAAAATTTTGAAGGATTTAAAGCATCTAAATAAAAAAAATTATTAATAAGCCTTCAATTCTCTTTCTTTTTTTATTTTCTTTAAATTTTTTTTTCTTCACATTGCTTGCAAACTCCCAAATATAGCTTTAATACTCTCATGATGATCAGAAAGTAATTAATGCTTATTTTCTTTTTGTTTGACTCTTTTTTTATTGGTGTTAAATGTTAATTGAAAATTTTCAAATTTACATTGTTTCTCTTTTTTCTAATATTGTAATTTATTAATTAAATTTAAAACTTTCATACTAATTAAACTATTTTAATTAAGTACTAATATTATTATAAAGACTTATACAATTGTGTACGTGAATATCCACAGTAAAAAAAACACAATCCAAACATGTTTACATTTTGTTTTGAAAAAGTAAAGGAAGAATGTATTAACAACAAAAAAAAAACAAAAAAAAAAGAAATAAAAGAAAAATATGCCATGAAATTCATCAGGCGGAAGACTAGTTGTTGTCTAAGCGGCTTAACGCAGTTACCACTTCATTGGTGACAATATTTCCCCGAAGTTAAAGCTAAGATTTTGGTAGAGGATTGCTACTTCCCCTTGCCCTTGTGTTTACGTACGTACACAAATACGAGTTAGTAGCAACTTTCCTTTGATCAAAATAAGTGAAAGATCCGGATCATTTTTTTAATAAAATAACAGAAAGTATTTTAATATAGAGAAAAACATAAAAAGTTGTAAATATTGGATGTGGCTATTGGCACTCCTGAATGTTTATTAACACTCTCCATTAACAACCTTTAATTGTTATTTCTTAAAGTATCCTCAATTTATAATTAATTTTTTATTCAAAATCAATTTTTCATTAATTATGTTTATATTTACTTATTCACACTCCTAATTAATCACAATTATTCTCATCTTTTAATTATTTTTTCTTCTCTAAGTCTTTCTCTTTTTCATTTTTTTTCTTTATCATTAAAGCCTATTAAAAATTTTATTGTGATATTTGCAATAAAATTTGTAATCATTTATTTATTTATTTATTTATTTTTTCATAATTGTTGTTATATGTACAATATCCTTGAAATATTGTCACTAATTATAATGTATAGAACCTTCCTTGATTTAAGTAGCATTGTAATGTCTATATAAATTTTCTTGATTGACACTTTTGTGACCTGTGGCCTAACCATTGATGGAATTTTTTTTAAAAGAGCTAGTGCTTGAAAAAACGGAACCAATAAAGCCTTTCATGGTTCAATATCGATTAAGTTGCATCTTCTTAGTTTTTTTTTTATGTTCCTAAAAAAATGATGGTTGAGAGAAATTGGGAGTGTTAAATAGATAAATATAAATATAATTAATTAATATTTGATTTTAAATAAAAAAAAGTATATAATTGAAGGTACTTTGAGAAATAACAACTAAAAGTTATTAGTGGGAGTATCAATAGGCAATTAGGAGTGTTAATAGCTTCACCTTTAAATATTATTAGTTAATTTTATAACTTATTATAGTAGATTTGTGCATAATAAAATTTGTGTCTATCTCTTTTTAAAATGGTCTTAAAAAAGGATAGTGCACAATGTGTTTTCGCGAATTTATTGATTCTGAATGTGAGTTGTTATCATATTGTTGCTATACCCAATCTGTTTTACTAAGCATGCACAAATACCCGGTATTATTGAATGCGACGATTTGCGAAAGTTATATTGATATCAAGCGCGCAATAGTTGTGGATTTTGTTCCATATTTTGTGGATTTTGGGGTAGGAAATTAGTCTATTTAGTTGAAAAAATTTGGTGCTTGTCATGAGTTATGTTATTTTAATAAAAAAAAATAACACCCATTCTAATTTAAATTTGAAAATTATAAAAGTGGAAATTACAAAATCTCACATTGAATAAATTAATACTCACTAAAGGGTAAATAAAAAATTAGAATTGCGTGAACAATTGATTGTAAAATTTTTTTAAAAAAATGAGATTTGGGTAACTTGCATAAGCTTATAGATTCAAACTCCCATGCTTTATTTGCTCTCTTCCATTATTTTTTATATTTTCAAATATTTTTAATATGATACACGCATTATCAAAGTGTGGATTGCTACTCAATATTAATTATCCAATACACTATATTAAATAAACATTTCTAATTTTCCACTCTACTAAAATATAATAAAATACAGTGAAAAGAAAGAAAAAAAAATTTAAATTCACGCGTTAATGTATGACCATGGCTAATTGTTAATAAATATTCAAAACGACTATTTAAAAAAGAAACCTCTTATAATCTCTAACTCCAATTAAAAATAATTAACTAAGAGCTATTATTTGATACATTAACAGCCTGAAAAAAAAATTACACAAGCAGTTTAAATACCATAGTTTTTCAGCTTAGGCCCCGCTTGTAAACCCCAAAAAAAAAAATCATAATTTTTACTCAAGTGTAAAAATTATGCTATCAATACTCGTAAACTAGATAGATTTCAGTTCAAGTTATTGTGTATTAAAAAAATATTTATATAATATATTTTGATTTATTATCTCTTTTTATACATTAATTATAAAAACATTTTTGTTTACAGAGAGGAGCTAAGAGCCCCATAACCACTATAATGCGAGGAATGCAAGGTCATCTAACTAAATATGTCCACAACCAGTAGGAGGGAGCTAAAAATCATGAAGACCAAGCTTCAATGAGAAAGCATAATTGGCTAGACGATTTGCTACTTTGTTTCCTTCACCATCGATATGTGAATAGATTAGTCTCACAAAATATAGAAAAAAAAAAATCTCAACAAACTAATCCCGAACTTTGTATTCCTCATTGAGTAAAGAGCTATGGAGATAATTTTTATGAAACTCTTATGTTAAAAAATAATAAAGGCTCATTTTAATATTAAAAAAATATACGTGACATTACATTAGTCTTTTGTTTATATTGTGATATCTAATTAGTCCTTTCATAATAATAGATATTATCAATTTAATATTTTATAAGACTAATTTAATATTACTTTAAATATAAATTGACATTAAATAATTGTTCGGTACTAATGTCATTGGTCCTCAAACAACTATTCCATTAACATGAATGAGATAAGACCCTACAGCAATAAGTATGATATTCGAATTAAGCCTAACTGATAAGGTTTATTTTTATCATAAAGGAGTTTTAATTATATTCAGTTAGGGATTATTACCCTAAATCCTTGCTTATATAAAGGGGACACAACCCTTAGATATACTCACTGAATCCCAATGCTTAAACCTGTTGAGTACTCTTCTAACTTGATTCTTGAAGTGTCTTCTACAGGTACCCCCCACCATTCTCCTATTCAAGCACCTCGATGCAAATATTCAACACCTTGGCACGATCCCAGGTACAATATGACAAATAGCCAATTAACAAAATCTCAAAATATCCATACACAATAGTTGCCTAAAAATTGCTCATTGCAAACTGTTATAACTGAATGGAGAGAGGAGAGAGAAAGTTCGTTACGCAGGAAGAAGTTGATCAGTTGCAGAGAAGTACAAAGAAGATTAAGAGTGGTGATGACGAATTTGAAGGTAGCTCATCAAAGTCGATTTCATATGCTGATTGTGTGGAGGAATTGGAGGATGAGGGTGATAGGTTGGAGGAGAATCGAAAATATTACAAGGAATCGCTTACAGGAAGAAGAATTAAGTCAAGCGAGTTGGAGGAGATGGAGTCTTTGGAGGAATGGGGTAATGATTCTGATAATGGTTCAGAAGAGATGGAAGAGATGAGAAATAGTGAGATGAAAAGGAGGAGAATGAGAAAAAGTGTACAATAATTGAAGAGTTTGAAGGAAGACATGCATGTCCAGAATTTGTGTTCTCAAAAGCAGTGGAGCATCGAGCAAGGAAGCCATTTAGATGTGCTCTAATAATCAAATTACTTGGAAGGAAGATAGGGTTCAAGGTTCTAGAATCAAGAATTCAACAGCTGTGGGCGAGGAATGGAGTGCTGGAGACTGTGGATATGGGAAGTGATTACTATCTGGTTAAGTTCTCGAATGAGGGGGACTTTGAGTTTGCTTTGAATGAAGGGTCATGGATGATTTTTTATCATTATCTCACAATGCAATTGTGGGAACCAGACTTTGATCCAGCCATGGCTGTAGAGAACAAAGTAGCTGTATGGGTGAGATTGCCTGGAATTCCATTAGAGTATTATGCTCAATTTATGCTAAAATGTATTGGTAATAAAATTAGGAAAATGGTGAAGGTTGACCAAACAACTGAGGCTAGAACCAAAGGTAAGTATGCCAAAATATGTGTTGAAACCAACCAGTCAAAGCCACTGCTAGCTAAGTACAAGATTAAAGGAAGGAAGTATCGAGTTGAATATGAGGGGTTGCATCTGTTATGCTTTCATTGTGGGATATTTGGGCACTATGTTGAAGGGTGCCCGAATAGACCCTCAGTGAATGACAATGGTGGAAATCAGGAAAACCAGGGATAAGTGATAGGGGCACAGCTGCCAATAAGGGAGGATATGCACTATGGGCCATGGACAATAGTGCAAAAAAGTAGGAGGGGAAGGCCAGTTAGGGAGAAAAAAGATCTATCAGGGGAGAAACAGGGGAGTAGTAGAGGAACATGATCGAGATTTCAATCTCTAGATGGGTTAGATGGTATGGAGGAATAACCAGTGGAGGTAGCAAGAGTGGGTGAGAGGATTGGTAGTAGAGTAGGAGTGAATAATGAGATTGGGGTGGATAAACGGGAGCCCTTTAAAAATGAATGGAAGAGCAAAAGAGAAGAGAAATAATGAAAATGGGGTGATTCGAGGGGAAATAAGTAAAAAGGAGGAAGGGAATATTTTGCAGAAAAATATAGTAGAGCTTCAAAGAAGAGTTCGTTGGGAAAATCAAAGGAGATAGCAGAGGGAAGACAGAGGGATGAACAGGATTTAACATAGGCAAGGATAAATCAGAGATTGAGGGATGATGAAAACACAGGGCAGTAATGGAGTATGATGCTGAGAATGGAACGAATAACTCAATAACAAAGAATAGGAACCCACCAAGGCCACCAGACATTGGTAGAGACATTGGTAGAGGACAGCCACAAGAAACTAAATAGGGAGAGAAGACCCAAATGGAGCTAGAGATAGCACAAAATGGGTATATGGAGGTTAGTACTAAGGAGACAATGAATTTGGACTGAATCTCTATATGGATTACAACAAAAAAATATTTGTGTGGAATTGTAGGGGTACTGGTAGTCCTGCATTTTTTAGATATATGAAATAGTACATAGAGAGTAATAGTTTTGATATGATGGCTATTATGGAACTAAGAGTTCACTTAGAGAGAATTAAAAAAACCATTAATATGTTAGGTTTTGATGGTTATATGTATTTGGAGGGTGAAGGGTTTGCTGGAGGTATTGCTTTAGCGTGAAAAATGGATGCGATTGATATAGTGGTAATAAGGAAAGATTTTCAGTTTATTCATACATCAGTCAGTTATCACCAAGAGAAGCTGTGGTTTTTTTACTGCTGTGTATGCAAGTCCAAATGAGGATGGTAAAAGGGTGCTGTGGAGGGAGTTAGAGGGGATAAGCAGCAATATGAAAAAGGAATGGATGATAGCAAGTGACTTGAATGACATTCTAGATCCTATGGAGAAAAAAGGTAGGGGTGAGTTTAATAATAGGAAAAGCAGACTATTCAATGAAAGAATTCAAAAGTGCAGTCTCGTCGATGTAGGGAGTATGGGTTCAAGGTATACATGGAAATGACCTATAGTTGAGGGGAGGGAAAGGGTTTTTGAAAGACTGGACAGGGCTTTAGCTAATATAGATTAGATTGGAGGCTAAAATATGATGCTGCTATTGTTAAAACACTTCCAAGGGTTCAGTTTTTTTATCATCATCCCATTTTAATTTACTTGAATGGAATAATGAAAAGGTTAATAGACCGTTTAGATTTGAGGCAATATGGTGCACTCAAGAGAACTACATGGAAACAATTGAGAATAGCTCGAACAATGAGGGTACAATTTATAATACCATATTTAAAATAAGCATTGTGTTACATGTTAAAATTTATTATCAAACTTAATTGAGTAAAATTAATGTTGAATTTAGTTTAAATTTATTAAAAGTAAGATTATGTGATTATTAGATGAATAAATTTTTTTATAAATTTAATTTAATATATTATTTTAGTAATCATGTGACTATATTAAATTTTTCCTAAAGAAGTAAAATTCTAATTATACCTCCAAAAATTCAGAATTTATTCCAGAATCACAAAATATTACTTGTGAAATAAACATGACACCTCAACATGTAAATACATCTAACAGTGTGTTATTTTCCACAAAGAAAACTTATCAAATCTAAGTTATTAAGTGACATTTTTCCATCAAATACGTTTCTAAATTCTTTATACGCAACCACATTCCATATGCTTCAACTTGTGAGTAGCATCCTCGCTTAAGTGGTTTAGAAGAAACAAGTTGGGTTTCCAGAAAATTCAGTTCCTTTTTTTCGTAATGATAGTCATTGTTAACAGACAGTTTTGTCTTGGTGGCTGTCTTTTGAACTTGGGTACTAGAAATTAAGTTGTGCCTTGGAATAAGTTTATTATCACGTTTTCCATTCTCACAGCTAAAAGAACCCTTGCCAGCCACAATCCACTCATCATCTTCCCAAGATTGTCTCACCCGGATGCCAAATTTGTTCACTTGAAATTCCAAAGGAGATCCAAGCAGCCTAACCGAAATGTACTTCTCCCCCAAAACCTTCAAAACTATAGCCAGCTTCCAGGAAAAATTTTGAACAACCTCTACAATTTCACCTAGACTCCTCTCCTGTATGACTTCAAATGCAGACAGACATGGCCTAATTGCTTTCTTGGATACCCGCTCCACAAACGCCTTAACAACAGCACCTTGATATCCATCATATCTAATGGTGTAGTGGTGACCAATACCACATATTATGTCTACACATAGCCCAGAGTCAGAAGGCACCTCTGATTTACCTAACACTTCTACCTTAGTTCCTTTCTTGAATCTCATAATTGCTAATATATTAATGCAAAATTTCAATCCAAACACCAATTACCAAACACACCGAATTGGACCTATTAGCAATGATGGTATTGGAGCACAACAAGTGCGGCAAAGGGGAAAACAGAACATTACCAATCAAGATCACCTCTAGGATCAAAAGGCAAGAAGAAACCTGCAAATTGATGAGACCACGCACTGCCCCCATCTGTCATAGTGACCTTAAGTGATGGTTCCACATTGCCTTCGAGCACCCAATCTCGCCTGTATTTTGGACGACTCAACCCTCGCTTTCTTGTTGCGGTATTTTCGATTATGGTGGCCGATTGCAGCTTTCTTTTTCTTCTTCTCGTCTGCAAATGTCATCGTGCGTTGACACAAATCTAGAAGCTCTGAAGGTGGTAAAAGAACGACCAAAGCTGGCCCCCAGGGTTGAGGATCATACACCTCGGACGAATCCAGTCTCATAGGCTGGATTTTCGAACCAATTGCTGCAACTGATATGGGCTCTTGTTGAGAATCAGACTGAAGATTAAGAATCGGCTTTTCGTTCTTCAATTCCCCACTCTTCGTTTCATCAAGATGCTGGTCGTCAATCCATTGCTCTGGCTTCATAACTTCTGGAGCAATCTCAGTTTCTAGGGCTTCGTCTTATGGATTAGCAGTGCTCAAGGATTCTTGACTTCCAGATGTGAGGTATTCTGGGATGAAATCGTCGTCCCCATCAAATTCGAACTCAGCCTCAAGGATTGGGTTACACAGAGCGAATGTCCAATTGTGAAGTATTTGCTGAAGCTCAGAGAGATGCACAGTTATCTAATCCAATTTAACGATTACAGAAGCGGTCCAGAGCTCGAAAGCTCTGATACCAATTGTAACAGGAAAAATAAAAGGTAAATAATTCCTTAGGGAATGCTAAGAAACCGAAAGGAATAACAGCTAATAATCAGGGAAAATTAACAATGAAATCTCTCCGATGACCACAAGCTTAAACATGTACAGTATATAGGAAGTCAGAGAAAATGAGAAAGAAGATGAGTGATAATTTTTCAATCCTTAATTACTCGCTCTACCCACTCCTCTCTTTACATAATAATGAAAAATACTAAAATAACAAAAATAACAAAAATACAAACATAAATGAAATAAACTAACAAATAACCAAAATAAAAAATGGCCCAATTATCAAATAAGGTCCTCTAGCTAATTTCTTGTAACACAATGGAGTAAGAACCCTAGAACTGGTGGGAAGTTGCGTGATTCATAGGGGTTAGGGCATGATTTGCAGTCGCATGAAGCTGTCACAACCCTTGGTTGTCAATTCGCAGCCATATGAAATCATTAGGGCATGATTTGCAGTGGCAAGACGCACGGAGCCGGAATCGGCGTAAAGATAGAGAAGAACCGAGGGGGGTGAGAGACTGAACCAAGCGGGGGAGAGAGTAAACCAAGCTGAATGAGAAGATGGAGAAGAACCAAGCAGGGTGAGAGATTGAACCAAGCAGGGTGAGAGAACAAAGTCCGTTTAAAAAATAATAATATAATATAATTAATACCGTAAAATATTATATTATAATTTATTTAATTAAAATAATTTTATTTAATTTTAATTATATAAAAATATATAGTATAATATAATATAATTTTTATTTATTAAAATTAAATAAAATTATTTTGATAAAATATTATATTATTTAATAATTTATTTAAATATTATATAAAAATAAATAATATTATTTATATTATATTATTTATTATTTATACAATATAACAAACAATACCAAGACAAATATGAAATTCGAACGAAGAATTAAAGTTGATGAACAATCGGAAAAGATTGTCTAGAGTGAACAGAAAAAAAGAAAAGTAAATGTTGATTGACGTGTTCAGACTTCAATGTGTTAGCCAGAATGCCCGTAAGCCGTTGGATGAGCAATTTTTGGAACAGTCCAGATAATACAAGATAGTAGGAGTTGAAAAGAGAGTTTGGACAAAAAACAAATTCAGGAGAAGATGGCACGTGTGTGGCATGGGGTTTTTTTAAGAATAAATTATTAATTTAATTTTTTAAAAATTATATTAATATTATTTTAATTTTATAAAAAATATTGATATTAATTTAATTTTTAAATTATAAAAAATAATATTATATTATCTTTTTATGTATAAAAAAATTAAATTAACGTTAATTTTTATAATTAAAAATTAAATTAATATTATTTTTATATAATTAAAAAATTAAATTAATATTTAATTTTTTTAAATAAATAAAATAATATTATTTTTTATTATTTAAAAATTAAATTAATGTCAAAAAATTTTAAAAATTAAAAATAATATAAACGTAATTTTTAAATGATTAAATAAGAAGTTAGTAGTTTCTTTTATAGAGTGGCAAGTAGTAACATAGGGTTTATTTTATATAGTAGTAACATAAGTAACAGATTCGCAAGACATCAACAGGATGTGGCAACCTCACTCGAATGCCTGCTCCCAAAGACTCAGGCTCCACATGTTGGGCACATGACGTGAGTATCACTTATCTTTCTAGGTGGATGAATATCGCTAACTTCAACAAAACAGCGGCCATTCATATAATTAAAGCCCCTGCTTTAGTAATCAACAGAACATGAATCAAGCAAGCTTGAGGACTCGATCAACAAATGATCCAAGCTCTAGTGTTTAATAAATACATAAGTGTGCACGTTTGAACTTTCAACAGCTTAAGAGTTTAATTTAAATCATGTGTTGCCTAATCATTGAAGGGTTTAACTTCTTCGAAAATTGTTATCAAACTCTTTCGTGAGATAACACGTATTAGATGACAACACTTACTAAAGATTAAAATTAAATTCTAAGAAAAATTAGGAATCTTTGACAGTCTTGGTAGGAAACGTTTTAGTCAATCTATTAAAAAAAGTCTAATGTATTATAATATTTAGAGAAAAAATTCAGATAAACAATAATTATGCAATAAATAATATCAAAATAACTCCTAAATTTATCATATATTCATTATTCCAAAATAACTGATAAATCATAATTTTAAATCCTCAAATAAAAAAATTCTTAAATCAATCCTTATCTTCCAATATTTTCCCCTCTTCTTCTAGTTCTTCTTTTTTTTTGGTAAATAAGCAGGCCAAAGCCCAAAAAAGAGAACTTATTCTTTTATTTCTTCTTTTTTCTTTCCTCTTTTTTTTTTCTGCTTCAGACCTCTCTACAAAGATATATTTACACTTGAAATTTTTTCGGATGATATACTAGCATGAAGGAGGAAAATTTAACCTACAGAATACGGTGCATTTCATAGCCAAACAACACCCTAGTACACCACAGATTGTCCACAAATATACTCTTTCTCCGGTATGCTCAAGTCAATCATCAGCTCGACGATTAACAAATAGAGACTAAGAAGATAAACCATAAACTTAAAAGACAACTATATGTCAATATTTCCCACCTTGCTCCTACCTCTCTTGAAAGTAACAAAAGCAAAGCTGCTCTGCCACAAAGTAGATCTAGATTTACAAGACAGGAAATGACCAGCCAAGTAAAAGAAAGAAAGGGGAAGAAAAAGAGAAAGCCCAAACAAGCCGAAAGATATAAGAAACTAAAGCAGAAAACCTAAATCCCAAAACCCAAAACCCTAGAAGTAAGAAGACCTGTTAGGGGCTAACCACTGTAAACAAAACCCAATGAAAAAGGGGTTGGTGCTAGCATTCTATGATCTAACGCCGCCCAGCCAAGCTCAATATACAGATATTTATCTTCACCAATCAACTAATCATCATCTTCAGACTTCAAGGAAAGGCAAGACAGATCCAATCATGCGGAAGCAGGTTGCACAGAGTATTATACGCTAAGGACCAACATCTGCAACTCAACTCAAGATTGGACCACCATCATAAAACACAGCAGAACCTAGCAACCATTGGCAACCCCATTGGCTACAATCTTGTTCTCAGATACAACTGGTTTAGCACCCTTTGGGGCATCTCCAGTTTTAGCAACAGATCCATTCTCAGGAACTTTGTGGTCATCATTATCTTTCTCAGCTAGGGTGGAGGACTCCTTCAGCAATTCCGAGGCAACTTCAGATTTTTGAGCTTTAACATCCCCATTTACCTCTATCTTGTCATCAGTAGGCTTTCCTTCCCATACCTGCATCAGTAGGATTAATATAACATTAAGAATATCTTAAGCACATGGGATCAATTATTCAAAATATATCTCTCCAAAAGCATAGCAAATTAGCATGCTTGAGACATGTCTTGCCTGCTTTGGGAATTGTTGCTTTGCCTTCTTCTCCAAAATTGTCTTCTGACGGGTCTCATAAAACCCAAAATCATCCAGAATGCATGTCTTACTGGTATATTCCTTAAAAATTTTAAGCAATTTCAGCCCTGGCTCCAACATCACCTGCAAACATAAACTTGGCTGTTCAGATAAATATGCATGATCACAAGGAACTGTCAACAAGATGAGGAGAACCTGATTACCTCTTGAGTATCCCTACTGTTGGTGACAGGTTTGTTCTCATTGTTGTCCAAGGTAATATGCCTCAATAAATTGTTAGGAACATCCTTAACAATGTTCCACTTAAGAGGAAAACAACCATTCCACTTGTCTTGCTGCCAATACTCAACACTTTTATTAAAATCAACCGGGCCAATCATCTCCGCGACCCCAACAAATTGCCCACTGGTATTAACCTGCATAGGCATTTAATGAATGAGATATTTACCAAATAAACAAAGGATATCAACACCAGTATCAGGATACTAACCGAGAAGAAAAGGAATACAGGGCAGCCACCAGGTTTCAGCTGGGCCTCCTGGTATGCTGCATCAAGCTTCTTGTTGCCATTTTGTGTACTGGCCCACACATTATACTTGATGCTTTTATGGATATCATCCTCGCTATAAGACTTAATTATAAAAAACTTGGCATCAGTGTAGTCTTCTGGAAAATCAGCTTTGTTATATTGTTCACGGTCTGGAACAATACTAGTCTTATCTTTCTCCTCATCTGTGCTTAAATTTGCTGGCAAATTCTGCCCTTTGACTGCAAGAATAGTTGGTGCAAAACCCTTTTGGTTCTTACTACCCTTGGCCCTAGGTCCCCTGTTAAGTTCATTCAAACCATCCATGTTCTCATTGCCATAGCCAAAGTAACCACTTCGTCCCCTCGTCTTGTATTTACTGTCAACAGCTAGCCAAGCACGTCCATTTGTTCGAGAATCATAGCCATGTGTTCCATAACCCATACCAGATCTGATTGTGCTTCCATACTGACCATATAATTTGTTTGGATAAATCCTATTTATGAAGCCGTGGGTGGCTCCAATGGCAGGTATTGGTCTTGGATGGTGCAAACCCTAACATAGAAAAGCACAAAGACTTCAAATCATGTACAAATATTCATAAAACCAGTCTAGATAGAGACAAGCAGACAGTTTGCTAAAATTAATTCTTGAACAAGCAACAATTCCTCATCCTAGGAAACCATCACATATAACAATCCCGAACAGAACCATAACAGACACAATTGACAGTCAAAAGACCAATTACATCCCAATAAGGACATCAATAAGACTTGTAAAAGGTAAAATATAGACTATGCATACCATAAATTGAGAACTAGGGCGAAAAGTCTGGTTCCTTGAAGCAGCAATGTTATTGCCACCTGATATTGAGGAAGTGATTGTCGTGCTACTCACAGGCCTTGGCTGCCCATCAGAAAGTAGTGGGGCATCTAACCATGGGATAGGTGAGTGTAATCCATCAAAACCAAATCTTGGATGAGTTGGATCCTGATAACCTGAAGTAGGAATACGACCCGGCATAGCACCCCTTTCATATGAAGCATTGGAACTAAAAGATGAATTTTTATTTTGATAGGCCGGTTTACCAGGAGCAGCACCATTATTACCTTTCACACTACCGCCATTTGTGACACCATTAGAATTTCCATTGGCTGCTTCCACAGGAAGAGGCTTTTGATCAGTAGCCACAGAGGTGGAAACCTCACCCGGAGGAGGGGCAGCAGGTGTAGGTGTGAATGGCCCACTAGTTGGAGTCAACGGCTGAAAATAGGGAGGATACTGATAGTGTTGAGGCCCATACAACTGACCATCATTTCCCATGGTTGGAACTGGAGACCCCGCTGGCGAATAAGGGGCATAAGGCGCATATCCATACCCATGGTGATACACAAGAGACCCATTATCCCCATAAACTCCCTGACAAAGTGCCAAAATGCAATGTAAATAGAGACATTAACAATGGGGTCAAACATCTTCAAAAATATTTGTACAAAAGGAAGAAGAAACTTACAGAAGTCATCTCAACTCCTTCCGGATTCACATATCTAGAATAATCATCCCACTCATTACCAGTCCCATCATAACCTACAGGAAACACACATTTCAGTATGCATAATACAACTGATATTTTTGAATTCCAAAGGAACCACATTTGTAAGAATTTACACGTAAAATCCATCTTAAAAAATTTAAACCAAATTTTTATAACATGTATTGAAAGTTGCATTGCTGCAGTATTTATCCACCAACTTACCTCCATAATAATAAGCAGTAGACGGATAACCATTTGGGAGGTAACACATGGTGGGATCAATAAAATCTTGTAACACCGGAGTTACAGACCGTTCATATGATGGGATCTGGACATTCGCAGCATTTCCGGAATCAACTGATCCATATTGATTGCCATTGACCTACACAAGATTGGAAAAATTAGCTTAATATCACATAACATCCTGAATTAAAACACATAACCAGGTACAAATATATTTGATCTTACTCTCAGTTGTTACTTCTGTAACATTTCAAATGTGCTATATTATTATATCACGAGGGCATTCAATCATGAATTTCCATCAACAGCCAGAAAATAAATGAAAGAACAACTTTATTTACCTTCTTGGTTGGCTCAGGAATTTCCATGGCCTTGGGTTGAGTATCTAATGACAACTTCTGTAGCAAATCAGCTGCTTCTGTGGAAACAAGAAAGTGAAGGAAGCCACACTTTTGGAGATAAAAAGTTTTCAGCAGGCCTGAAACCTAGAATTTGCAACTTCCAGGTACAAAATCCAGAAAACCCCCAATACTCACAATCTCGAAAAAAAAAAAAACCAAATTCACAAGGATTTATGCCAGAAAGTGCATAGCAATCGAAATTCAAGCAGATTCACACATACGTAACAAAACTGCGAACAAAGCTACACAGAAATCAATAAGTATATGAGACCAAAAGAAGGCCTTCAGCCTTGTACACAGTATATATCTCCAATCAACCATTAAAAATAATAATATATCCTAAGAAACAGAACCCAATAGCTCAAGAAGCCACTTCTTCACCGAAACCAAAGATCACAGTAATTCCAACAGCCCGAAACAACAAACAAAGACTTGTCCGATCCAATCCAAGGTTTCGAATAACAGATCAAGCAAGAAAGAATAAAGCATAGAAATTGCATACGAAAACCACCAAAGAAGACAAAAAGAAAAAAACTCCAAGCAAGGATACGATCCGCGGGATTAGCAACGGTGGCCATGTCCGAATCAATAGCGAGATCTCCTTCAGATGGCAAATCAAAAAGACCCCAGAATCTGAACAGAGCAGAATCGGGGCTTTACAAGATACAGAGTTGAGAAACCCTAGAAAAGGAGCGATATAGAGAGAGAACAACGGGTCTCGCAGCCGCCAAGGGTTTGGGTTTTTAGAGAGAGAGGGTTTTGTTCATCCAAAAGCGGTGATTCAAATAGCACCACCAACGCTCTCTTTTCGCCCTCTCATTGCGTTACCTGCGGGTGACCTTGTGAACTCATTGCCTGTTTGTTATTGGCTCAAATGGCCACGTGCTCGTGGTACACTCTACTACAATTTCTCTTAAAATTTTAACATCCATTTTTTTATTGGTCTGTCATACACCATTGGGTGAGCCTGTGTGTAACGCTTACCCTTTCCTGCTCTATATCTTGGACTTGTCGCTTTGGGCAAAAGTTGGAAACCCTAATTAGAAAATGACATGGATATCCCCATCCAGCTGGACTTGGGGTAATCCTTCTCACGCCCCTTCTTCGCTTTCTTTTTGTTTAATATAAATGTAAAATTTAATTGTGGTATTGATACCATTAAAAATTTTATATAAAATAAGTATTTTGGATATAATAAAATTTCAATAAAAAAAGAAAAATATTTAAAGGTTGTTGTGTTTGAATTTTGAAAATAGTTAAAACTATTTTGCTTGTATAACTGTTAATAGATAAATATGTAAGTGTAAATTATATTTCTCTCCTTCAATATTATTTTGTGTGCTCCTTAATAATAATGGCAAGACAGATTATGATTATATAAAGTTTTATATTATTAATTAAATCAATTTAAATAATAAAATATAATACAAATGAAAATAAATATTATTATTATTATCGTCCTAATAAAACCAAGGTCAAAAAGTATTTAATAAATATATAAAATCTTAATTTATTTTCTATAAATTAATTTATGTTTTGTAAATTAAGATATAATTAAATTTTAAAAGTAATTGTATTGTTTTATTTGTTTATTATTTTTAAAATATATTTAAATATAAAAAAATCTGAATGAATTAAATTTTGATACACTATCAATGTAAAGTTTTTTTACGCTATCATTTAATCACAAATTACTAAAATATTTGACTTTTTAAATAATTATTATCTTAGTTAAATATTTTAATAAATTAGTAATTCATAATTAAATAATAGTGTAAAACTTTTTACATTAACAATTAGAGTTGGACAAATGAGTCCAGGCCTATGGGTTGGCCTGTTTAGCCGACAAACATAAAGAGTTAGGATTAGACAATTTGTAAGTTCGTTTTAAAATTGGGTCTGAAAGCTCAAGGCTTTTAACCCGTGTGTTAAACAGATTGGATTGAGTTAGCCCGCGGGTTACCTGTGACCCTTTTTTTTTTAATCTTTTACCAATTTAATATTTTTCAAGTCTAAATTTGAATAAGGTTTAAATTTAAATAACTTTTGTTTCCTTCAATCCTTGCCAATTGGTAATGGTAGAGCCTGTAATTAGAATAATCAACATTCATATGTCTGCAATTATGTATATGAATATTGATTATTGATTGAATAGTGATTTTATATTTCAATATTTGTGAATTATGTAAATAAATTACATATCTAATGAGTGATGACAGATCACATATGAGTTTATTTATTTTTTTAATTTTTTTATTATTTGAAATTTTTATTTTAGGATTAAAAAAAAAAGATCACATGCTAACGGACATGATTTTAAAGGGCCAAGTTATCCAAGTCCTATTATTAAATGGGTCAACCCAATCTGGCTTGTTTAATGCGAGCCAATAGCTTGCCAAGCAAAGCCAAACCGGGCTGGCTCACATATCTAGTTCTATTAACAATGAGTTAAAATTAAACTCATTTTTAATATGATAAAATTTTAATACTAAAGAGAAAAATCTTTAAAGTTATTGTAATTGAATTTTAAAAATAATTAAAATTATTTTACTGTTGTATAACTGTTAATAGATAAATATGTATTTTTCTCCTTTGATATATTTTGTGTGCTTCTTAATAATAATGGCAGGTACAGATTATAATTACATAAGTTTTGTGTATTAATAAAATGAATTTAAATAATAAAATATAATACAAATGAAATTAAATATTATCATCCTACTAAAACCAAGGTCAAAATGTATTTTATAAATATGATTGCATTAACGTGCAATAACGTATTCATCACATTTTTTAAATTAATGATAATGATATTTTTAATTAAGTAACTAATAGAGGGTAAATATGAGTAAGTGTAATTTACATTTTTATCCTATTATTTTGGTTATGTTTAAATATAAAAATATTGACATTTTGGGGAAAAAATGAAGACTAAAAAGGGGAGAATTCCTTTTATATATAGTATAGATATAAAATATTAATTTATTTTTTTATAACTTGATTTATTTTATAAATTAAGATATATAGGCATTTAGGGACGGAATCGGCTACTGAACATAAAACGTCGTTAGAAGTGGCATTGCTAAATTGTTAGAAGTAGATTATTAAATCTTCTCTAATTAGAGACGGCTAGGTTCTGAAATTCTACTTTTGTACTGGAACGTGCAATAACTGTATGCTTCTTTGATGACCAAGTGATAAGATTCAGCCTAAGAAAAATACATGAGCCAGAAGTTGATCTCCTATCATCTAGATCACTTCCCCAATCTGCATCTGTAAAACTATACAGCTGCTGATTTGAACTTCTGCTTAGTACAAGGCCAGATGATATAGTTCCACTGAGATACCTTAATATCCGTTTTACTACCTTCCAATGCTCATCTAAAGGCTGCTGCATGAATTGACTTACTTTGTTGACTAAGTAAGTAATTTCTAGACGAGTTATTGTTGCATATTGAAGGGCCACTACTGTTGCTCGATACACCTTATGTTCTTGCATCGAATTGCCACCATGTCTAGACAACTTTAGGCTTGAAACCATGGGTGTTGGCATGCTCTTGCAGTTTTGCAATTTTACTTTAGTTAAGAGATCCTTGATATATTTGCCTTGAGACAGATGTAAACTACCATTTGCAAGCTGTTTTACTTCAATTCCAAGGAAGTAGCTAAGCTCCCCCAAATATTTTAGTGCAAACTCATGATTAAGCTGCTGAACCAATGACTGAATGTACTGTGGTGAACTTCTGGTCACAATAATATCATCAACATATACTAATACATAAGTATAGTGTCTAGCCGTTTTCTGAAGGAGTAAAGAGGGATCACATTTACTAGAAACAAAACCAAATCTATGAAGTGTTGTTCCTAATTTCTCAAACCAAGCCCTAGGAGCTTGTTTGAGACCATATATTGCCTTTTTCAACTTGGCAGACCAATGACTTGTCTTGTGACTCATAACAAGGAGGTTGAGACATATAGACTTCCTCATGAAGTTGACCATTCGAAAATGCATTATTGACATCCAGCTATTTGATTTTCCAAGTTCTATTCAGTGTTATGGCTAGGACAGTCCTTATTGTGACAGGTTTGACAACTGGGGAAAAAATCCATTTGCATCCTATTGGTTGCCTGTGTGCAGGCAATGGAACCAGTGTCCAAGTTCCATTTCTCATGAAGGTATTGTATTTACTATCCATAGCATCCTTCCACTGAAATGAGTTTAAAGCTTCTTGAACTGTACCTCGTTCACTATTTTCTGTCTTTAAAAATAAAAATTTCATTTTTAAATAGCAAATGAATTCGTGTCAATATATCATTTAGACACAGAAAATTTCTTCACTAAATCGTACAATTCTCATAGCTAATATATGAAAAAAAATGGTGTCTAATTAAAAATTTCTGTATCTAATTCTGTCTTTGAGTATTAAAGATAAAAACTTTTATCTCTGATTCAATCATTAAGCTGCAGAATAGTAAAAAAAATTATTTTAATTGTTAACCTACCATTCTAACATAATATTTGGTATATGAAATGATAATTTTATGGAATCAGAATGGAATCGAATGGAATGACCATTCCTAATTCACAGTTTAGTAACTTTTATAATAGAATGTCTTTTCAAACTACTTTACTGTTTAGTACATAAAAATTAATATAGAATAAAATTAAAGTTAAAATAAATGATGTAAATACTCCTATTGCCTTTTACATTGGTGAATGTTAGCATGCTTTACCTTTTTTATTTAGACAATAATATTTTACTTTTTCATTTTTAAAAATAAAAATTTAAAGGTATTTAAGACATTTTCTTGATATCTTTATTTTTCTTTCTTCCAAATCATTATCTTTTTTCTTAATGTATTATTTTTTTTTTATTTTTTTTCAACTCACTCTCTCTTGTTTAAAAGTGTAGTAATTTACCCCAAAAAAAGTGTAGTAAAAAGAAGAGTAAATTATCAAATTGGTTTTTAAAAAATTTCACAGACTTAACATTAATTCTTGAGATTTTAATATCATAGTGGTCTGTCATTCAAATTAGTTATTATTTAAGAATTAATATGATTAACTTTTAAATTTTTTAAAAATTAATTTGAATTAAGAGCATTAAAAATTGAACCAAACCGATCTAAACAAAGAAAACTAAACCAAAAAACTAAAAATTGAACAAAACCAAAATTATTTGATTTTATTTGTTTTTTTTTTTAAAAATCGATCGATTTAGTTTGATTTTTATTTTTAAAATCAAACTAAACTAAATAAAATCGAACTCATATTATATTTTTATAATTTACATACGGATAGATAAATAGGTTTTTATTTGTTGTTATTTGTATGGAAATGTTTAAGTAAATTTATTGTTAAAATCTAATTGATTATGTTTATATTAAGATTTTTATGTTAATTTTATATTAATTAGGTTATGAAAAAAAATGTAAAGCCTGATATGAATTATTTATAAAAAATACTTATTTAAAAATTAATTGAATCAAACTTATTAATAATAATTTAATTTGATTTAATTTAATTTTTTATTTAAAATAAAATTGATTAATTTTTAATATAAAAAATTGATTGATTTAATTCAGATGATTTTTTCTTTTAAAACTGAATTAATCCAAACCCTGAATCCTAATTTGAATAATAAAATAAGATCATAGACTGGATTAAAAATCTCTTAAATATTAATGTAAAATCAGTGATTTTTTTTTTTTTTTATCAATTTGGTTAGTCTAAAAAGCCTTAGAAACGTTGTTTTAACAAAATCGAAGCCCCCCTCTACAATCGTCAATCCCCTCCCGTTCTCCTCTCCACCTGTGGAGACTCCCTCTCCATCTACTTCTCAATCCTCGCTCTCAATCTTCCTCTCGCTCTCAAGTCTGCTACGCTTCTGGAGGGTGCGATGGGGTTCCTCTCACATTTGGTCCCTCTCCATCTCGCTCTCCTTCACGGTGCGGTTGCAGGTTCGTAGGAGGGAGGAGGAGCAAGTTGCAGGTATTTATTTGGTCCCTCTCCATCTCAATGTTTTATATCCTGAATCTTAGGGCTCAATTGCGGATGGGTAAGCAGAAGAAATTCATAAAGGAAAAAAAAACACGATGAGCTGAATCTTAAGATACGCTTCTCGTATTCTACAGTCAAC
This sequence comes from Castanospermum australe, assembly GCA_019955255.1. Taxonomy (NCBI): domain Eukaryota; kingdom Viridiplantae; phylum Streptophyta; class Magnoliopsida; order Fabales; family Fabaceae; genus Castanospermum; species Castanospermum australe. The sequence continues at coordinate 354,932 of NSJW01000022.1, forward strand.
CAGAAAACAAGAGTCACCCACAAATTAAATTTTATGTAATCTTAAGAGAAGCGAATCCTGATGAATCCAACTCCAAGTAAAAATTGAAGAAAAGAGAGTTTGAAGAGAGACAAAGTGTTTGAGAAAATGATAAATTCTGCAAAACTGCAATTTTTGCTGTAGGGATGAGTTGATAGTGAATGAGAAAATTCGAACATTATCCAATTTCTTGTTTCACTTTTTGCATTTGTAAGGTATGATTACATTTGATGCATATACTATGCAGTAGAAAATGAAAAATGCAGTAGGTTCAAGCATACAACAGCTTAAAACTTGATACTAGAATTAATGGTGTCAAATTATGAAGTTTAATAGATTTTAATGAACATGACATGAGGTACCTGTCCTGCCATATTATGATGATATATTTACTTCTGTTGCAAGTGTTCATTTTCTTTCATACTAAGTACGCCTGACAAAACTTAAATGAAGCTGGTATACAACTATTCGGTGTTGTTACTAGTTTTATCCTGTGCTAAGCTACATACCCCAGCCCTAAACAATACTGGATTTCTGCTTTTCCCTGTTATATGTAGTTATGCACCATGTAGACTTGCATGAGAAGAGATTTCAAGTGACTGTCTAAGGAGCCACCAAGTGTGCTTTCAATTCTGGCCTTCTGCTAAATAATATAGATAATAAGCAGTTTCTAAATCAAGAAGATTTTTTCAGTTGCATATGCATCATATGTGCCCACAGTTACTTGAACAGATGCTACTAGGATTACAGTAGAAGGTAAAATGTGGATGGAGATTATATAGGTTTAGTTTTAGGCATTACTTGTCAAAAACTTGATCTGTGTACTGATATAGGTTTGTTGTCAATTGTTTCTCATTTGAACTAGATTATCAATCTTGTCTGTTGACACCTTTCTGCTTTGAATATTCACACTTATTGATCTTGGATTCACTCACTTGTAAGGAAAAAAGCAGCACTTGAAGATGCGAGCTAGACGGCAGATTAATTTTATCAAAGATGTTATGGACCACTAGTTTTTGTAAATGATTGAGGTGTCAATGAGCACCCTTTAATTCTCAGCTTATATGTCCTGTTCCATCATAAGTTTGTTAGACTAAGTCGAAAAGAGTTATTAAATATCAATTCTCTTTATTACTATCAGTCTATGTTTGTTTTACTTTTTATTAATAAAATTCTCATTATGAGAAACTTTTAAGCGACTTTGAGACACTGTGCATTTATCAGATTTATATATGAATTTCTTCTTGGCAACCCTGCTTGAAAACTTGAGTTATACTTATTAAATTGACCCAATTTTGTCTTTATGTGACATGTTTGGTTTGAGCTAACTATAATAAGGTTATTGTTGGTCATGATTAACTTTTGCTTTTAGTATTGGTTTATAATTGTAGTTGCTATTCGATATCATAATCACAGTATCAGTTCACAAATGATAACAGCAAACTGGAAGTGGTCTGTGGTCTTCAAATTGCCTTTAGGACTTGACAATTCAGTTCATTTTGTAGACACTGTTATATTGAAGTTAAGAACTGGAGAAGAAAGAATTATGTAAAAGATTGCTCCTTAAGTTCACCTTCAGAGATAATACATACCCCAGCCCTATACTATTATTAACTTCAAGATTTACAACACTTCTACAATTACATACTAGGAATTATTGTGTGAGTGAACAGATTCAATGAATTAAAAGATTTGAGACCAGAATTTTTAGCATAGAAGTAACATTCTGTATAATATAGCTGTTATTGTGAGTTAATGTTATTGTGCAGAACTTGATTATCTTGAATTATAAGGGTGTATGATTTTTGAGAAAAGCAAGTTATATAAAATAAGTTTGATGGAATTTATAAATTCTGTCAAATGATGTTTTAACAGATTTGATTCATCCCAGACTTTCACATGGATAAGCACTCAAATTTATAATAGCCATATAAAAGCTTCTTTATAACCTTAATGACGATGCAGCCTGAATTCCCTAGTCAACTCATCTCACGATGATGTGCTACATATTCAAGTCTTTTGCAGTAGTGTTCAAACAAAAATTGAGGGTTAGAACGCTAAAATACAACTAACATTAAAAGTTAGGAGTGGCACTGGCAATTTAAACAGTCATAAACACAAATAAAGAGCACGCGATATTGCTATGAACATACTCAATCTCCTCCAAAATGACAAGCAAAACTTTACTCAACCAAGCACCCCTTCTCCTTTGCTTCACCCAGAATATGATTTGTTTTACATTCTTCTTCCTCTCCCCTCCCTTGCCTTTCCTTTCCTTCAACTTAATTTCTTATTTTTTTTTCTTCTGCAATTAAGCCCTCACCTCAGGTACCGTACCCTTCACTCGTATTTTAACATCAGCTTTAGCATTCGGTAGGACAAACAGAACATCTAAACAAGAGCATTCACTTTTTTAAAAAAGCAAACCCATAAAATTCTAAAATGAGAAGGATACCTGAAAATCTTTCTACTTTCTACTTTGGGTACTCTCTCTCTATATATATATATACACACACACACGTTGTGCGTTTTCTTTTCTTGTGGTATTGTATTGAATTGCCCAAGGATTGGTTCTAAAGTTCTGTGTGCAAGGTTTTGCGAAAAATTTATGCTTTTTTTTTTCTTCTAGAATCTTATCATCTTTAATTTTGTCCCAAGCAATCCGATGCAAGAAAGCATTACTAGTTTCTTGTTGCTAAAATCATTTGCTACCTGAAATTTAGATGGCAAGAGGCTTGCATGCAGTAACCCTTTATGTTTACTCTCCGTTTGGTTTGGACAACCTTATGTTCGCTTTTATTTCATATTATCTTAAATATAAATGCTGCAACGATTAATTTGGCATATATTTAATCTTATGTATTTAGGTGATTTACTGTGAAAAGGTATATATTTTGGCATGTATACCATCGGGTGCATTTTCTTGTCTATAACTTCTCGAGAATATTATGTGTGGTTCATTTTCTTCAGCTTACATTTCATTGTCCAAATTTTTTAATCTACATAATGAATTTATAATTAAAATTTGCAGGTTTTCTGTCAGGGCAACACGTGATTTTGCGATAGGTCTTCCTAATAGAGATTAGGTACATGATCTTTGGATGTTTTTGACATTTGGATTAATTGTAATTTTAATTTGACATATTTTCTTTCTTCTTTTTGTGGTTAGAAGACATATTCATGACTTATATATTATTAATGACATATTTGAATGATTAATGTCTATTTCATTTTAAAATTGATATATAATGAAAATAAATATGTTTTAATTGATATATAATTGATAATATTTATAATACAGTTAAATGAAATTAAGAGTGTTGGTTATATAATTTTCGATAGATTTAAAAAGAAAAGAAACCAAAAAAATTGCAAAAAAAAAAATGATGCCTACCAAAAAAAAAAATTTCAGTGACAAATTTTTTTGTCACTAAAATCTCTTTTGGTGATGACCAAGAAAAGTCAGTCATAGAGTTGTTTTAGTGACGACCATTTGTGGTAACTAAAGGATATAAAGGAATTTTTATTATAATCTTTCATGGTGACATAAGTTGTCATTAAAGTCATCTTTTGTGATGACCATTAGGTTGTTACAATAGATATTTTCAATGACAACCTGTGAGTGGCATCAAAGCTTTATATTGTTGCGATTTTTATACCCTTTAATGATAGCTAAATGTTATTTCAAAAAATTCTTTTTTATAACGACTTTAAAAATTAGTCACATAAGATCTTTAGTCATGGAATATAGATAATAATTTTGTCATTACAGGAAATATAAAAGGTCAACTTTTCTTACTTTCTGTGATGACTTTTTTCATCACGGAAAGTGAAATTTCTTGTAGTATATGTAAGATGAGATGAGGCTAATATTGAAGAAATTGAGGCAAACGAACTTGTAAGGCAGAAAATACACATTAGAATAAGTACTGCAATAGCCATAAAGTAGAGTGTTGGCTTTCGATCTCCCCAAAGTTAGATAATAAGCTGTAATACAATTAAATATCAAATTCTAATTTAGCTCTTCTCGAAATTATATGTTTGATGCATTGAAAATTTAGGGTGTTCACTAGTAGTGTCAAAATGGGCTTTGGGCTAGACCCATATTTAGAGTGATTAGCTCATAAAATTTTATTACGTGGGTCATTCGACTCTAACTCATAAAATCTACATATAATATAGATTAAAAGTGCATTAGTATGTGAGTTAGCCCACAATATAACAAATTCAATAATTTCTTTAAAGGTTATTTATATATATTACAAGAGATTAAATTTCATTTTTATGAAAAAAAATTTATTTTCTTAGAAAAATCTTCTCTTTCTAAGTATTGCAAGAGAGTAAAATTCATTTTTTTGAAAAAATTTTATTTCACTAAATATTGCAAGAGACTAAATTTCATTTTTTTAAAAAAATTTTCTATCTCTAAATATTACAAGAGACTAAACTTCATTTTTTCAGGAAAACTTTTGTCTCTCTAAATATTGAAAGAGACTAAATTTCATTTTTTTGAGAAAGTTTTGTCTTTCTAAATATTGCAAGAGATTAAATTTCATTTTCCTAAAATTTTTTTCTATATTTAACTATTATAAAAGACTAAATTTCATTTTCTTAAAAAAAATTTATTTTCTTTATCTAAATATTGCAAGAAACTAAATTTTAATTTTTTTAAAAAATTTTAATTTTTTAAAAAAATTTATAAATGTTAAAAAAAATTTAATTACTAGTGGTCTAATCCATGAATTGACCTTAAGCCATTTTAACTGGCCTTAATTTTTGCTCATTTAATATGTGAGCTTTTTGGCCCTAACCCACATAAATCAGGCCAGTGTGAAGTAGACTAGCCCACATTGATAGCTCTAGTGTCAAGTGCCATGTGTCTACTGTTATTGGATTCACTCTCTTGGTGGTCATTACTGACTACGTGGTTGAAACTAAATCCTATGATTTTAACTGTTAGCATTCTTGGTTGCCTTAAATTAAATATTTCTTTGCAGATTTCTAAACTAATAGTTTACTTTTAAATGATCTATTTTTCAAAAGCAGTGTTGCCTAGTTAAGTTATTTACTTGTAAACTTTTTTTCAATGGCTTTCAAGTTGTCGAAGAGAAAATCCAATGACAACCTGCACATGCAAAGGTGACACACCAACGTAGTTCCTTGAATTGTTTATGTTGTTTTTTAATACGTTCCATTTTTTGTTCATGTTGTTTTTTTTTTTTTTGGTGATAGTTCATGTTGTTTTTTTGTTACTTAAGGGTGCATGAACCCTTTAACACAGTGGTTGTTCCTTGAATGTTAGTGACATGCTCTTATTGCTTTAAAGCACTAGTCTACCTTTCTTTTATTGCTTCAAAGTACTAGTATAAGTTAGTCTTTATCAGTAATTACTATGATTAGGACCGTCAATTTGGGTTGGCCATTGAATTTTTGATTGGGTCGAGTTAAAGTAGGTGCGGTCAATATTTGTTCAGCTTAACCCTATGCAAGCTATAGATTAATCAGGTTAGCCCATCAGCTTGAACTTATTTTTTTAACATTTTTTGAGATGAAATCTATTATTTTATTTTACATTATTTACAAAAATAATTAAAATGAACTCTGTAAATTGTATATATATATATATATATATATATATATATATATATATATATATATATACTATTTAATCAATTCTTTTTATTTTTTTAAAGGTAAATAATTCTATTATTATACAATATAAACACTTGTAATTAGCAATTAATATAAAATCATAACATAAACAAAAATAATTAAAATGAATTCTGTAAATTGTATGTATGTATATATATATATATATACACCATTTAATCAATTCTTTTAAAGGTAAATAATTCTATTATTATACAATATAAACACTTGTAATTAGCAATTAATATAAAATCATAACATAACAATTAACAATCAGTAGAATTATAAAGTAAGCATGATATATTTATGTATATAATTAATTATACTATCATCTAAATCATTAAATTAAAGTATAGTTGATATTTTAAAAATATTATTTTTGTGGTAAAAAAATAAAAAAATCATTTTTGAGTTATCGGGCCAGCTTAACTCGCTTCGGGCCACTCTAAAATTAGGCTAAACTAAAATTATAAAAAATATATATTTTGCCAACTCAACCTAACTCATTTATGGGTCAACCCATTTTGACACTTCTAACTGCTGTTTCATTTCTTCTTGTGTCCCCTCTTTGCATTTTCTTTATGTTATTGGTGGTGTGATATGATAAGAGAATTGTGACTTTGGTGTGAATATTGACAAGCTGTGGAAGCGAAAAGTATCTCTCTGGATAGATACCGAAAGAGTTCATCTCTCTTGGTAGTGTTTTGTATGGAATTCATCTATACGTTGCCTTTTAATACTTGACAGTTCTATACGTTGCCTTTTAATACTTAACAGTGAGTAACTAGTGTAGATTAATAGTGTTGGTCAGGACTCACCATTCCCCTTGTAAATTTTGCTATTCTATTGGGTTCCTCTGCATTTTTATGGGCGCTTCTGAACTATTATTTGTTGCTTTACTTTGCTATGATTGATGCACTACACATAGCCAATAATGGTTAAGTTCTATAATTTATTATTTATTATTGTCTACCGGTAAGTGCTTCCTGATTCTTATTCACATAGCATGCTTGGCCTTCATCAGAAGATGTGATTAGGTTATGCTTATGGCTTCTGCAATAATTTACCTGCAAGATCTGTTGGCAGTAGCTAGTTTGTCTTTTTAAAATGACACACGTCACATCTAAGCTTGTGCAGGTAGGCAAACTAGCTGCAGTATGTACTCATACTTATGAAAGCAACCCTGCACCAAACTTCTAATTCTAACACAGCAATGTTTTCTATCTTCCATAATTGTATTTAGTTACAATTTGCAGTGCCATTTTTAAAACCTGAACCGAGAATCAAATGTGAAGTGTCTATTTTATTCAAGTGAAAAAAAAGTGTGTTATTCAAGGCTACTACTACTGCTTAGAAAATTTATCATCAACTTGTGATCTAACAATTTTTAATATCTTTCGCTTTTTGGTAACCAAATAATAGAAAAAAAAAACCTATCTTCTGATTTTATTTTTCTGATAACTTGAAGGAATGACGTGGCTCACCCTGCCACCCACAAGAAAGGCCCAAGTTTTTACTCCTTTGCTGTTCAAGTAAAAAAAATTACTGGGTTTTCTGTGATCCTTTAATTGGGTATTCTATAATTCTATTGCTTGCTGCCATGCCTTTATGATGTGATTACTTTTGGTCTGAATTGATTGAGCATCTACTTGGGAGGGCTTAGGAGTTTATTTCAGGTGAAGACCATGTTGCCTGACCATTTGTATAAAATATATAATTCATCTTTAATATAGTTTCCTATATTGGTTCACCATGCTCAAGGGCCATTCCTTGAGTTTTAGACCTTGCTTGCCACGCTTGATCCAGTTCTCACAAATCCTTGCTATCAATTGTCTACATGGTACCAAAATGATGATCTTACAATATGACATGACATGCTCAAAATTTAGTTCTAAGTAGAACGATCAACAGTGTGCTTGAGGAATGCTTCAGTGAATGTGAGATCATTTTATTATGGTAGCCTAGAAAAACAGGGAAAAAAAGACCAAAAAGGGACCGCATGACTTCATTTATCTGAAATGTGAAGATGTTCCTGCAAACTGTTTTTTCATATTTCTTTCACTTTTAATTTTTTACTTTGATAAAGGCAGCATCTTATATAATAGTTATATAATACGTACATTAAACTTGTAATTGAAAATAGAGGCAAGGCTTGTCATCTTGTTAACATACCTGAGATGGTATAGGGTATGGAAACCCTTCTAAATAAATTTTTATGAACAATTAACATTGTCTTTTGCTATATAGTTACACCTATGTTGTGTATTTTTTTAGTTAATATGAAACTTACAAATGTTGAAATTGTAATAGTGCTTACTAAATGTTTTTTTTTTATTATTTCAACTAAGTGATATTGCAAGTGAAGCTATTTCGCCATTAAATGCAAGCAGATTATCGGGTGATAGCAACACGATCACCAAGCAAATTATTAGAATTGATTTTTATGTTTATTTATTGTGGGATCACTTTAGGTTATGGATTTGAAGTTGTAATATTTTAGTTACCATATGGATGAATTATATAACTTTAGTTTAATATGGATTTGAAGTTATGATGTTTATGTTACTATGAATATTTTTAATGGAATTTGATTCACATTATATGGGTAGTTTTTTAAATTATTTATACTTGTGATGTACAGGCTAAATGTAATTTGAATCAAAAAATTAAATTTGTTGTAAATTTTTAAAATATAAATTTTTATTAATCAAATTGCAACAATTTTAAACCCCTGCAAAATGAAAATAGTGATTTAGATAATTAAATAGTGAAGGTTTTAAACTGTCACAAATTGAAAAAAAAACTGCCACAAATTGAGAAGGTTAAAAACCGCCACATGGGTTTAAAACTTGTAAACATATCATTTTATTTATTAGCTGAATGAAAATCATTTTTTATTAATATATATAATTAAAAACTTAATAAATTTAAATATATAATTATTTAAGTAAAAGTTAGATTCAAATAGCAGAATAATTAATATAACCAAAATAATATGATAGAATATTCTATATAGAATGGATTGTGGAAATATAAATTCATACACAATAAATGTTTCAAATAAAATATTTGATTCACTTTCATACACAATAAAAATTTTATAGGTTATATAAAATTAAAATAGTAAAATAAATTACAAAGAGAGAGAGAAATTAAGAGACATATTTATAGGGATGAAAATTTGAGAAAAGTAAAAAAAAGTGGAATATAATTTTATTAATAGTATTTATTCTATTTTATATTCACATTTATAAGTTTCTCACTTTGTTAGTTTCTTTCACAAATAAGTGATTAAAGTAAGATTTTTTTTTCTAAAATATTAATTATAGATCAAATTAAAAATTATAAAAGTGTCTTATTATTTCTTTTATCAATAGTAGAGTTTAAAAATAGTAAACATGCATGTGAACTGATTCCCTCAAATTAGAATGTATGGCATTGAATATATTTCTTTTATTACTTAAAAATTAAATCCTTTATCAATCGTTTTTAAAAAGCATTGTGGAGGAATTAATTGATATTTCCAATGTTCACAGTTCCATGTCCATGTGTAAAAACCAATTGTTTATTTACTTCCTTGCTTATTAGGATTAAGGAAAAAAAGATAGGCACAAACGAGTAGAACTTTATTAGAATTGTTGGTTAGGCAGTAATATATAAAGTAATGCTAACAACAGTTTGCAGACATATGTGAGAAACGGACACAACGATTTTGTGGTGGTCACCTTGCCACACACATCATTTTGTTTTCATGAAATCAAAATTGGGAGTGTCCTAGTTTTTGGGGACATTTGTAAGGTTTTAATGAGATAATTATTTGCATAAATAGAAACGTTTCTAGTTTAGGTGGGTGTCAATTTCATGTCAAGTTGGGTGCAAACTTTAATTTTTTCCTCACCTTTTACTTTTTAATTTGGGTAATATTATGTAAATCAAGTAAGAAATGCTTTCAACTCTATTTAATCCATATTATAAACATTTAGAATTAGTTTTCTTATGCAAATTCAAAATTAGGAGCTACACCTCCTCAAACAACTTATACATAAGACACTAGACCCATTTGATTAACTGATGGGATCTGATCAATCATAGATATATCCTATGTGATGTCTTAATTGCTGTAGTCATAAGAGAAATTTTCCTTAAAACTTGTGTGTAATTGAAGATCAATTTTATTTTTAAGACTTTACATAATTGTTCAAGTTCTAGAAGATGTTAAAGGTGAAAATTATTATTTGATCTAATTCATTTAACACTCATAACTATTAGAATGAATTAATCTCTTGCACAGATATTCTTTAGTGTTTTAATCTTATTGATTATATCATATGCAAAGTCAAATTTAACTTTTTTTTTTGTCATGACCCAAATTAAAAGGTCATGATTGACATAAACTAACCTAATACACTTTCAGAAATCTATTGTCGAATCAAGAAAAAATACAAATTTTTACAAAATATCAGATAAAGTTTTCCCTAAAAATTTCGACATTCCAAGATACAAACATACCACAAAAATCTAGATTTTTCACATTCAATTTATAAACATATAACTAGATATTACATAATCATATTTCAGGGAATTAACTAGATATTACATAATCTCTAAGCACACAAAGGACATTAACATCTCTCTATTTATAAAAGCATAAACATAACAGGGAATCTAAACACGCCCATTAGTCATATGTGAGCTCACCCAAAACGAATGACTTAGTTACTAAGATGAGAATCCAAGCTGGACACGATCTTTTTTCCTTCATCTAGGGAAAAATACAAACACATAATGAGTCATATATCTTAGTGAATAACTAATATCTATTGTAGCCGAAATGGGACAAGTAATGGCATGAGCTTTTTAAAAAAAAGTAACTTCTATAAAATCATCGCTTGTAACTTAAAAAGAAAACAATAATTAAATAATTCTTGATACGATCAAGTGCTCAAGAATTTATAAAGTAGATTTGTAATCTTTTTTTTTTTTTTCAAAAGACATTGTGAACGAATAATTAAGGTCAAACACATGTTTATTGAAAATCCACATAGTTACTCCACTACCTAAATTATTTACATTTAAATTAAAAGTTTACAATTTAGTTAGTAAGTACTTTAGTAATAATTAAAAGAAAAAAATTCAAATTTGATCTTTTTACAAGTATACAGTAATATAATATTGTTAATGATCATTTAACACCAATAGCCATGTCAAACAATAAAGTTTAACATTCAAAAATTTCTAATTATTTAATCTTAACATCAGATTTCTTAACAAATCAAAACTATTGGAGAATCTAAGTCAAAACTCAATATCCATCAAATTCACATTCATATTACATACATAAGGCTCAAGAGGTGACCCTCAAACATTTTCAGATTTTGAGGCACTTTACTCTTAGGATGTCAACAGTATCAATGAAGTTCAGGACTTAAGAGGTGGCTTTCAAATATTCTCATATTTTATGGCACTTTGTTTCTGACATACCAATGATATTAAACATTCATTCTTATTCCAATCCAAAGCAGATTTAGCATGGGGCTAGTAACTTTCCTACTAGTTGGGGTCTAATCAAGGTGCACCAAAATTAACAATTACTAATATTAGCTATAGTGTTATGACAAAATTTCTCACACTGAAGCAAAGCAATTACTAACATTTTTTTCATATAATTTAAAACAAAAATATATTTATCTCAAACTTGGCATTTTGATTCATTATATTATCATTCTCAACTTCATATTTCGATACAATCTAAGTTCATGAACAAATAAGGAAATTAAAAAATGATACTGACATTTAAAGACGATGCTTGTCCCAATAGTTCTTAGAGATATCGTAGTTACAATATGAATTTAGAAGTCTTAAAAAAATGTAAACATTAATGATATACATAATAATAGTTCAGATAGTTGTTAGATAGGTTAATTCAATGAAAAAAATAGACTAAGAATATTTATTGATAATATAAACAAAGAAAATAATAAATTTCAAATTTTCAAAACACTTAAAATAGCTCAATAGATATTAGCTACTCACAAACCAATGAAAACATCTCCTACTTTCTTGTTCCACTAAGCTCTCCTTTGAAGAGGAGGTACTTTCAAAGACATATAATCTATTCAATGTAGCAAGACGATTATTTTTATATCCATTGATGAGAAAATCAATGATTAAGATCATGATAAAATACATATACATATATGACAAACTATGAGATTGTTAAAATCCACTTCCTTAATTTTCTTATTAATAATTAATATCTTTTACTTTACTCTTTAAAGTAGGGGCCTCATTTTAAAGGAGCCAAATCCATAAAATTGAGTCTTAATTTCCATGCAAAAGAAAAAAAAAAGAAAAAGTATATTTGCCAAGAATAAAATTTTCATTCTTTAGCATTCAAAGAATCATTTTGCCAAAAGATTAGTGATTTTTAAGTTTTATTCAACTTATATATTTACATTTTATCCAAAAAGAGAAAGATATTTTAGCATATTAAAATTAAACAAACAAATTTCATGTAAGACGTATTTATTAAGAAATTATAATTTCAACATTTAACAAATCTTCAAAACATAGAGAATGAAAATAAAATGAAAATATGTTTAGGATGATCTAAGCATTAAGGATGATAAAATGACAAATGAGTTATATGTTTACAGAATATATGTATATGTACAAAATTCTAGTTTGACTCCAGTTCTTGTGATACGAATTGTATAGATAGGAGATATAGTTAGTTAGTTAACTATTGTTTACTTAGTAGTTAATTAGTAAGAATGGTTGTATAAATAGTAGAATGGTTTGTAATGAGTTTGTGCAAAATTACTCATTTACCTTTAGTTTAATTTTTATTACTTAATCCCATTTTTTTGGTACGAGATGTTACAATTTTAGTAGAGTAACTTCATTGCATATTCTTAGCATTCTTACTTATCTGTCATTTCTACCATTCCATTCTGACACCTTTAATTTTTTACAATCTAATGAGTGGCTATAGGCTCTATCAAAATACTTAGTGAGCTTAGCATGTGAACTTGATGATCAAATGAAAAATGTAAAAATGCAATAAGGTATATAAACATTTGGGTTTCATGAACCTTCTTACAATTATGACTTTGAAACCAAATTGACAAGCAGAAATTTGATTTCTTTTACATGATAATATGTTTGCCTCTTTTTACTTTTTTTCCTTAATGAATGAGAGCAATGTTATCAGTATTCCTTATAAATTAGCTACTACAATTAGAGTTCAATTTATCATTATTTTGTCTAATACCTTCTCTTTCTGATTCAACATTAGCTTCATCAAGTATCAGGATCCTTGGGTCTTTCAAAATTGCTCTTGCTATTGCATTATTATATACTAACCAAGAATAAGCATTCTTATATATTATAAAATTGGGATTTGACTCTTCTAAAATGATACTCTCACTTTAAAGGGTAAAGTGAGAATTTATATTTATTAATGAAAAAATCAATGATTGAGATCATGATAAAATATATGTACTTGTATAACAAACTATGAGGTTGTTAAAATTCACTTCTTTAATTTTCTCATTAATAATTAATACTCTTTACTTTACTGTCTAAAGTAAGCCTTATTTTAGAGGAGCTACATCCATAAAATTGAGTCTTAATTTTCATGCAAAAGAAAAAAAAGTGTATTTGCCAAGAATCAAATTTTCATTCTTTGGCATTTCAAAGTATCATTTTGCCAAAAGATTAGTGATTTTTATGTCTTATTCAACTTATATATTTACATTTTATCCTAGAAGAGAAAGATATTTTAGCATATTAAAATTAAACACTCAAATTTCATGTAAGATGTATTTATCAAGAAATTATAATTTCAACATTTAACAAATCTTCAGAATATAGAGAATGAAAATAAAATGAAAATATGTTCAAGATGATCAAAGCATTGAGAATGATAAAGTAACAAATGAGTTATATGTTTATAGAATATGTGTATATGTACAAAATTCTAGTTTGACTCCAATTCTGGTGGTACGAATTGTATAGATAGGAAATATAGTTAGTTAGTTAACTATTGTTTACTTAGTAGTTAATTAGTAAGGATGATTGTATAAATAGTAGAATGGTTTGTAATGGTTTTGTGTGAAATTACTCATTTACCTTTATTTTAATTTTTATTACTTAATCCTATTTTTTGGTACGAGAAGTTACAATTTTAGTAGAATAACTTCATTGTACTTTCTTAGTATTCTTACTTTTCTGTCATTTCTACCATTCCATTCTAACCCCTTTAATTTTTTACAATCTAATGAGTGGCTATAGGCTCCATCAAGATACTTAGTGAGCTTAGCATGGGAACTTGACGATCAAATGAAAAATATAAAAATGCAAGAAGGTATATAAACATTTGGATTTCATGAACCTTCTTAGAATTATGACTATGAAACCAAATTGACAAGTAGAAATTTGATTTCTTTTATATGATAATATGCTTGCCTCTTTTTACTTTTTTTCCTTAATGAATGGGAGTAATGTCGTCGGTATTCCTTATATGTTAGCCGCTACAACGAGAGTTTGGTTTATCATTATTTTGTCTAATGCCTTCTCTATCCAATTCAGCATTAGCTTCATCAAGTATCGGGATCCTTGGGTCTTTTAAAATTGCTCTTGCTATTGCGTTATTATATACAAACCAAGAAACAACATTCTTTTATACTATAAAATTGGGATTTGGCTCTTTTAAAGTAAATTTCTCACTTTAAAGGGTAAAGTGAAGCCCTTACTTTAAAGAGAAAGTGAAGATTTATAACTGTTAATGAGAAAATCAATAATTGATATCATGTTAAAATACATGTATATATATAACAAAATACGAAATTGTTAAAATCTACTTTTTTAATTTTTTTTATTAATAGTTAATACTCTTCACTTTAATTTTTATAGTAATGGCTTAATTTTAGAGGAGACAAATCTATAAAATTGAGTCTTAATTTCCATGCAAAAGAAAAAAAAAAGGAAAGTGTATTTGCCAAGAATAAAATTTTCATTCTTTGGCATTACAAAATATCATTTTGCCAAAAAGATTAGTGATTTTTAAGTCTTATTCAACTTATATATTTACATTTTATCCTAGAAGAGAAAGATATTTTAGCATATTATAATTAAACAAGCAAATTTCATGTAAGATGTATTTATCAAAAAATTATAATTTCAACATTTAACAAATCTTTAGAACATAGAGAATGAAAATAAAATGAAAATATGTTCAGGATGATCTAAGCATTGAGGATGATAAAGTAACAAATGAGTTATACGTCTATAGAATATGTGTATATGTATAAAATTCTAGTTTGACTCCAGTTCCGATGATACTGGTGATACGAATTGTATAGATAAGAAGGTAGTTAATTAGTAAGAATGGTTGAATAAATAGCAAAATAATAGTATTATAATTTTATAATAAAAAATAAATAAGATTTGATTAGTTTTTCTCTCACTCAAATAAGAATACAACGAGTTTTATTCTTTAACTCGAATAAAGAACATGTCAATAATACTTTTATTGAGAGATTTTCCAATGGCAGATGCA
The DNA here is from genome assembly GCA_019955255.1 of Castanospermum australe. NCBI lineage: Eukaryota > Viridiplantae > Streptophyta > Magnoliopsida > Fabales > Fabaceae > Castanospermum > Castanospermum australe. The sequence goes on from NSJW01000022.1 coordinate 370,161, forward strand.
ATTCAGTTGGCATGGGAAGATTTAACCAATTCAACTCTGAAATCTATGGATAGGTGTATGAAATCCTTGAAGAATATAGAAGAAATGCTTCTATAGATGCTATATGCTGAAGGCAAGATTCCAGAAAATAAAAACCAACGACATCAAGCTTGCTCAACGATTGTATTAGCTGCAGATCAAGAAGGTAACGAATTGATGGCTTTTGACAAAGAAGAAACATCAACAGAAAATCCATCAAAAAGCCAAGAACAACTTGCTATTGATTATGCTGTTCAAGAATCAGTGCCAAATCGTGTGGCAGATATTGTTGAGAATCTTGGACAGTAAGAGGAAGAAACACAGATGGAAAAGGAGGCACCAACTCTGTGGAAAAGCCCAAAAGCATGAACGAGGGAATTCTTGAAAAGGGTGAAATCAAAGAAGAGAAAATTATGGGCATGGTTGTACAGAGCTCAAACCCAGCTATTCAGAAGAGAAAATCAACGGAGGGACAAGAAGAACATAAATCTAAAAATGGAAGAGACCTTGGCCTCAAGATGAAAGCGATGAGATTGGATGCAGAGGCAATCTTGAAGGCTTCTCTGATGGTAGAGATTCAGTCGCCGGAGGCGATGTATGGCTGAACAACTCGCGGATTGAGGAATCAATGGAGGCCAAAAGGCACGTTAAGCCACATCTAAGACCAGCCTTCACAAGGGGGTTTGAATAGGAAGCCATGGAAGCTTGTGTTTGGCCGTGGAAAGAGCACCAAGGTCTTAGGTAAATGGTCAAAGATGTATTGGAATAGTAAGCCATGGAGGGTCATTTTTGACCGTGGAAAGAACTCCAACTACTCAGTATGTCCAACCAAGGAAAGAGGAGTTTTTGCCAGCTGGAAGTTGAACAGAGAGAGATTGTCAAGTGGAAATGGGACTTCAATGCCCCAGGGAGTTTCCAAATCTTGGTCACGAAGCATAATCCGGTCCGATCTGCGAAATTGTCACAAGAACCCCTGCTGCAACTACAGGTTAAAGATGGCCATCACCAATGGCAACCTAGTATATACTACAGTGATTATAGTGTTGATTTCCCAGAAATGGCGGCACAAGTAGTCCCGTGACAGAGGCTGTTTTCTTCTTAGTTTGTTTTGTATTTTGCTTTGGGCATTCAGCCTCGTGTACCCACCAAACAAAAAAAAAGTAGTCAAAAGTGAAAGCAGAAAGTGCTAAAAAATATCTCTCTGTTCTTTATACAAGTGATAAATTATCAAATTAATGAACTATTTAACTGTTTAGAACACTGAGATCAAAAGTGAGTGTTCATTAATCATAAGCAATCTCAACATTGTTCCAAAATGTTCTCTTATTTCATTCAATTGTTCTTATGAATTCCTTTGGCATACTTGATAATTTTATCTTGTGCAGAGTCTTCAAATTCTTCAACCCACTAGAAACTTTCAATTTACTGTAGGCTGCAGCACGTGATTTCTAACTCTATGAGGTTTGATATTGATCCTTCCTCCACAGTACATTCTTCCCAGTTCTTTAGCGTCCAGATTCTCAAAATTAGAAGCTGTGGAAAGCTACAGTATAAGATTCCGAGTGAAAACATAATGATTTCAGGTTCATTAGTGGATTTGATATTGCATTGAAAATTGCTATTTCTTTTGCTTCTGTTTTGGTATAAGTCTAGTATATAATAGTTTCCTAAGAATGAGGTGCAAAGGGCCAAAAATATTTCCAGCTTTAGATTGTTCACTAATTAATATGAAAATTGAAATGTGTGTAATTTCATCATTCTGTTATGTTGTTATTGCAAGCTGTGCATGTTTCTTAATAACACGTTACTGCAACTGTTCTTTTATCAGTTTATAGGTAATTTGATGGCAATAATAACATTTAAATTAAGCTAATACATGTCCATATTAGTTGGCCCATGTGGGTTGGTCCTAGTTTTAGCTCATTTAAGATGTGGGCTTTTTGGCCTTGGCTAGAGCTAGCCCACGGCAGCTCTAACTGGTATCCATCCCATAAGCCTTAGGAAGGCCTCCAATAAAGTCCATGGAGATATCAGACCAAACTTGGGTTGGGATAGGCAGTGGTTGTAACAGTCCTGCGGGGGAAAGGGCTTCATATTTGTTTCTCTGACAAATTTCATATACTGCCATAGAATTATGAATATCCTTCTTCATTTCCTCCCAAAATAATAAACCCATAATTTGTTTGTAGGTCCTAAAAAAACTTGAATGCCCTCCTATAGAGGAATTATGGAACTCCTTAAGGATGAGTGGAATCTTAGGTGAAGATTTTGGTATACTAGCCTGGCCTTGTAGAAAAGCTTGCCTCCTTGCATATGAAATCCTGGGTGTGAATTAGTTTTACTCAGGTCTTGCATGATGGTCCTAAGCCTGGAATCAGCCTGCAATTCGTCCACTAAATTATCCCATTCAGATAGTTGCATAGTAGAGATGGTAGAGAGGATGGCAATTGTAAGGATGGGTCCATGAGCAAAATACCAATAAGCAGAATATCAAAGAGCTTAGCATTTCAAAATATTTGTCAAGAAGAGGATGGGTCCATGAGCAAAATACCAATGAGCAGAATATCAAAGAGCTTAGCATTTCAAAAAATTTGTCAAGAAGGAACCTTTAATTAGGACAGTGAGTTAGAAACTGAATAGTGGAGTCCTAAGAGGGATTAATCTTATTGAGGCACTGTTTAGGAATATTGCAACTTTTTAAATGCTGTTGTGCTGTCGGTGCTGTGAAAATGCTGCAGCACCAATACAACTTTGACTTGCCATTAAAACCATATACAATCAACTTTAACTAGTAGCCATTAGAGCTTAGTTTATTGATTTTTTTTCTTGTGTTGCGTTTGCTTCTTAAGCATGAGTTTGCTATTTTTATGAAATTATTTATTTGTAGGTCTTTGGTTGAAAGCTCATTTTGGGCCACTTGTTTGCAAAAAAAAACTAGAGACATTATTGGATTTTCAGTACTAGTAGCATGATAATGTGTGTTCAAATGTGTGAGAAGAAGAACTATAGCCATTGCCTACAACTACTATTCATTTTGAATCTTTAATTTCAGCCTTGGTTAGCTGAAGATAAAGACATTAGCTGTTGTATTCTACTTGCGGAGCTTGGGAATAGCTATAAAATATTCATCTCCCTCCCTTGTTATTCATTAATAAATTTATTTTCTTTTAATGCTGTTTGTTTGACTTCTTTTATTATTTTCCCCTTTTCTTAGATTTTTATTTACTATCTAAATTAGAGCTGTGTTGTAGATCACTAATGGCGAATCAATCTGGTAGCTACTGTGTTTGGATAGAAAACTGTCCTTAACAGTTTAGACAATTAATCTAAGAGATATAATACCTCTCAACAACAGATAAAATGTACAGAACAACTATATGCTGAAATGAATATGCTTGCAGAAAATTGGGTTCGAGTTAATTACCTTAGAAAGCCTAGATAGAATTTATGAGACACTTGCTTCTCCTACGAGCTACAATCTCTATTTTTTTGCTCCTAATTGCTTCTCCAATCTTATCACTTAGCTCTCACGGTCTAGCCTCAATCCCATGAATCCCCTAACAAATTGGTTGGCTCTGAAGCTTCTGGTTGCTGTATCAATTCTTCCTTCACTCTCAAAGCCTAATTCTAACTCTAGCTATGCATGCAGCTCTCAATTCTTCCTCGGTTCCTCTCTCTTTTCATGTTTTCAGAATGTTCTCTCTTCCTTAATAATTCTCCTAATTATAATTCTATCCTCAAAAGTCCTAATTTAATTATAAAGTCCACTTAGTTAATCTTCTAATATTTTCTTGAGCATTAACATGAAGGAAATGAACGTAGGCACACATTTAGGGATGTTACAAATTCTGTTTGAGACTGGTTATGGAGAATAATTGGGAGCTGTTTTATCTTGGCAAATGAGTGTTGAATCTTATTTAATGTAAATATCTTCCTTGGAAAATAATTGAGTGTTGCAAGCCATTTTCTTGCACAAGCATTAGAGATATTAGTTTCTATTAAGGTCAGCAAGTTACTCCCCTTTATCCTATGGATTTAAATTTATTTTAATTGTGGATGTTAAAGGAATTTATTTTTGATGTGGTTATGTTTGAGGATTGTCAGAGTACTAAGTAGTGGAATAAGTACTGATCAATTAATGAGTTCAAATCTGATCTTGAATTTTACTGCTGTTAATGAGGTGTAAACTAAATTTAAAGGAAAAATTAATTGTTGTGACTCCCTTCATTGTGTGAAGGGTGCCATTTGCACTTATCATTTGATGGAGGATATGGTAGTTGTAGGATGACTAAAGGAATGTATTTTTTAAGTACTCTTTAATTGTAACAATCATGATATTAGCTGCAAATGCTGGTTTGAGTTTAGAGGTATAATGTATAGACATTTTGTTATTGTTCTTGCGTAAGAAAGGGTGAGAGAAGTGCCATCAAAGTATATTTTGAAAAGATGAAGCAAAAATATAAATTTGAGACACTCATATATCAAAAGAGTAGTTCTAATGTGGCATAGCTGAAGTCACAAATGTAGAGATTTGACAATTTATACAAAGAATTTTATGAGGTTGTAGAAGTTGTTGCAGAGTTTGAGGATGTCACCAAATTCCTCCAAAATAGCTTGCGTTAATTTCAAGGCGAGGTGCAATATATGATTGCATTAAAGTATAATGTCCCTACATGTTCTAAAGGTGACCAGCCTTGACAGAACGTGATTGACAATGTTTGTCTCATAAATCCATCGAGTGACATTCGCTGTCCATTACGTGTACATTGTAAAGGTCGTCTCACATCTAAGAGGAAAATTTCTCATGCAAAGCAACTAGTCAGGAAATTAAGAAAAAGAAATAAGCATTCTCGTGACAAGGCTATAATTAAAGTATGTGCATGTCAAATATTAGCTTACCATTTGTTCAAGGATTTTGTGTGTAGGTACCTATTTTACAATACTTATGAATAATATTTGTTTGTTGAATTATGTAGGAATGCATTGAGAGAAGTAACTTATATGTAAAATCATCTATAGAAGTTACAACCGTTAGAGAATTGCTTAATGAGTGTACTGTGGTGTGTGTAAACATCAAGATTATGTTCAATTTGTAATCCTCGTTGTAGTGATACACTTTAGATATTCATGCTTGTTATGTTTCTGTAACAGTCTATAGTTGTTAAGTACAATAGTTGCTGGGTCTATGTATAAAGATAGTTGTTGGGTATCGTAGTTATCAGATACTTCATCAACTGGGTTTCTCTTATTACTAGACGCATTTGAACATAATATTCTTGAGAGACCATAGGAATGTCAAAAATATGATGGTTAAGGACTAATATTGATTGTATTTGTCTTGCTGATATGCTTTTTATAGGGTCCTACTAGTCAAATTTCATATAAAAATATCTTACTTTCTAGTAATGGAAGACAATTAGGAGTTGCACAGTCAGGAGATATGTCCCATACTACTACAAGTTGATGTGGCATATTTGTTGTGCAGTGACTTCTATGTCAACATGGATCTTGGTGGATACATAGGTAGAATATTTAGCTATAGGAGTGCTTACAAAGTTACATAGGCATTGTAACTTTTACAGTCACGTAGTCTTGTAGGTTCGGAAGTTTAGAATCACTACCTTCTTTTTGAAATATCCCAATTATCATATGTATTATTGTTAACACAAATGCCTCCAAAGGGTTAAGTCAAATGTTTCACTACTAATAATGATGAGTTGTTGTATTGTAGGTACTGTACATAGTGGCAGCAAGCAGCTAATTTTTTGGATTTGGCTTTAGACGTGTTGTACAATATTATTTATATACTCATGTCTGAAGAGTGCTAATTTAGTAGGATTTTTTGAGCAATGATGCATAGTTATAAGAAATTTGTTGCTGTATCAGAAGTAACCTAACCAATTACTTGTGTTGTGAAGGGGGGGTTTCTTGTGTGTATAGTGTAGGAAAACACATAGAGCATAGTATGTGTACATAATGCATATAATTGTATGTTTTGCAACATATTTTACATATACAATTGTATGTACAGTTAGCATAATGGATCTGGTGCGTACCTTGTAAACCAAAGTGTTTTGTGCTTACATTTATGTGATTTATTTTTTCATTGTGGATAGTTTTGGATGTAGATATTTCTTATGAGGGATATTTAACCACTTTGAATCAAGTTTTTGCATAAGGTTTGCTACACCCTCTCCAACTTTGGCCTAAAGTGGAAAATGCCCTTTTAATACAATTTCACAGCTGAGTGAAGCATTTCATTTTCTGAATTAGACTAAAAAACATCATGCAAAAGAGTAAACCACTTTCAATAGTAAATTAATTACTTTTTTGCACAAGGTTAATCACTTTTTTTGGTCATCTCTAACCACTTGCACACCCTCTCCTACTTTGGTTTGTAGTAGAAAATGTCCTTCTCATACAATTTCATAGTTGAATGAAGGGTTTAACTACTTGGCCTTTCTGAATTGAACCAAAAAAATCATGCAAGAAATTTAACCACTTTCAATAATAAATTAACTACTTTTTTACACAAGGTTAACTTTTTCTGGTTAAGCAAATATTATCCTTTTATACCCCCAAAGTGTTGAAACTTATTTTATTTCTTTTCATTCTCCCATTCACCTTACCCATCTTCCTCACTCATTTGCATTGTCATCAGTCGTATTCCTTTGTTATTTAAATAAGTGTATTCCTTTTGATGTGGCCATTTAAAAATAGACCAATATCCACCAAGTGGTGATTTAACCACTTATTGAATTAAATTAACCACTTTTTTTTGCACCAAGTTGACGACTTTCATGGGATCACTAGGGACCATTGCCAAAACCCTTACACTTTACTTTCATGCTCTAAGGTGGCTTCTCTCACCATTTGGATGCTCACTTGGAGGGTTTTTTCATATGGCCATTCAAAAATGGATAAAAATATGTGAAAGTGGTCATTTAACCATTTGTTGAACTAAATTAACCATTTTTTATACTAAGTTGACCACTTTCATGGGATGACCAGGGCCCATTGCCAAAACCCTTGTACTTTACTTTCATGTTCTAAGGTGGCTTCTCCCATCATTTGGTTCCTCACTTGGGTTTTTCACATGGCCATTAGAGTGATCCCAAGAAAATGGTTAATTCAGTATAAAAAAGTGGTTAATTTAGTTCAGCAAGTGATTAAATCACTAGATTGTTGCAATTTGCTCCACTTTTAAGTGACCAAGTGATAAGAACCCTCCAGATGAGCCTCAAAATGATGTAAGAATACACCTTTAAACATGAGAGCATAGTACAAGTGTTTTGGAATTGGTAGCTCGTGATCCCAAGAAAGTGATTAATTCAGTGTAAAAAAGTGGTTAAGTTAGTTTAATAAGTGGTTAAAACAAATGGATTGGGATCACTTGAGACCCATGTAAGGACTTTTACATACCACTATTACATTGTCTTATCCTTTTCTTGCACATGACCCTCACGTGAGAAGCTTTCCCTACATGTTTGTCATCCTCGTTGGTGTGTTTCCTGAAGCTGTATGGACCAATAGTACTTGTGAATAGGGCACGTTGATAACAATAAGTGGAGGAGGAGAGCAAGTGGGAAGGAAACCTATTGCCCATGGAGGGAACATGAATTACAGTTGTCTTTAAGGTGCGAGGTTTAAGTTTTAGGGTAAAATATTGGTTGTGGTTCCATGTCCCCCATGTCCATTTCTAAGTTGTGGTCCTTGTAATATCCCCATGTTTTGCCTGGATTTTCATGTTGGTCAAACCTCACTAGTTTTTGTGGTTGCTTTGGTCTCATGTCCCCCAGTCTCTTTCTAGGTCGTGGTCCCTACAATGTCCCTTATGTGTGTTTGGATTTTTGCGTTGGTCAAATGTCAGTATTTTTTGTGGATGGTTTTGGCTACCTTTTGTTGTTTATTGTTTGTTATTTGTAACTAATGAACATGCGTTGCCTTTGTATATTGGTTTTGTATGTCATAGGATGTCTGCTATGTGTACCATTGAGTTGCACCATGGGGATTTTTTTGTCGTTAGGGTCGTAGGGTGTATTCGGGTGGCAGTATTGACATTATACCACCAATTGACCCAGACTACACGTCATACTGGATCTTGGTTGACATAGTGGTGGACTTTGGGTACTTTAGTACATTAGAACTATATTATCAAGTTCTTGTACTAACTTTAGATAAAGGTTTAGTGCGAATAGAAGACGATAGATAGGTTATGGAGATGATTAATGTGTATGCTAGGAGTAGGCAAACCTTTTGGGTTATGTTTACAGTTACAGGAATAGGTCTTTAATTCCATACATTTCCACTAGGTGAAAATATGCATTATAGGAATGATGACAATGATGAAAATGAAGGGGTTGTGGTGGAGGGAATCCTGCCATTAATAACAAGGGTAAAATTGGTTAGGATGATGATGTCTTATAGGTAAATGATGAGTCCGAATGCGAGGAAATGACATTTTTAAAGCTTGAATGTGACACCAATAGTGACCATTTGAGTGCAATAATAGATCCTTGGATGCTTGTAGGACTATAAGCACTTGGTGATGATGATATTTTTTTTGTGAAGGGTATTGAGGGTAATGAGACGGCTACTGGTTCATGCATAAAAGAGAAGGAAAAACATAAGAGGAAGGGGAAGGGGAAGGGAAAGGATACTGTAGTAGAATATGATATGGAAGTTTTTAATGATGTGGAAGATAAATATGGGAGGTTGAGTGACCTTGGTTCTGATGATGAGCTTAAGACCAAATGGGTGGACTTTAATAAACAAACTAATATGAACAAACTAGAATTGACATTAGGAGTGAAGTTTGCAAATGCCAGAGTATTTATGGTTGCTGTTGTTGAATGAAACGTGAAGAGATAGTGTGATATTAAGTGGGTTAGGAATGAAAACAGTAGGATGACAACTGTTTGTATAAGGGGTTGTCCTTGGAGAATTCATGCATCTAAAATGCAAGGGAAGAGTACAATACAGATAAAAATCTTTCAACCGAAACACACTTGTCATAAAAAGTTTTAAAATTCTGCCAATAAGTATAGTGATATGTTGTCAAATATGCCTAAATGGGTGTTGAAAGCAATGAGGAAAAGGGTGAGAAGGAAGCTAAAAGTGGATGCAAATCCAATGAAACTTTATAGGGCTAAGAAGAAGGTTGCAGCCATGAATGAAGGAAATTTTGCTGAGCAGTATGCTAGATTAAGGTACTACTATGTCACGGTTAGAAAGTATAATCCAGGGAGCACTACTAAATTATGGTTACTACAATCGACAATGGACTACCGCATTTTAAGAGCATCTACATGAGGTTTGAGGTTGTTAGGAAGGGTTTTTTGGTGGGTTGCAGGAAATTCATTGGCCTAGATGGTTGCTTTTTGAAGGGAGTTTATGGTGGCCAATTGTTGAGTGCAATTGGGCTAGATGGGAACAACAACATGTACCCTTTAGCATGGGCAGTGGTGGAGGTAGAGAATAAGGACAATTGGCATTGGTTTATGCAGTTATTTGTTGAGGACTTTGGTGCAGCTGAGCAGCTTGGGTTGTGCTTTATGTTTGATAGGCTAAAAGTACAATTTTATGCCATTCTTGCTTTATTTCACATAGTTGATATTATTGCTGTGGTTAACCATTATATTTTGTGTAGGGCTTGGTTGATGTCTTTCAACACGTTGCCTAATGCAGACCACAGGTTCAGTGTCAAGCACATGTATAACAATTTCTGCGCTAAATTCAAAGGGAAGGAGTTAAAAGCTGCCTATGCTTTTGTGTATCAAATGTACAAATGGCTGGAACAATAGGGAGTAATATGTAATTTACCCTTTGGTCTTTATTTATATATTTAGTTTTAAGTATGTATTTAGTTTTGAAGAATTGGTGTTTTATCACCAAATTATGTATTTTGTAACTTTTAAACATCAATGAAATGAGAAATTTGTAATTGTTTTGGGAGATCAAGTTTAATGAATATGCAAAGGTAATATGGTTGAATGAAAATACAGAACCAAGTTGCACCAATATACAAAAATCAGAACCACTAAGCAGCCCCTCGTTAATGCAAGATCAGATGTAAGATGCAGAACCGCACTACAAAAAAAGCGTTAAATTGCAGTGGTTTTTTAGCTGACGCTCTTAAAAACCGCTGCAATATATTTTGTAGAGGCAGTTTTTAAAACCACCATAATGAAGGAATTTAACGGCGATTTTTTTACGTATGTTGCGGCGGTTTTAAACCCGCCGCGAAATAACTCTAAAAGGAAACCCCCAAATGAACCTGATTTGAAGCATCCACTTTGAGGAAGTCGTGAGCTGCCCAACCTCCATCGTTGAGGCAAATTGCCCTGATTTGAGGTGTCCCATTCGTCTTGCGTTTAAGGTCAGATTTTTCAGTTCCCATCTTCTGATTGTTTCGTTTGTTCCTGTTGCATTTTACATTCTTTTGGTTCGTTGATTTGAGGTTAGTAGTCTTCCATTCATTTCGAATTTGGTTGTTGAGATCTAAGGGTTTATTCTTCTTTTCTAGTTTCTTCTGCATATTAAGCATTAGAAACCTTAAATGTACTTCTCTGATGAAGGGCGACGGCGATTTGTTGCCTCTTGTGCCGTACAACCAGCTCCACAACAACGACGAGCACTATTGCCACTCTTCTAAGGATTGCAACCATTCCCTCTGGTCACATTTCCACTACCTATGCTCCTTCTTTAATGACGAGGCTAGGGTTTCTCTGCAGAACTCCAGGATCTCTTTGTTTTTTGCCTTCCTTCTACTTCTCGTTGGTTTAATCTCAATATTCTCAATCCTGAATTAATCGGTGAGTGCTGTGCTTCTATTGCGCTCTATATTAAGAGATTTCCATCTAATTGTCTGCATCGTTATGCTTTGGTTTATCTGAAATTGCATTTGTTATGTACTACGTGTAATGTCATTTTGTTTATATGAAATTGAAATAACATGAAATCTATATGTCGCGAACCAGCCAAGTAGACTGCTTGTGATTTTGATTTGGTAGTATTAAGCTTTCCCTAACTTGAGTAGCAGCCCAATTAAAGCTTGGAATTGTTTCCATCCAGAAATAATTTAGTTTCCATCTTCGGATGCTTCAGATTTGGTAGCATTCAGCTTTTCCTAACTTGAGTAGCCGCCCAATTAATGCATGAAATTTTTTCCTTATATTGTTGAGCTCAGTGTGTGGTAAGTAAGCTAATATGTATAAGAGGAAATGCTGTGCAAATGTTATTTTTCTGCAAATTATGTGCTGCTTTTGAGAATTAGCAGACTCAATTAAACTACCTAGAAACCAATTGTTAGAACTGAATGGAGAATAGAGTAACTTTTATGTGTGAGCAATTAGCTGAGATTGGAAAAACTTTTCTTGCATCCCCTGGCCAATTTTGGAAGGTTCAGAATCATTCTTTATATTAATTTTGTAGCTCTAGTGGTTTACTGCATTTCTAGAGCCAAATTTGATATCCCCTTTGAGTTGGGGGCTGCTGCTTGAGCTGTGCCGCTAAGTTCATATGCATCAAATCACATAGGGGAAGCCATTTTCGTATGCTGATTGGGACACTGACAGCAGTCATAGTTTTGTGCATAATTTGGGCTATACATGTCGGATTTGAGATCCGTTTTTTTGTTAGAAACCTAAGACACAAGGCTATCAGCTGTAAAAAATTCAGGTTTTAATCCTTTTTCGTTTAATATCACTTTTTATTTAAAGTCAGGCCTTTTCTGCACAATTCCTCTTTTTGGCAGCTTCATTGTTTTAGGTACCCTATCCCTATTTACACACCATTTGTGGCATTTGAAAGCTGACATGTGACTCTATTATGCATAAAAGATGCAAAGATGCAAGTTCCAACTCTTTGCCAATCAATACCAGAATTTTGTTTAAACCAATGCTGTTTCTACAAAATTACTTTTCTGGCAACAGACTAAGACACAAAGTCGATCGATTGTCATTGAGTATCTGACAATTTGCAGCCTCCAGCTGCTGTGCCTAGCAGTCTAGAACCAATGGTTGTGGATAAGCATAAAGGTAACTTTAGTCTTGTATCATGTAGTTGAAAGGATCCTATTTTATTATTGGGAAATTATCCCTTGAAAAATAGTGTTCTACTAAGTTATGTGATTTGCATGATGAGATTTGTATTTTTCCCAGCAGCTTGAGTTAGGAATTTAAGGTGACATTTTAACGCCCATTGAAAAAAGGGGAAATAAAAGAGAATAATTACTGTTTTATACTTTATGTGGTTTATTTTTCATGGAACTTTATGTGGACAGATAATTTATCACACACAAGGTAGTCAAAGGCGAAAGGCGCCCTCAAAGTGCTAGGGGTTTTTAACGCCTTGAGGTGAGAAGTGCTAAAAAGGCGCATGCCTCACTAGTGAAAGGCGTTAACATTCGAAAAGAAGTAAACAATTAAATATTTGATTATTTTCTATTAATTTTTCATATAAATTAACTATTTAAGTACAATATTCATAGTAAAAAAAAAAGATTAAGATGTTAATTTACAAACAAAAAGATTAATATGTTCAATTTACAAATCCTAAGCTGCCTGCTACCAAGAGTTTTAAAGTTCGACAACTATTTATTTTTTCAATATTCTAACTATTTTATCCCCCTTTAGTATCATAGTTAGCAAGATAGACAGTTGGACTTTTTGAGTTTTTTTTACAGTTATCAATAAGGCGTCAAAGGCATGGCTTGAGGCGCTGGCCCCTTCTGGCGCCTTGCCTCGCACCTTTTTGCGCCTTTGACTACACTGATCACACATATAAGATATGAAAAGTTTAGACTTAGATTAGAATACATAAGAGGTTTAATACACACATAACACGCCTCTTGAATGGTTATGATTTTTAGAGCTTTCTTGACAATTGTAAAAGTTGGGCTAGAATGAAGTGCTTTTCATAGGTAGAGTATCTTTTGATCTGTATTTGGTGCTTACCTTGAGAAGGACAGCAGTTGTCCTTTCCTTGTGTTACTTGCTATCGCTTGTTTCTTGCATAGCTGGATATATTTAATCATGAAAATAAATATCTTATAACCATGAAAACCATGAAAATTAACCATTTGGTCTAATTCCCATTTCAATTGCAGGTCCTTTTCGGGTTGGAATTTGCACATTCCATACAACAGATTAGAAAAGCACTGCTAGAAGCATCAAGGTCAAGAATGGAAGGTTACTAACCGGTGCCCTGCTTACTTTATAATGCCCATTCCCTTACTTTATAATGCTAGCTGCTATGATTTGGGGAAAGTAGAAATTAAATTTAACTTATTAAGAAAATTTTGGATGGTATGTGTTGTACTCAGGTTGAAGCGATTGACAGTCGGTTTATCTCTTGGTATGTGTTTATCTCTTGGTAGAAAGTAACACGGTCTCTTATACTCAAAGTAACAAGCCTTGTTTATCTCTTGGTTGAGGGATGAAGCCATTGACAGTGGGTTTATCTCATGATTATGACTTCAACTTTGGATGGTATGTGTTTAACTTATTAAGAAAATTTCTATTCTTTATTAAACATGAATCTTATGAATTTTTCTGTAACTAAGATTATGGTTTAGAAAAGCTGAGAAAGAGGATTATGGTTTAGAAATATATGATATAACATAATACTACAGTATATCTATTGTTGTCCTCTTTTGTGAAGTGTGATTGGAAGCTTCTTAATTTGCTTATAATAATATATATGACACCCAATTATATGATATGCTCTGTTAGTTCCTTCTTGTTAATTATGCATAATTGAATGAATGAATGAATGAAAGATGACATGAGTATTTAGAGCGCTTCAATTATATGATATTGCATTTTTTTTTTTTAGATGAATGCCAATATGGCATTAAGCTAGTGGAAGCTCTTGTGACTGTGTTAACTTTGACAGCACCAAGTGTGGGTTTGGATTAGTTGTGAAAAAAGTTTATTTCAATAATCGATTATATGTATAAAATCAGTTTCAAGTTTGGATGTGTTAACTAAAAGTGATTTTAAGATAATATATTTTGTTTGGATTGTATAAAAAAAATCACTTTTATATAATAAATTACTAAAAAGGGTATGAATGATTTGTTTAGATTAAATGTAGTAAAATTGTATTGGGTAAGTTAGTAAATTTTGTGTCCAACATCAAAATAATCAAAGTTAGATTTTAATCATAATGCTCAAATTTTAGCTTAAAATTATAATCAGTTTTTCAACATAATCAAAATAATAATAAATTATAATCTATTTTAAAAAGTTAATACCAAACATGTTAGAAAAAGAAGAAATTTTTTTTTTTTAAAATACAAAAAAGGCTGTTTTTTCCCCTCAAAAAAATCTTTTCCAAACAGCCTCTAACTCTAGAAGGTCCCTGTTCATCCATTTCTTCACATTTGGTACATTACGTCAGTGCATATAAAGGGGATTGGTTATAAATGAAAATATTAGTTTGAAATGGCATTATGCAACATGTAAGCTGCACTCTTCTCGCTATAGCCGACCTAGGTGACTTGTTGGCTGCAAAGGTTCTTGAATATCCAACGATGCCAGGTTATAACCATAAACTATCTAACGTAGTGATTACAAACATTTGTATTATATATAGTTTTCACACTCTAATCTAAACAACTTTATATATATATATATATATATATATATATATATATATATATATATATATATTATATATATGGTTGTTATTTTGTATTTTAACAATGAACAAGAAAGTTTGACTATTAGTGTTGTTTTATTTTTTTTGCAGAATATAAAAGCAAAGGTCAATTATATATATGCTGCAAGCGAGCCTATTTCATCATTAGATGCAAGATTATCATGTGGCAGTAACACGAATATTGATTAGGACTGTAACTTATATTTGTTATGGAACTACTTTAGGTTATTATGCATTTGAAAATGTAATATTTATGTTACCATGAATATGAATTATATTACTTCAGTTTAATATGAAATTCAAACTGTGATATTTATGTTATTATCAAGGTTCTAAAAACCGAACCGGTCATTGAACCGGTCGAGGTACTGATTTAAGGTTCAATGGTCGAACCGTAGTCAAACCGTGGTCGAATCGGAATATAATTAAATATATATTTATATTTTTATATAAATATAAATATATTTATATATATATAAAAATTTATTATATTAATAAAATAAATAAAAATTATAAAAATATAAATAACCATACCTTGAATCACTAATGAATTTAATTGTTGACGTAATATTATGTAATTTTCTCTCTCTCCCTATTTCTTTTTTGCCATGTTTATTATTTTTTGTGCACAGTATTGCGTCATTTTCAATTTTCTGAACACTACAGAATCATTTCGTATGGCCCCTTTCTGTCAAGTGTCAAACGAACGACTTCTCATCCAACTTAGTGTACACGGCTGATGTCTAATCTCTCTTTCTCATTGTCAAGTCTTGTCATTGTGGCAGGTTTTGATGTCCCAATTCATCTCACAGACCATCCATCTCCTGCACCGTGTGCACACTGCACGCAGAGTAGAGAAATACCTCTACACCCACCCACGGCCAACGCCTCTGCACACACTCTCACAGCATTCTCTTCTCACGCACAAGCTCTCTCACCCACACAGATCACACACTTCGCTAGGCACCGATAGCGCACAAGCTCTCTCACGGTCTCACCCACACAGATCACACACTTCGCTAGGCACCGATAGCACCGCCCCTGTTTCTTTCTTCCCGAAACAGCGCCACCGCCCTGTTTCTTTCTTCCCGAACCGAGCCACCGCCCCTGTTTCTCCTTCCGAAACAAGAGCATCACAACACCCACCAAGCAACCCACTATCACTCACGATACACGTACGCTACTCAGCCATACTTCACAGCTCACACTTTCACCACCAGCAATCACCCTTTCAGTTTCAACCCACCAGTCCACACACGTACGCTACTCACCCATACCAGACAATGAAAAAAACACAACCTTGAAAAACAGACACCAGGGTTTTCGATGAGAAACCCGAAAACCACCACGGTGGTTAGACAGACGGAGGAGGGAGGAGGGAGTCGGGACGCGGGAGTCGGGACAGAGGCTGCGGTGCTAGGCCGACCGAACGCTGCTGCTGAGGCAACCGGTAACCATACGGACCGGTGCCGGGTTGACCGGTTTAACTGGTTTGAAACCGGTTCACTGGTTTTTGACCAGTTTTTGACCCTACCGATTTTGGGAGATCACCTGAACCGGTGAGGGGGACCGGTTCCCGGTCCGACCGGTTGAACCGGCCGGTCCGGTCCGATTTTCAGAACCTTGGTTATTATAGATATTTTTAATGGAATTTGATTCACATTATATGGATTATTGTTGAAATTATTTATACTTGTGATTTTACAGGTTAAATATATATGGAATTTGCTCTTTAAATTATATGTAATTTGCTTTAACTTTTTTTAAAAATTTCTACTAAATTAATTGCGATGGTTTTAAATCCCCACAAAATGAAAGTAGTAATTGAGACGGTTTTAAATCCACACAAATTGAATTTTGTTTTTCAAATTTTATGCATTAAATAGCAGGCAAATTGAAACAAAAACCATCACAAATTGTAGACGTCTTAAATCCCTGCATTAAAACCATTGCAAATTATGGTAACAGCGGTCAACGAAAAACTGCCACAAAATAATTGTGATGAATGTAAATGCTACATTTTTTAAAACTGTCACACTTCAATTAAAGGAGGTCAGAAACTGTCGCAAATTGACAAAAAAAAAATCGCAATTTAACCTTTTTTTTGTAGTGCCAATTTAACAAAAATGCATATTGATTACTAACATAACCTCGAAGTAGAAGCACTAACCCCAAAAATACCACATGCATACCAGCAGCACCCAGAAAACAGCAATAGATGCATACCAGCACCATACCACAACCAAAAGCATATCATATGCAGAGAATGAGCATAGTGAGCAACCAAAATGATGTGAGAAGCTACCTTAGAACATGAGATCAAAGTACAAGGGTTTTGGTACTAGTCTCGGGTGATCCAAACAAAGTGGCTAACTCAGTAATAAAAAATAGTTAATTTAGTTCGACAAATGGTTAAATGACAACATTGGTGGATTTTGGTCCATTTTTGAATGGCCAAATGACGGAATCCTCCAAATGAGCCTCCAAATGATGTGAGAGTCACCTTTCAACATGAGAACAATGTACTAGGGGTTTTGGACGTGGTCCCTAATGATCTCATAAAAATGGTTAACTAAGTGTAAAAAAGATATTAAGTTAGTTCAATAAGTGGTTAAATGACTACCTTAGTGGATTTTGGTCTACTTTTGAGTTGCTACGTTCAATAAACGGTTAACTCAGTATAAAAAAGTGGTTAAGTTAGTTCAATAAGTGATTAAATCAATACTTTGGTAGATTTTGGTTCACTTTTGAATGATCAAGTAATGGAATCCTCCAATCCAAATTAGCCTCCAAATGATGTCTGAAGCCACCTTCAACATGAGAGCAATGTACAAGGGTTTTTGGACATGGTTCGTAATGATCCCAAAAAAGTAATTAATTCAGTGTAAAAAAGTGATTAACTTAGTTTAGTAAGTGGTTAAATCAATACTTTGGTATATTTTGGTCCATTTTTGAATGGTTAGGTGACATAACCCTCAAATCCAAATGAGCCTCTGAATGAAGTCCGAAGCCACCTCCAACATGAGAGCAATGTATAAGGGTTTATGGACATTGTCCCTAATGATCCCAAAAAGTAGTTAACTCAGTGTAAAAAAGTAGTTAACTTAGTTCAGTAAATGGTTAAATGACTACTTTCATTAATTTTCATTAATCACTTCTCACATTATATTAATCATTTTTTTATACCTTATTAACCACTTAACCTGCACTTTTAACACTTGTCATTTCCAAACTTCATAGTGTTTCATTAATCACTTTTTTACACGTTAACCACTTAACCAGCACGTCTAACACTTGTCACATCCAAACCTCATGGTCCTTCATTAATAACTTTTCACATTAAATTAACCGTTTTTTACACATTATTAACTACTTCGCCTGCACCACATCCAAACTTCATAGTGCTTTTTCATTAACCACTTCTCACATTATATTGATCACTTTTTAACACTTTGTTAACTATTCAACTTGCACCATCTGTAAACACCATACTTTGTCTGGACTTATTAAAAAAAGAAGTACAAAAAAATAAAAAAAAATAAAAAAAAAGTACATTAATGTAGATCAGTCTTTTTTGAAAACTCTAAGCCCAATTTCTTAAGCCTTTAAGATCTCTATACCCATTAATTATGTTTCTGGGCCTATTAAATTGGATATCTCAATTCTGCGTAAAGGATCAAGCCCAATGAACAAAAGGGAAATAGGAAAAGGCAATTTGAATTTGAATCCTAATTAATGAAAATTAATTTGAAAATCAATTAGCATAAAGATGATTAATGGTGATTGTGCTAAATAATTAGGAATAAATAAATTCTCCTTGATTAGGGTGGATACACCTCATTAAGAGGTGATGGAAGAAACCCTAACGAGTTTAACTGTAAAAAGACAAGGAAAGGAGAGAGAGAGGACGGCAAGAGAGCTTTAGAGAAACAGAAATTAGAGAACATAGAGATAAAGAAAGAAAGAGAGAGCTGCAAAAGGGGAGATAAAGAGAAAAGAAATGGCTGAATAAAGAGCTACGAAAAGGCAAATTATAAGAAGTATCAAGTTATATTCATGTCCATACATTTTTAGATTCTTTTGATATATTCACAGTTTTTGGATACCTATAGATTTCAAATGTTATACTTGTTCATTTTTTATTTTCGTTGAGAGTCTATGTCCAGCATGAGTTTGTAACAATTTATATATATTTTATTGATGTTATTTACTTGGTTGCAATCTTGGAAACAAAATATGGAAAAGCACCATTAGAATCATATATTACACATTGATATGTTGTATTGGAATGACGTGCTTGAGTTATGTATGGATCAATGAATATAATGTGTATTCATGGTGTTCTTCCCCCAGTTGCAGCTTTGGTTGTTAATTTTTTTTTTTATTTTCTTTTAGATCTGGTATTTTCTTTTCTTTTTAATTTTATTCAGGATAGGATATACAGTACTTTTTCAATTGTTTTGCTTACTAACTAGTGATTTCGGTCTCTGGTAGAATGCATGAAAAACTTTGGGTTTTTGGGTGATTGTTAGTGCTCACAACTGGTACTATTACATATTGATACTTTTTCTTTTGTTGTATATAATTGGTCAAGTATGTTTCGTTTGATTTTTAGTTTTGAACAGATTTACTTCATTGGATAGAGCACATGTTGACCTACTGCACTATTGTTTATCATGTTTCTATTTTCTTTGTATCATTTGATCCTTCTATATCCTTTTTCTGGGTTTTGCTATTTTAATTGTCAAATTTTTATTACTTTAGATTTCATTACTTATTAAGACGTTTATATTTCTTTATTGTTTATTAGCTATCTGTTTGCGCTTACCCTATTTGTTTTACATGATTGTGGTTTCATATATATAGGAATTTGATTAGAATTAATTATTTGACGATTTGCAATCATACGCTCTTACTATTTTTTATAATTTTTTCAATTAATTTATTTGACATTTAAGTCTAAACAAATTTGATTATTTAGATAATTAAATAAATATATTTAAGGATTTTGAAGAGTGAGTCTCCCTGATCCAGTTTGCGATTACTCTGTAGTTAAACCATGACTCAATTCCTAAAAAATTATATATTAGTCATCAACCATTTTTTCAAGCATTTTACTTTAATCAACAAAATATTTTTTATTAATCCTTAATTATTTTATAAAATCCTTCAATACATAAATATTTTTTACAAGAACTACGTAGCTTTGACTTCCCATTACACGTGGAGATACGTAGGCACGTAAGGCTAGCCAAAATTATAAATATTTTCATTAATTTAGTTCTTTATTTATTTTTTGTTTGTTTAATTTAGTCCTTTATTTTTTTATATAGTTATTTGTTATTTGGTATTTTTGCTTAAGGGATAAAATAAATATTTTCAAAGGTTATTAATTTACACAATTAATTTTAAGATAACCGTTTTAGGATGGATGTATCAGGAGTGTAGTAAGACTAAGTTCTTACCATTCCTTATGCATAATTAGACTCCTGAACTTGATCTCATTTTAAAGACCGGTTTTATTAATAAAAGGGTTTTTTAATTATTTTTTCAATAAAATAAAAATTGGTGGCGATTCCTCTCGCCACGGCACCCTCTGGACACGTTGTGACAATTTGGCAACTCCACTAGGGATAGTTTGAGAGTCAAGCCTATTTAAATTAATTATACAAAGTTTATAACCTTAAAGTATTTGTTTTATCCCTTTAGTTCGTTGTTTGTGTCGTTTTTATCCATTGTGTTTGCACATATTGATTGATTAATGTTCTTTCTTTTTTGTTTTTTCTTGACATATTCTTTATGTATATATTAGTTGTCCTTTATTCACTTTGATGTTTATGTTAATATTTTGCCTATTTGTTTACATCCTCGGATAGATAACTGTTGGTTTTGCTAGATGTCAATGTTGGTTGTCTTTTGTCTTGCAAGTTGTGGGTAGTTTAATTTTTTAGGTTTTGTACAAGTTGATATGCTCCAAACACACATTGCACCAACACTTACCTCACACACATTTTGGAGCTTTATAACCGAGCCCTAGAATTAGGAGGGGTCTTGACATTGTCATTGAAGGAGCTTATGCTTTCTTAATACTAGCTTTTCACCCTGCGTTGTACGATATAAAAACATTATATAACTTTTAAATGTATATAAATAATAAATTAAAAGTAATAAGTCTACTATAAATTTATATATAATGTATGAAAAAAATATATAGCAAAAAAATCATACATATGAATATATATAAATACATATGTTCGAAATATATATCATTATGAAAGATAATATTTATAAAACCTGACATAATATTCTTAGAGAAAAAATATATTACATAAAACCTAATAAATTTACAAATCAAATTATTAGCCTATTAATGGTTTTGTGATGAAATATCATTCATATTTTTATTTAGTTTTACATATAAAAGATAAAAGAATGTATTCATTCAGTATGAAGTAAACTAAATGTTCAGAATTTTGAGTATGAAAATAAAATTTTAATTTAACTTTATTAAATGAATGTATTTTCTTACTTTTCTCTAAGGATACAAATAATATTTCATTATAAAATCTTTATGAGCTAACTACTTAATTAACAAATTAATTAAGTATTACAAAATTCAGTTTATATCTTTTTTATAAATAAATAAATATATATATATATATATATATATATATATATTCAATTTATTATAAAAATGATATATATTTGAATTCTAGGTAGAAAATATGCGAGCAAGTAAATAAATAAAAAATATAATTTTTTTATAATCATTGAATTTTACATAAATACATTCAAAGAAATATTTAGAATTTATTATAATTTCAAAATTTGAATTTATAATATTTATTATTTATATTCTACTTTACTAAATGTGATCATATTTATAGTAAAATAAATATAAAGAAATATTAAAAATTAATTGTAATTTTAAATTTTAAATTTAACTAATTAGTTATCAAGATTTATTATCAAGATTTTTAGAGTCAAAATCATATTTAATTAATTATTTTAAATATAATATATTATATTAATATGAAATTATTTTATAAAATAGGCTGATCCATCAAATATTTAAAATATTAATAATCATAGTATCAAAATATTAATTAGTTACTTTATATAGAATACATTAATATAGAATTATTTCATAAAATGGACTGATTATTCAAGCATTTAAAATACTAATAATTAGAGTATATCAAATTGTAATATAAAGTATTTATTATAATTATTTGATTTCTATTTAATTGTTGATTATAATTAATAAATATTAAATACATAATTTTAAATTATTATTTGATGGAAGTATTGTAAAGGAGTGTCACATATCAAAAAGTGAATTAACAGATGTATTTATATTAAAGAGTGTCATTTTTCATAATTTTAAGAATTAGGGCCATATTTTTTTATGTTATACTAGGTTTGCACCTATGCGATGCACGGTATAATATGAAAATGATATAATGCATTAAAGTATATAAATAAAAAATAAAAAATAATGATTGAAAAATCTTATATCATAATTCAATGATAAATAATTGAGAGATTTTAATTTGTAACTGTAATTTATATAGTTAAAATTTATTGATGCATAAAACATTAACATTATTGTTGTATATCTATCAATTAGGGAGTTAAAATTACGATATAAAAAATAATTAGTATTTAATTATTATATAATTTTACTATACACTTTAAATAATTTAAATTAAAGTTTCTTACAATATTTACCACTTATATATTAGTTTCGCTTTACTTATTTGATGATAACAAAATTTTGTTTAAGGAAGTGATTAGATAGCATGACTACTTGATGAGATGAAATTTTTACCAGAAAATGTACGCCATTTATAAACTCACTTTATTAAGAAAGAAGAAGAGATACATAAATATACTATCATAGTTAATAAGACATTCCATTTACTGCACCAAATACATAAATATTCATTTCTCATTCTTTATATATCCATATTCAATTTTCTCAAACTTTTTTAATTCAAGAAATACTAAAGCTAAATAGATATAAATATCTAAATACCAAAAAATACTCAAGTTTATACATCAAATCTAAAATGTACAATTCTACAATTCTACTCTTTTTCATCTTTAAGAAATCCATTTATAATTTTCTTATCTACTCATAAAATTAATAGTTAATTGTATAAATATTCCACTGGAGGATATATGTGAAGCCTATTGAGGACTCTTATTTCTTCTTTTTTTTCGCACCAAAAGAACTTTAAACACATGATTACCTGTGAAATGCATATATAATAGTGTAATTACATTTGAAATAATAATGACCTAAACAATATTAAATGCAAGAGATTCAAGTAAAGAATTGTATAAAGTATTCTTGTAGAGTGTCAAATTTTAGCATATGTACAGACAAACTGTCACAACGTATCTAGAAGGCGCTATGACAATATTGATAAAGATATATATTTTATTGTGAGAAGAATACATGTAAAAAAGTATATAAAACAAGTCAACTCTCCTTTTATATATTGTTTTGATTAACAAATAATTTTACTTGATTTTGCACTTAAAATAAAGAATTAACATAAAGATTATTTTTTTGTTGAAAAATGGATTCTCGATAATGGAGTTAAATATTTTTTATTAATACTCATACAATTATTATCCTTACAATAATTACATAATTTAAAAGATGATAAAATAATCAAAAGAATATAAATAATAAGTAAAAGATAATGGGTTTTAAAATTTCTATCATTATCTACATAGAAATTTCTTACTCTTATGACATAATTTAATGTAATATTACTTTTTATATATCAGTATCTACATAAAAATATCTTACTAATATATTGTGTATCAATTAATTTAGTAGGTAAAAATTATGACATATAAATGATAAGCAATATCAATTTAATAACTTGAAAGTCTTGGGTATCAATTAATGGGTGAATATCTCTAATTTTCTACATTAATTATTGTATAATATTTCATATTAATGCAATGAGAAATTACTTCATATTAACTCTCTTTCATATTAATGTCTAATTTATTAGAATTTGAAATGATTGAATCAATTATATTTAATATGTGTGATTATTTCAAATATCATTATAGATCCATTTAAGCACAAATCAAGAAACCATATTCAAAATTTTTATTCACCAGATATTTTCATATAAAAGTGTTTATTTGAATCTGTTAGTTGGTAACAGCGATTAGAATTGAACAATTATATTTTCTAAATTCAAACATTTATATATTAAAAGTATTATCAATTATATTAATTATATAAATTAATTTATCTTTAATTAAGAAAGAGAATTATTATCACTTAACATTTAAATAATTTTTTAAAATTTCTTGCCGTCAATATTTTCATATTAAAGCATTTTTTTGAGTCTTTTCATTTATAAAGGGATTTAAATTGCAAAATTTCATTTTTTCAAAAAATATTTATATTACGGGTATTTTTTTTTAGTAGGGTATTGTTAATTACATTAATTATATATCAATTACATTTAGTAATTTATATTTAATTAGGAAAAAAATTACTGTCACTTTATAATTAAATAATTTTATCAATATCTTTTACACACGTTACCACATGTCAACATATTTTTTAGTATTTTTTTTAAGTAAACACTTTTTTTATATGTTAGCATTATATATAAATATATATATTTTTAAATGTCATAATATTATATTTATTATTTAATGTTATATTTATATATTTCTTTCCATATAAAACATTAAATTAATGATATTATTCAAATATGTTTTAATGTTATAATATGTATTTAATGATAATAATTATCTTTCAAATGCATAATACTTTTTTTTCATATATTTAATTACTCTTAATGTTATTCAAATATGCAAATATTTTTTTAATGTCATTCAAATATTATTAGAATAATATTTATATCTTTACATCTATGAATATGATTTATAATGTTGATACTCTTAATATTTATTGATTCTAATATTTATTATAGATTGAATAAATTAGGTCATTGAATTATTACTCTTAATATTTATTGGTTTTAATTTATATTATCTTTTTTATACCACTTTAATAGAATATCTTTACATATATGAATATTCTTTACAATCTTAGCACTCTTGATATTTATTGATTCTAATATTTATTATAGATTCAATAAATTGGGGCAGTGAAACATTACTCTTAATATTTATTAATTTTAATATATATTATCTTTTTTAATATTTATTGGCACTCTCTTTACAAAAATTTTTAAACATAAAATTAATTTTTTTGAGACATAAAATGTACTAATTTGAGCAACTTAAAAGCATACACAACTTAAGATTATTAATTTAAATTAAAAACTACAAAAAAGATTGATAATTGATAAAAAAAATGATAAAATTTTCATTTACCATGAAAACGGACAATACATATATGCTTACCAAAATTTATGTCAAATGACAAAATATCTACAAGATAATGATATAAGAAAAAATCTCGATACATATTTACAATTAACTGTCAAAATCTCACAAAAATTTATGTTAGCCACTGAACATAGGTTCCTACTGGTACGCGTAAACTATATTTCAAACCTAGAATTTACATCAAATCCAAAAATCTACTGCTTATATATTAATCTCTTTTCAAAAATTTATGCAAAGTAAGTTGCAGAACAAAATAACCTCTACTCATCTACAAAATTGAATATAACAAATGAAAACAATAAAAAAAGCACAATAAAAAAACAAATGAGATTAAAAATAATGAATAATAAATATGAATTCCCGTGAATATGATCCGAGATAAATATTTTAAAAAATGATATTTAAGCTCATATATGATATGCATGCCGAACCGTTCATTTACAATAAGAATGGATTTACGTTTGTTATGTGCAAAGTATTTCATATATTCATTAATTTATAATAAGAAATAATATAGCATATTAAAATAATATATAAAAATACAATCAAAGTAAGAAAATTAGAAAGCAATAATATAAAATTAATTCATATAAACACGATGTAAGAGAAAATTATTTTAGAGGGAATATTTGAGATAAAATTTCTATGGATTCAAAATGACTCATGAAAGTCACGATATATGGTATCACATATATTTATACTAAAATTTATATAAGAAATATATCGTATCATATTTAATTTTATTAAATATTTATTTATAAGGAAATACTTTTTTTTTGCTTACTACTAAGGCTTCCAGCACTCATTCCTATGCTGATTCGTGTCTCGTAGCCCGTGACCATTTGACACTTTTTTTCTTGGCCAAGCGGGAAGAGCAGGAAAATAAGTGCTTGGTCGGTTGGCCGGAGGAAGGCTTCTGTAATTTTTTGTACTTGAAAAAACATCTTTCTTCTGGTTCTTTAATCGTAAAATTCCTCTCACTTGAAGATGGCTAATAAGATAAGATCAGAAAGGTGGAAAAAAGTCTCCTAACCAATGATGATACATATCATTTAATAGCAATTAATTTTGATATGTAATTCGTGATTGATGCATTTAAAGTTTTTAAAAATAAAACCTATTTATCATTTGATACAAATTAAACTTTAAAAAATATTAAATACATTTAAATAATAAATTTGAAACACATTGATATATTTTCTTATATAATTAATATTTTGATGCCCTAATTATTAATATTTTAAATGTTAATTATTATATATATAATGCATTAATATGAAATTATTTCATAAAATAAGTTGATCGATCAAACATTTAAAATATCAATAATTAGTGTATATCAAATTAAAATATTAAATATTTATTATAATGATTTAATTTTTAATTAAATGTTGATTATTATATGTATTAAATGCTTGTATTTGAATTATCATTATTTAATGATAATTATGCTGTAAGAGATTACCATGTGTGAGAAGGTGAATTAATATAAGTGTTTACACTAAAGAGTGTCACTTGGTAGAATTCTACGAATCAAGACCTTACTTTTATATATTATATTAATTTGTTGATTCCCCACTCAAATTGTAATTAGTATCATGAATTGGTCGTGTTGAGAGGAAATCCTCCATACGATCAATTCCATGAAATTGGGTCCTTGGCTTTAGATGAGGACAATCTAGGAACTATGACCTTTAGAAGTCTAGAATCGTCCTAAGGACTGTGCAGTGATAAAATGAACCTAGAAGCTACCCGAGTTAGGGTCATGATCTTAGGATACCCAACTATAGGCTCTACCCTATTAGGACAAAAGGGAGCATATTCTTTCTTTATTCTTCTTTTATCTAAATAGCGGAGCACGCTAAACATAAGCATATTTCTCATTTTTCATAAATAAAAATCAATCATCCCATTTTCAAAAAAAAAAGAAAAGGGGGGAATCATTCATTGCATTCCATTCATAAGCATAGTTGCTTCAAACTTTTGGAATCTCTTTGAAAAGAAAATAAAAATAAAGACATCATTAATAAGTTAACAATACACCATTCCCATGTGACATTCATTCATCCCATTTGACACCTTGTTTAAAAACATTTGCATGTGGCTCAATAGTTATTAGCATGACATTTGGAATTCTTTTGCATGTAACATTATAGTCATTTCATTAGCATGACATTCCTACATGGCAAAGCATTAATAAACCACATCTTGTCCTTTTATTTCATAACCCTACTTGGATATACACAAATGCAAAGCATGTAGCATAGAATCTTTGGGCATTTAGGAACAAACATTGGTGCATACGTTTCTTGCTTACATTTCTCATTTTGTGTTGATCTTTTGTAGAGAAGCTTTCTTGTATCAGAAAGAGTTGACTTTCATCCCATAGCAAGAGATAGAGGAGTGTTATCTTGAAAAGAACACTAGCAGTGCCATCAATTCAAAGAAGTTTATCAAGATCAATGTGATTTTCAATGATTTGGGAACCTTGAAAGAGATTTGTCAGCAAATGACACAAGAAGCCCACTCAAATTTTTTGAGGAAATATGGAAAAATACTTAATTTGTTGCTTATCCCTATGGATGTCATTGCATTAAGTGCATTGGCTCAATATTGGAATTCTGCATTAAGGTCTTTCAAGCTCTCTAACTTAGACATAACACCTACTATAGAGGAGTATGCTTGTATGCTAAATTGCCGGTTCAAAAGGAGTCTTGTGTTTATCTCTACTATGGACATTATGTGACTAAAAGGAAAGTAGCAAAGTTATTAGGGGTTCAATCGAATCTATCAGACAAAGTAGAAAGAGGATTAACGCGAGGACTGAAAAAAATGCTTTTTGGGTTGTCTTTAATAGGGTATTAGCCCTAATCATATATAGGTTGGTACTTTTCCCATTTACACCATAAGTAGTCAATCAAGTAGCTATAGATGTCTTTTTCAAGGTTGAAAATCATACTGTAGATCCAATTCTTGCTATTTTGGCTGATACATTTCCCACACTTGAAATCTGCCAATGAGATCGTAAAGGAAAATTGCGATGTTATGCACATATGCTATATGTGTGGATCATGATTCACATGTATGCTGGTAATAACATAAATGGCTCAAATGATCCGCTGAGAGGTTTTCATCGCATACCACTGAGATAGCAAGGGTTCCATGAATGGAAGGATGAATTTGATAAAGTCAAAACGAGGTTATTCAAGTGGGTATGTTCGTGGTATAGAGGGAACGAAGTCATTTTCGACTGCGAAAACTTTCTAAATGTCCCTCTAATGGACTCAAGGGGTTGTATATCTTACACACCATCCCTGGTGATGAGGCAACTTAAATAGACCCAAGATATAGCACTCGAAGAATGACTTCGAGGTTTCTCATTTTTGTATAAGGAAGATAAGAGTTGCAAGAATCAAGCTACAGAGGTTAGGATAGTGTGGGGTGACATCTATATAATGGGGGTGACAGAACTAGGAAAACTGGTGGTTGTTCATACTAGTAAATATGAAGCATGGAGAAAAGCAAGGAAAGGAGATAGCACTACTCCTGAATCATTTCCCAAGAGTAGAGATACACCCCAAATAGAGACACAAATACTACCTTAGATAGACATCTTAAAAGCACAAATGTGAGAATTTGATAAGAAGAAGCACGCAGCTAAGATTAAAATTGTCATTTTACAAAACAAATTCCAGAAGATGAGCAAAGAAATAAAATATTTAAAAGATGAATGCGCTAATGTTGTTGAAACTCCGAATCGCCCTAAGAGAATGAAGAAAGGGAAAGAAAAAGAAACAGAAAAGACCTTGGCATAAAACCACAAACTAAGAGCAGAAATTAAAGCTCGCACCAGAATGATGACAAAGATTTTAAAAGAAAAGGAAGTAGTAGAATCAAATGATAAGATACAAGATCAAGCGATAAAAGTGTTAGAAGCCAGAATACAAGCCTTACGGGAAACCTTAGTACAAACATAGTGTCACTCTGATCATGGGTGGGATATGGCTAGAGAATATTATGATTCACTTATCGAAGCAACCAACAAGGAAGAACAATGGGAGTTGAAGACTCAAGAACTGGGGTTGGAGATTAAACAATGGAAGTGGAAAACTCAAATGCACGAATAATGGGTAGAAGGATGGAAGCTAGAGGCTATGGAGCAAGAAATAGAAAAAGAATAATGGAAAAGGAAATTTATAGATACAACCGATAGGCTGAATTATCATGCCTCACAATTAGCTGATTATTTCGAGAAGGTAGATGAATGATTGCAAGAGAATCCTTGGCTTCGTTTGCCGGTCGAGATATCCAAATTCATGGAATGTTGTCAATATTATGCTAACAGGCTTAGGAAGAAGAACAAGAAACTTTTGATTTAATTTGTTTAAAAGATAGTAGATTGAAATTGAATTTTTGTACTTATTTCTTCCAAGTAGAATTAGCATTAATGAGAATAAATATTTTATTTTATCCCGTCTCGCATTCATTTTATTGCAAATATTAAATATCACGCAGATGGTATCTATTGAGGAATTGACTCTCCCTTAGATATTATTGTTAACCGTCTTTCTGACTTAAAGACGAGGTGTCTTCCATGTAGAAAGTTAGGCAATCTCTATGGCATGAAATTGTTGGCGCTAATAGTAGATAGCTATTTGAGATGCAACCATTGAGAAGTAAACACTCCCTTAGGTTTGTCATCAACCTTAATTAACCTAAGGGGTAATGTGCCCCTAGAGTTAAATTGTGGGTCATGTTTTCTTGCTATGAGACATCATGTTGATCTTTCCAAAACAATGGAGCTAATCTCTAACTACTTTATTAAAAAAAAACCTTAATTAGGTTAAATTAATGTTTCTTTTTTTTGCAAACTAGTCCATCATTGCTCTTCCAAAGAAGACTGTGTCTAACTCTAATAGTTTTGCCCGAGTACCTTACGAGTTGCGATCTTGAGCTTGACAAGAAGCCATGTTAGCAGAAAG
Source organism: Castanospermum australe (assembly GCA_019955255.1). Classification (NCBI taxonomy): domain Eukaryota; kingdom Viridiplantae; phylum Streptophyta; class Magnoliopsida; order Fabales; family Fabaceae; genus Castanospermum; species Castanospermum australe. The sequence continues at coordinate 400,223 of NSJW01000022.1, forward strand.
AGCATCGGAAGGGAGAAACTTGTCTCAAGAGATGGATGATTTGAAGCCATGTTAGCAGAAAGAGCATCGAAAGGAAGAAACTTGTCTCAAGAGATGGATGATTTGAAGGCTAGGATGGAAAAGATGTTTTTGGGGCAAGCGGCTAAATTAAAAAAGATGCTATACGACTTTCAATTCTAAGAATCATTTTGACTGTTATTCAGATCATTGCTTTAAACTTTAATCAACCAATCTATCTGAATATCTAAGTTATAATTGAGAAAAAGTTTTTATATTTTCAAAGAAAAAAAAATTTAAACACAATTCAACCCCTTCTTGTGCCAAGGTCAATGGACTTTATAGATCATAGTTTGAGATAATGAACATTAAGATGTTATTCATAATGATTAAACTACTTGTCATTGAAAAAAAAATTGAGTAGGACTAAATTTGATGTAAAGAGTATTTGAACCTACAATTTATTATTTATACATTAAATTATCATATTATATATCATTTATGTATTATTTACATTTGTATTGTAATTATAAAATAATATTTTAAGTTTAGAAACTCTTATTGTGCCTGTTCTCTTATTATTATGGGTATTTAATTCTACCATTTATAATAACTACCTACGTGGTACAGTATCACGTACTAATACTTAACTTCTATTGATAAATTAGGGGCGAGCAAATTTAAATTAAATTTTATAATTAACTAAAATGATTGATTACATAACTAATTAATTACGTGTTTGTTAAAATATCAGAACATAAGTAATTATTTAAATTACATAATCATGTAGTTGATTGAAATATTAAAAGTTAAACGTGACTAAAATAAGAAGATATTTATTACTAATTTAAAATAATTGATTATGTTATCACATTATTTAAGTAAAATTTCCTTTTATTTGATAACGTGACATAAAAGAATATTTATTAATAATTTATAATTAGTGATTAAAATTAAGTAATCACGTAACTAATTTAAATCAAATATTTTAAATAGAATATCATGAGTACATGACTAATCTAAAACATACATAAAAATAAATAAAATTATTGATTACGTGATTTAATTTCTAATTGAATTTCCTTATTAAATTTAATTACGTGACTTGAAATTTGTATGGATTGATTTCTTATATTTATCTTGAATAATCTACTAAATTATCTCACAATAATTTTGAATACTTTTCACTGAATGACACACATTAAAACACATATTAAGATACTTATACATAAATTTATTATTAACTTATATTCATACACAATAATTTGCGCACATACTTGTTTACATAATAATACTTCAAATAAATTATATCTAAACACTATTAAATAAAAGCATCATCTTCCAAAATAACAATTCTGCTTCCACTTTATTCATCATATAAGCATACACCTTTATTCAAATTCTGTAAATTCTGGAAACACCATATTTGAAAGGGGTGAGAATTATAAATTCTCAATAAGGCTTTAAAACCACATAAAATGATTAAGAAAAGTATAGAGTTTTCAGCTGTATATCATACAAAAAACTATTTCATGGCTGTTATTAATTATTAAAATATGGATAAATCATAACTAAGCATCTTGCATTAGGCTTGTTAATTCTAGGCTTTCTATCTTATCTTAGCAAGCACTAAACTCTTCATCAATTACATGCTCATGTATCTTAGCATCATAGGGCTTTAACCCTCTTTGAATGATCTTTACTTACATGGTTTCATATCTTGGGGCATACCCTCTTTAACTTTCATTATCAAAGGCCATTATTATGAGTGAGAGCTCTTCCTTGACATAGGGTGTCCCCTTAATATAAGAGGCCATACCACACCTTTTTGGTAGATTCCATTTAATATAACCACACCCTGTTGGTGGACCATATCCACAAAGTAGACCCTGGACATGTGTAAGACTTTTATGGATCATGTGCCTTTGGATAATCTCCATGGTATTTTCTTTCTCATTTCTTTTATAATCTTTCTGGATCACCTCCTTTTCATTTTTCTTTTCTTAAGAATCATTTTCAAGCTTAGAATATTTATTCCACTTTACTTATAGTGAACATGCAATTGATATGAGTGTGATTTCAAGGCACTTGACATATTCATAGGCCATGCATTAACCAAATGCTTTAATCTCATAGTTTCATTCAATGGCCTTATATCATTAACTTGCTTTCATTGGCCACGTATCGTCAAGCTCAAAGCTTTATTATTATACTTTCATTTAATGGCCATATGTCCTTGAGAGTAAGGCTTTAAAATCATACTCATCTTGAAATCACCACTTGAGTCATACTTAGACAAGAAAGGTTCTCTAACTCAAAACCCTATACTTTGATCTTCAAATGATCAATCTTACTTTCTAAAGGTTAAACATACATAGGACTTTCTAAACTTTAAATAGAAAGTCATCTTCTACTTTAATGTCTGTTGAACCAAGAAAGGATATTAGGCTAACATCCTAGGTTCAAATTCGAGAATGCATTCTTGCATGGTTCTACTTACACCCAACCATTTCAAACAACTCAATTTTACACTCAAGCTAGGTTTACTTAGCATTTTATATAAAACATTTTATACAACACTAACTACCTAGAATGGCCGAAACTACCTATGATACATTTCATGGTTTTTCTTTCAATTTTCTACTTAGAATACTCTAAACTTGTTTTAAAACCCTTGGATCTCACATACACCTAACTAAGTCACAATCTTCCCTTAGAATCCTATCTTGGCTGAACTCACTATCTTGGTGCCTTATGAGTTTTTTATTCAATCTTTCCACTTAAAATATATAAAAACTCCATTAAAACATACCACTCTAGCTTAAAATCAATTTGAGCACACATAGTCCTTATTGGAACCTCTAATGGCCGTGTAGCCTATAATGACATAGTATGTCATTTTCAAGTTGTCTATACACAATTTCACTTAAATCAACATCAAATACCTCAAGGAACTCATAGTCAAAGAATATTTCCCAAAACTCTCCTAGGGTCTACTATAGCCATGCACACCCAAAGGATGATTTAGGTCACTTATCAAGTCATCCCAACATAGATAATTATAAAAACACTTAGAAACATCACAAGAATCATATAACTACAAAACATTTCAAATAGTTCCTCTTAAAGCACTCTATGGCTGTGCATATAAAGGAGGATTCTAAGTCATCATCCTAGCTTTTCAAGTATAGATATTCATAAAAAGATGCTAAAAACATCACAAACACCCATATCCATATTTCCTTGGTAAGATTCAAGCTATAAGCAAGAAATCATCATTCAAACCCTAAGTGAACATCATTTAGAAAACGAGCAAACCACACCAAAATCATACTTGAAAACAACATAAAGTAGGCTAATATCGTTATAAATAATCCATATTCAAGCTTAGAACTCAAGAAGCTCAAACCTCCATGGATTCAAGAGTAGTAACCCACCATGAAAACTATGATTTTTTGAGAGTAAAAGAGTGGATTAAAGTTCCCACCTCTTAGAAATCCACTTGTTCTTTGGTTTTTGGCACTTTTCTTCTTTTTCCTTCTTTTTTTTTCTTCTTCTTCTTCTCTCCCACTTGGCCGTGCACCTTTTTCTTTGTTCCTTCTCTTCTCTTTTCTTTCTCTTTTCTTTCCTTTTTCTATCATGGCCATGGGTTTTGGGACATTAGAGGAATTAACTAGTGTGTTTAATATTCTTTATTCTATTTTGTTTTATTAGGCAACCAATAGGAAGCCATGCTTTTTGCTTGTTCTTATCTAGTTATGATGATGTCTAATTAGATTTGAACTAACTTGGTTCATTTAAAACTAAATGGAGCTAACTAAATAGAATCTAGTTTGGTTATTCTAACTAAGTAATGATTACTTTTTCTAACCAATCATGTGTTGCCAAGTGTCAAGACACCATTGGTCAAGCTCCTACCCAATTACATACATCCACTTGTCACTATCCTATTGGCTTACCCTTGGCCAATCACATGCTTTCAAATGTCAAGGCCCATTGGCTAGAATTCTAGCCAATTATATAGTGCCAAGTGTCACAATTCTATTGGCCAACCCGTGGCCAATTACATAACTTCACATGTCACAATTTCATTAGCCAATTTTCTAGCCAATCATAGGCCTCTATATGTCAACATCTAATTGGCCCATTCTCCTCCAACGATATGCTTATACATGTCACAATCTAATTGGTTTATTCTAAGTTAATAGAATTCAAGTACCACTATCTCATTCGTTCATTATACAAAAACCACTTTTTTATTAATTTTGTTATGCTATTCTCATCTAATCAAATTATAAAGTGACTAGAAATAAACTAATGGATAAAATGATCAATTTAGCTAATTATTGATATCTAACTTTTCACTAGACAGAAATGCCTATGTTTACAGATCTAAAATTACTAAATTGTCACTGTTTAGTTTTTATTATCCTATTAGATATTTCAACTGATGCTTAGTTCTCTTACGTAATTTTCAGTGTTCTATTTAATTTGAGCAGTTATATTTTAATAATAAAATTTAAATAAGGTAGAAAATAACAGTAATTGTTTGATTAACTATTGAGACAATTAGAACTATGTATTTGTTCTAAGTTAGGGGCAGACCGTTTATATGACTGCACAATTGCAAGACATTTTAAAGATGTACTATTGAATTTTCAATTGGTCAAACAAAATCAACGGGATCAATGCATCCAACAAATACGTGACATTATTATATGTTGTAATTAGCATTTCAATTTTTTTTTTAAATTTGTGCATTTCATAATAAATTGCAATGGCAGTATAATGCTCACAGACATGGCCAGTAGAAAATGTTTGCATTATCACGTAGTAGTTGGACGAAATTTGTTCTTTTATAAAATTTCCAAAACAATGCTCAAAGTGATATATGCTCAACATTAAAGCACTACATTGAAGGTATTGCATTGTATTGCGAGCATGCATTTGACTCACTAATTTAATAGCTAATAAATCCATTAAACCAAAAATGTTTCATATCTTTATGGTAATAATTAAAAATTAGCCTTGAATATATTATAATTTACGTCATTATGTTGGCTTAATGTGTGAATGACAATTAGTATATTATAATTTCCAAATTAATTTTCTAAGGAAATAACTCAAATAAGATTGGTTACAAATTTTGCTGAATGCAAATTGTAAATATTGTTCTTAATTTGATAGACGACAACATTAATCTTTTGGAGATTTTCTTGGCAAGAAAAGTAATGAATCTCTGGATGAATTTAACTTCTTTTGATAAAATTTTCTCCCATGTGCATATTTTGGAAGCATCCAATTTTCCCACTATCCAAAGGCGACACAAAACAGAGTCCCCAGTTTGGTATTAAGAAGAGAAAATCAAACCCTTTTTTATACAAAGAAAGGAAAAATGAAGCAAACCCTTTTCTTTCTATATTACATCTCACAGGTGATAAAAATTCCATTACCTATTTAGCCTTCCCTTCATAACTCAATAGTTTATAGTTGATGCCCAAAGACAGTGAACAAATTGTGAAATTTCACGGTTAATTGACAACAGAAGCTTCTTGAAAACGCCGAGGTTTTCGTTGTTGAGGGAGATATCAACGATTCGACACTCCTCTACAAGTTTTTCAATGATGTGCCATTGACCCATGCAATGCACGTCGTGACACAAGCCAGTGTGAGCATCATTGTAGCGTCCTCAAATCAGCATTTAGTTTGAAAGGTTGGCACATGCAAATACGCAGAAATCATAGCCCATGGTGATACACAACTTGATTCTGTCAAAAGCTCAATTAAAATTATACGCCAATCATTGACTAAACCCAAAAACAAATAACTCCAGCGAGAAGTTCAGCATAGCCGTACCTTCATGAAGCACATGCAGCCAGGACAACCTGGATGGAATCCCTTCGACTTGCTTTAATTTCCTCTCCATCCAACTCATCGGAGATTGTCGTGGTGCCTGGCAACGACGCTGAGCCCCAACGAAAATAGCTGTTCCCACCTCCTTCTTGCATGAACACTGCCACCGCACTTCTTCAAATGCAGTGGTGAATCACTGTAAGATGCATCGTCATTCTCCCTTTTCTTCTCAACCATCTTGGCAAACTCCAGCAACTGTAAATTTAAGATAGGTTGGAAGAGAATTTAACTGATAAAGTTGTGAATGTGATTTAGAGAAAATAGTAAGTCTTTAATCTCTTATCTAAGAATCGTCAAAATAGAGTAAGGAACCAAAGTCATCAAAGCAAGGAATCCAAATAGCACACATATACGTGTCTCTAGTTAGAGAATATCACTAATCCTATTGTGAATCAGAATCAGACCACATAAATACTCAGCAAAATTACCTTCAATCATATTGCAACTGAGAGACGTCTATAACTTCTCTTCTCCTCTATTTTTTCCAGAACTTATTTTTCTTTCAAAATTTCTACCTCCGATTTTAGATTCAGAAGAATGCCTTTCCTCACAGGTTGAAGTCGGTGACTGTGGGGGTTGCAATTTGTGGGTGGAGAATTGAAAGGACAGGGGAGGAAAGTAAGGTGAATGGTTGGAATGAGAGGTGAGAAGAGAAATTGAGTATGCGAGATAGAATTAGAAAAGGGAGAATAATGGAATGAGAGATTCTCAAAGAAGAATTGAGAGTTGAATGATGCAAGAATTCTTAAAAATTGCTGGCATGTCAGATAAGCTGATGTGTCAACTAATTGAAAATACAAAATGCAGAAATGTCAAGATTACATGTTTCGCTTTAAAATTAATATATTATAAATAGATTTTTGTGTATTGGATTTGGACATTGATTGTAATAAGGGAAAACCATATTTTCAGGAGAGACTTTACCGAATTTTCTTTAATCTTATGTTTTAATTAAGTATTATAAACTTGTTCAACTTGTTAGCTACTTAAAGTTATTAATAGCCTTGTTAGACTATGCATGTAGTTTATGTGCCGGTCATGTACTTGAGTTTAGGTCATGATAGCCCCAACTAGCATGTTTTTTTATTGACAGAAGTTTGTACCAATGCAATAGTCCATCGATATTTTTAGCATATAATTTTTAAAATTTATTTAGGTTGCTCCGTTGGTAGTGCCGACAATATAAATGGCCAGCGGTAATGTACGTTGGTAATAATTAAATTTCTAGTAGTGTTAGTACATTTGATACACACACATATATAATTATTTCAAAACATATATAGAAGATATATATATTTCTTCTTGATTATCAAATATATTTAAAATTTGAGGAAGCAAATAGAAAAATTAAACTTCTTTTAATTCGAAAGATATCTTTATAGAGACAACTATCATTTCTCCTAGTTATTGTTCTTGTGTAATGTATGGGTTTATATATATTTTAACCATTTAAAGAATGATTGAAAATAATTTTAATTTTTATTCACTATGATAACAAGTTTATGCACCGAAAATAATAGTTTCATCTAAATTATATTATATTACATTTGGTGAGAAGGAATGGAATGTCATTCCATGCTTCAATCCTAAAATAAGAACATTCTTACATTTGTCAATAAAAAAAATATAAAATGACATTTTGTTCGTGATGGAATTTAGCCATATTGAGTGGCTTTCTATGATTCCAAATCTCCTAGCTATCGCGAAAGGGAACCACTTCAATTGCAGGTTCTTTGTATTAGTCTTGGTTGAAAGTAAGGCTTTAAGTAATGAAAATTATAGAATAAATAAAACAAAGTATGTTAAACAAAGCAAATTCATGAAAATTACAAGGTAATTCATTTACATAAATAAGCTCAAAGTAAAAGCTTACACAAGAAACTAAGCCAAATACAATGATTGAAAGTAAATAAACAAACAATTAAACGATAAAGCTAAATGCACTTGAAGACCTCTATTCTCTTACTGTGTGTATGAGACCCCTTCCTTGGTTGCCCCCAAGAGTTATTTATAAGTGCTGCTTCACAATGTCCTTGTATAGCGGTCGCCATCTCCTTCTGCCACGCATCTCTCCATACTGTCCGTCTTCCGCATTCTCAGAATGTGGTTAACTCCTACTTTTCACCCTCAATTTCTGACTCTAGATACAAAACACACAAACGGTTAACTTCCCACTTTCTTTGGTAGGTGCTTCTTCTAGAAAACCTCCTTACTTGGCACTAGTGTTCTTTTAGAAAATCTTTTTTGATTCTTTAAAGATATAAATATTATTATTTTAGTATTTTAAAATATTTTATCATTAATTTAGTCTTTAAATATAGAAAGTGACATTATTTTGATCCTTCAATGAAATTAATCTCAATTTAGTTCCTTAATATACAAAATTGTCATTAATTTAATACATCAATAATTAAAATTTTATCAATTTAATCACTGTTCGAATACAGAACAACAATTTTGATGTTATTTTTTATATTCAAAGACTAAATTAATGACAAAATTCTTTAGAGAACTAAAATGATGACACTTATATATTTAAAGAACTAAAGTGATAATATTTATATATTTAAAAGATTAAAAAATAGGTTTATTAAAAAAAATTTTAATTTTAATTTTTATCGTTAAGGGTAATTATGTTATTATATCAATTTATATTTCATTCTATATTGTATCTTGTACACTAAACTATAAAATTGCTTTTCAATCTATATTTTATCCCATTGTACCATACCGGAGAATCAGAATATGATTGTTATTCCATTTTATCAATTCTTGTTCTTACTTCTATCATTATATATTTCATTAAATTTTACTATTTGCATCAAACTTTCACTAGTGTTCAGTATACTTATTTAAAATAATAAATAAAATTTTGAAAGAATAGTCATTTGAATTATGTTAGTATTTAGTATATTTATTTCAAAATCATGAGTAACGGGAAGTGAGATCCAAAAATAATAATTTCATATAAATTAAGTTAGTGATTAACATACTTATCTTAAAATAATTATTAATAGCATTTATTAAATTATAATCAATTTTATTATATGTATGGATGATACTATTTAGATAAAATTTTCAAAACTTATTACATGTTTTGAATAATAGTTTTTATAAAAAACAATATAATTGTTTTAACTTGACATAAATATTTGGAAATAATGTATAAAATATTTTTTTAATTAACATCTCAAATTAATTATTAAAAACTTTTTTACGTTTCTAAGAAAATTTTTATGAGCTAGTTAATAAATAATTTAATTAATGTGACAAAGAGAATTGTTGATTGAGAAAAGATAGTTGAAGTATTGGCAGCATTGCCAATACTTATTGCCACATCAGAAGCTACTTTTTCGTTGTTATAAACATAATGATCTCTTTTGAAAAAGACTGAACCACGATAGCCTCATTTTTTTCACAAGCAAGAAGCTATACTTCAAGCTGAGCCCTTGTGCAGCATTTCAATATTGCGGCTTTTATAAGTTCTAAAATATTTATAAGTATATAAATTATATAATAATATAGTTGAATAAATATGAGGTCGATCTTACATAAATTTTGTATTAAGTTTTAAGTATTGATAAATTCTTTTAATATAGTTGGACAAAAATAATTTAAAGTCTAAAATTAAAATTGTAAAAATTAAATAACTCAAAATAAAAATAAAAATTAATAAATAAAATAAAATAATTAGTAACTTAATTAAATGTAAATTGACTAAGGATCAGAATCCACCAAAATTAATTTTAACATCAACTATGTTAGACACTATTCATAGATAATTATCTCATGAACATCTAGCAGCCAAGGATATATTCACAGAAAATATATCGATTAAGTCCTAAAAATCACAATCAATTGTATGTTTTATTTACCTAATTAATAGTAAACTATCAAATCATCAACTATATCCCTATATAGAAATTATAATTGATATCCAACAATTACCGTTAACACTTAGATAACAAGAATAAACTCAAAGCATGAAAAAAGTATGACTGAACTCATCTAAAACTTTATTCAAACTAACTTATAGGCAAATAAAATAATAAACATTAAGATTTCAAAACTGAGTAATAATAATCTAACATAGTTTGTGCTAAAACTAACAAGGTTTCATCATCACCTTATTAAACAAATCTAAAACAACATACAGGGTTTAAAGGATAACAAGTCCTTAATCCCTGCCCTCTTATATGGTGTGGTACCTTTTCGTACTATCTTCAGCATTGTGCTCTGAAGCCCTTTGGCTCGTTCCCTTCAGAAAACTCAAACTTAGTGTTTGCTCTCCTTGGTTTTTTTTTTTGTAGGCACATTGGTTGTCTCCTTCTTCAAATAAGTGATCGTGGGCCATAAACCTTTATATCTAAGGTAATATCTTTACTTGATTATCGATTCTTTTTTTAGATTGTATATGCATTCAAAATAAAATCAACATCAAATATACTCTAAATTTTTATTATCACCACCAAATTTGTTCCAAATTTTTCATATAAGTAACAAATCTATTTTAAATCTTTAATCTGTAAGATATCACAATTAATTAGAATCATCATCATTTAAGGAAGATAATCAATAATGTCACAAATTTATTAAAATGAATTTAATTCATGATATAATAAACCCTATTTTTATATAAAAAATATGTAATTTTAGGCTATTATCACGACCCCAATCAGCTTAATGCTAGTCCCTAACAAGGAAAGTGACTTAAAACAAAACTCTAAGTGAAGATATATCAAAGCAATCAAATCCATTTTTTTTAACTTGAGAATATCAATCATGTGTCAAAACATTAAAACTGTTACAAAAATTTTAGCTATCATCAAAATTAGTATGAATATTCTAGCTACTAGGAACATAGGCTCCTTATCTCAAAATATTATGATTAGGATCCCTATAAGAGAACACACCTCAACAAGGAAATCACTCATAAACAAGGCGTATCACTCGTAACAAGTATATGTGAGTAGAGTAATTGTAATCAAATAAAAAATTTCACATATAAAATATATAGAAAGAATACTCAATATCAAAAAAAATAAATATCATTTCATGAAAGGATGCCAAGAAAATATTTAATATCATGTTGTATATTTTATAATATAAAAATTATTTTGATATATTTTTTTATAATTAAAAGAATAGTTTAACATCAATTTTTTGAAGGACTTTACTTAAAAATGATCAACTAGGTACTCGATGGTTAGGTACGGTGGTTGCTTTGCAAGTTTCCCAGCGAGGGCGGTGATCCGCGGGAACAAGGAGAAACGGAAGACAGGCGAAGGCTGAGTAAAAGAAAGCGTCGGTCACAGTATGCGTTGGAATGGAGAGTGATGCAAAAAGCTTGGTGGGGATCCATTATTCAACATGCACCTTCTATGCGCACTAACAACAAAGCGCACAGAGGCACATTTTTTTGAATCCCTCTCACTCTAACTCTGTGTGGTGGGCCCATCCATCTTCCCCATAGCAAATCCAACCCTAGGGCCAGCACCCACCTCAACACCCATCATTGCCATCACAGAATTCTTTCCCACTCTTTCTATCTGTCATCACAACATTTTTTCCCTTTCACACTCTGCCATTGATGAATCCGTTTCATAATACTAACTACTAGAGATCATGCTTCTTCCCATTTCTTCTCCTCTGAGATTCTTCGCTCTTTCTTATGTCTCTTTCTCTTCTTTGGTCTAAAATCTAAATTATGTTTCTCCAACAGTGAGAGAAAATAAATAAATAAATAAAAGCTCTGATTTTTTGTGATGGGTTGCTGGTAAAGGACTAAAGGAGCTGTTGTGAAGCTGTATCTGGATTTGGCATAATGGGTAATTGCTGGTGTAAATGGGAACCATCAGTTTACAGAGTCTCATCCAATGCAAAGTCAGGTAAAATCTTGCCTTTTCTATTTTCACTAATTTTCTATGATATTCATATGGTTATTCATTATTTAGCAGTGCCTGCAATGGTTTGTGTTTTCACTCTTTGTTTCGTTGGAGTTTGGATCAGATAAGACTCATCACTTGATAGATGGACCATACCCTGTTTTCCTCCTTCTAGCTTTTGTTCTCTTGATTAATGGTTGATTTATCATTTTTTTTCTTTGTTTTTTTCGTTTTTTTGTTTTCTATGTTCCTTCTCCATAGATGTTAAGGCTTTCCATTATCTGCAGCATTCCAATTCCCCTTCTTGCTTTCATCACCCTTTCTGCTGGTTTGTGTTTCATTAATGTCATTTTTCTTGGCTTTCTAGTAATTAAATAATTTGAATCTAGTGGAACTTTTTGTATGCAGTCTTATAGCTTCACATGCTCCTCATTCTAGGCATGTTAATATTCTGCAAATCATTAGAAGAGTAATCAAAAGGAAGAGAAAAGAGAAATCTGTATATACAAGCACATGTTATCTTCAAATCTTTTCTTTTCTAAATTAGCTTCAATGCAGAATCTGTTAGTATGAGCTCTGATCACCTTTTCCTCATTTCTGCTTCAAAAGTGGGTCTGCTTGTGCTTCTTACGTGGATGGTGACTGTAGTGCGTTTGGTATTATCTTAACTACATCTTCTATCAAAACTGGTGGTGGGTTTTAAATATATAATCGATTGCTTGAACAATTATAAGATATTCCCTTGCTTTTGAAAGGGTCTAACTTTTTCTTCTTTTTTTTTTTCGTTGTCCTCTGTCTCTATCTTGGAATATGAAAAGGAGTTTATGTAGAATTCTTAATCTTTTTACACGATAACAATTTTTTTTTTCTTGTTCATTTTAAGTCTTCATAGGAGTGTTTAAATTTAGAGTAAATTAGTTTAATCTCACTTTTATTTACTTGTTTTTTTATAAACTTTTTTTATTTTCAAAACTTATACATATCATTTAAGTATTTTCAAAAATTTATACTACCCCCTAATTATTTAAAGAGACCTCATTATATTTTAAATATATGTTACACATAAATCTAGATAAGGAAAGTTTGTGTAAGTTTGTATAAATTTTGAAAATAAAGGGAGACTTGAAAAAAGATAAGTAAATAGAAAAAAAACTAGAATAATTTATTCTTAAATTTTTTATTTATAGTTAATGAACTTATTGATAATTTTATGAATAATATGAGAAATTTTTATATAGTCACTGCCTATCACATTATTAATATTTTATTTACTAATTAACACGTATCAATTGAGAGCTCACATTTATAAATTATTAATAAAGTCATACAACTTATATGACTTCGTTTTAGGTGCACATTTCTATCATGGTGAGAGAGTAACTTCATTGATAAGTTAAAAATATAGGCTATCAATTAACACATATTAATTAGTAAATAAAATATTTAAAGACTATGCTTGTCTAAAAATTTCTTGTATAATATACCTTTGAATTAACCGTTTCATGTGATATCTGGCAGCTTTTCCTATTGTTATCCATGTCTTTTTATTGCCTCATAGATTCACCAAAAGAGCAAGCCCAGGCAATCAAACACCGTAACGATGATAGTAAGTTACCATCCAATCCTGAAGAAGTAGAAGACCTACGGCGAGATTCAGCTGCAAATCCATTGATTGCATTCACTTATGATGAGCTAAAGTTAATCACTGGGAATTTTAGGCCAGATCGTGTCTTGGGGGGAGGAGGATTTGGAAGTGTTTATAAAGGTTTTATTTCTGAGGAGTTGAGGCAGGGGCTTCCTCCTCTTCCTGTAGCTGTTAAGGTTCATGATGGTGACAACAGTCATCAAGGGCACAGAGAATGGCTGGTAAACTCTCTGTCTTTTGATTATTTTGTATGAAAATATTTAATTGCAAAATCATTATTTTTGTCGGTTCTCGTCAAAGAAATACAGACACTTCAAAATAATTATCGTACTTGCATTGAACATATATCCATATTGGATACTCTTTGAATATATAAGATACTTATACTCTTTATCATAATTTTTTTACTCTATTTGTTTTTTGGCAATTGTGCTAATATAGGTCTTATATCATAAGAATTAGAAATGATATCATAAGTATTTTTTCTATAGGATTTGAGATACATAGAATGACTATATAGTAGTAGTTATATTTTAAATATAGGTGTTTATGTTAATATTTATGTTTTCAGCTTACATATATATTTAAGATTTATGTTTTTATATTAATCTTATATTAACTAGCGTTTTGAGAGGCATTTTCATACCTTCCAATCATCATTTTTTATTTTTCTTTTAGTTTGTATAAATATTTTTTAGAGTAACATGTATTTTTTTGTGATAAGAATGATATATATTTAAATTTTGAAAATAATTATTTTACTTAAAAAATTCTCTTTTACTGAAAAAGTTAAAGAGATAAAGAGAAGTTAATAGGAATTATATAATGTGAGAGAAAATTGTGAAATATACAACAATATCAATTTATATTTTTATCATTTTTTTTAAAACTGTTATTAAATAAAATGTAAAGACATTTTAGACATCTAGAAAAGTGGACACCGAAAGGGAAATCTCCTTTATATATAGTATAGATATAGATTTTATACTTTGTATTATAACCGTGTCATGTCTTATGATTTTTAAAATTTGTCGTATCCTCGTATTTATGTCCTATCATATCTGTATCTCGTGTTGTGTCTTTGCTTTCTAGGCTGTCATGTTATATTTATCCTTCTCTCTCCACATACAAATTATTGGTTGAAAAAAATTGGTGTAAACACATGTTTGGTTCAGCTTAAATCATTTTTTTGGTGTAAACACATGCAAATCATTTTTTTTAAAATTCTCTCAATAAAATTTAATTATAAGCTATTTTAAATATAAAATAAGATAATCAAAACATGCACTAAGATTGATTTAAGAGTTTTGCTTCTTTCCAGGCAGAAGTCATATTTTTGGGGCAGCTTTCACATCCAAATCTAGTCAAATTAATTGGATACTGCTGTGAAGACGAACACCGGGTGCTGATATATGAGTATATGGCCCGGGGTAGTGTGGAAAACAACTTGTTCTCCAGTAAGTATTCAGTAACACTTTTACTGAATATTCCAAGTTATCTAAAGCTAAGGACATTATTTTAACATATTGTTTGGGTGCCATGCATATATAGAACCATATAGCAGGCAAGAAATTTAAAAACTGTCTTAGAAATAGCTTGCCTTACTTTTTAACTCCAGTGTGTTCTCTTCTATAATGTTGACTCCAGAAAAAAGGAAGATATAGTACAGTGATTTTGGTCCCATGATTTTGTAGCTTTCTGAGATAATGCCAAGTTAGAACATAGGAATAGTTGAACTCTTATGCTCTCTAGTTGCTTAAGCTTTAGAAAGATGGTTCTTTGAGACACATCTTTAGATAGCTTTGAAAGGAATATAAGTATGTTTGACAGAAACAAAAAGAAAGGGGGATTGCGAAAGTATTAAACCCTTAGTAACGTTCGTAGATCATATGTAAGTGTCTTGTAAGCACTTAATAAGTTTAGAGGCATGTCCTAATCCTAAACTAGGACGAGCCTTCCTTTCAAGTTAAATTTTTATGTATAAAAAAATGTCAATGTAATATAGAAGATTGTGAACATTGAACCAGTCATCATTTCTTCAGGATTTTATCTGCCATGAAAAAAGTTGAGGAGAAATTAAATGACCTCTATGAGCAGTTGAGAAATTTCTGAATGGAACTTGTTTGTAGATCCTACTCCTATACCCTTGCAATCTGTGGCAAGGAGTACTTCTTTAACCTGATAAAACAAAGTCGCTACCCCAACTTTATGTGCCATAATAAAGACCAAAGACCAATTTATGCTATTCATTTGTATTATGCCTGTAATGATAATGCACAACTACTATAAATAAATTTATGTCATTTTTATACCCTATGCTCGTGGGTTATGAGAGAATATATCTAATTTTTGTGGATCTCATTTTTGCTTGTATATCTAATGTTCATCTTTTCTGAAATATTGCAGAAATATTGCTTCCCATGCCATGGTCCACAAGAATGAAGATTGCAATTGGCGCTGCAAAGGGACTTGCATTTCTTCACGAAGCAGAGAAACCTGTCATCTTTCGTGATTTTAAGACATCAAATATTTTATTGGACCAGGTACTTAAGGATTTATGTCAACTGAAAATGAAAGAAAGAAACTCTACATTTCTCCAGGGTGAATAACTGAATATATATTTAGTACGTGTGTCGATAGATGAGCAATTAAAATTTAAGCATTTATTGGAAGGTGAATTATTAGCTTGGATTAAGCACATACTAGGTAACTTCGGCATAATGTAGGTTAGTTTTTATCAATCATGGATTTGCAGTAGCAGCTAATTATTCTTCTTTGGTATGCTTTCTTAGACACTAAGGGTCCGGTTGGTGTCAGGGAAGGGAAAGGAATAAAACGGAAATGAGAGGTTTTTTATGCTTTAATTTTGAAGATTTTATAATATCCATTCTATTCCATACCTTTTCTCTACGTTAGACCAAACATTCTCTAAAAGAATTCAAAGTTCCTGATAGCTAATGCTCATTGCTCATAAGGACACTAAACCATTAAAAGATGTTGAGGTATAATTCAGTTCAAGATAAAATATTTAAAGTTTCATGACACTTTGGTGCGTATGATTTATTTTCTAGTAAACTTGTTGCAAAATACAGATACTACTAGTAGTTTATGTTGTCAAAATTATATATATATATATATATATATGCTGCTGTTAAAACAGAAGACTCTAGGAGGCTAAATAATTGTTCAAATTCCAAAATTTTGCTTTGCTTACGAATTGGAGCCAGTTCAAAATCTGGCCTACCTCTAAAAGGAATATGGGCATATGGCCTAATGGAGCTTTTATGCATTTTTCCAAATATGTTTGTTACCAGTAATATTTGTGCATGTTTTAGTGTTTCCTGGTTTAGCTCAAGTAAACATGCTCTGACTTGCGGATAAAAACAGTATGTCATCAATATCACAAGATCAAAACACACAAGCTAGTATTTTGTAATATCTCTAGTTACATTTCAGGGGTTGGTGTAGGAGGCACAATGTCTGCAAAAAAACGCATAACATGCTGAAACTATGTATAAATATTGGCTTCTACTCTTGTGCAGCAAAGTCTGCTATGCTTCCAAACTAAGCCAGCTTAACTAACAAATAACAATATTGGTTTTTGGACATGTTGAAAAAACAGGACTATAATGCCAAACTTTCTGACTTTGGCCTCGCTAAAGATGGACCAGTTGGAGACAAATCTCATGTCTCTACTCGCGTAATGGGAACATATGGATATGCTGCACCTGAATACATAATGACAGGTGAAGTTACTTTCCAAGCTGGGGCTTAGCATTCATCTATGCAAAATTATTAAGTAAACTCCTAATTTGATCCTCTAAATATTGTGTTGACATCACTTTTATTTTTTAAAGAATATCGACATCAATTTAGTCCTTGAATTATGGAAAGTAACATCAAAATAGCCTTTTTGTATACTCATGGATTAAATTGATATAATTTTTATGATTAAGAGACTAAATTGATGTTAGTTTTGTATAATTGAGAGAGTAAATTGATGACACTTTCAATGATTAAGAGACTAAATTAATGTTAATATTTTTTGGAAGACCAAAATAATATCACCTTCTATTATTCAAAGATTAAATTGATGTCAACATTCTTAGGACAACCAAAGTGATGTCGACATAATTTTTGATGGACCGAATTTGAGGTTTACTCTAAATTATTCAATGTTAACGTTTAGGTTACCAAAAAGCACTGAAGAGAACTTGTGGTTGCCCTACACATATCCATATTGACATCATAACCATCAATTGTGCAGGTCATCTGACCCCAAGAAGTGATGTTTACAGTTTTGGCGTTGTTCTTCTTGAACTTCTCACTGGAAGAAAATCTATGGACAAGTCACGGCCTACTCGAGAGCAGAACCTTGCAGATTGGGCTCTTCCTTTGTTGAAGGAAAAGAAGAAATTGCTAAATATTATAGATCCAAGGCTGGAAGGAGATTATCCTGTAAAAGGACTTCACAAGGCTGCAATGCTTGCTTATCATTGCTTGAACCGCAATCCGAAAGCAAGGCCTCTTATGCGAGACATTGTAGATTCATTAGAGCCTTTGCAGGCATACGGTGAGGTCTCTGTTGAAAAAACATTGACTATAATCAGTGAGGTTCCTGAAGCAGGTTTAAAAAGGAAAGATGCAGAATGACTCAAGTATTGTTTTAGGCTATCAGGTTTCCTTCTCAGGTTCATTGGGAGAGATTTTGCCTTTACTCCTTGTTTTTATTAACATGATATATAGGCAATTTTCATTATAATCTATCCCTTTCTTTGCTTTTCAACATGGCCGTCATATGCAATTGGATATTGTTGTAACTTGTATGAATGAATATAAATTTAAACAAAAACAAGCTAAATGTAGCAGATAGACAAGAAGGAGGGCTTTTTTTTTGCTTTCTCTGCCAATTTATTCACCTTTCTCAAGTATTATAACTTGGAAATAAAAGAGGTAAAAAAAAACAGATATACTCACAGTAGGTTGACCTTGCTCAACTCAAGTTCAAAATAGAATGCTTAAGTAAAGCTTTTTACCTTCAACTTAGAGTATGAAAAGCTATAAGTTCACAGGTGAGCTTATGAAAAAAACTTGGTTTACAGAAGCAGGAAAATAATCTAGAAGATTTAGCTAAAACCACTTTACTTAGTCTAGAAAATATTTTCTTATCACTTCACAAAATTGTTAGACAGTTGAGCAGGGCTGCCAAATGGTACAGTAACGAAAAGAAAGTTGTAATACCCGATCCAAAGTTCCATTTTGCCCTTTTAACATATGTGGGTCCCACCCATTAAAAAAAATAGAAAGATGGCAAAAACTTAAAACACAATTCAGTCGGGATGAAGGGACACAATTTGCCTCCTCCACGTTGCATAAGCTCCTCCCCCTCCATCATTTTTAATCTTTCTCATTTCTCTTCCATTTTAGCACCAACCCACTTACATTTTAAACTTGATATATGTTCTCACATCTTAATTATTGATTTCTTTGTACCATTTAACCATAAACCTTGAAATGCTTGCTGTGTGGCATATATTTTGGGGTTTTGAGGAGAAATTTATAAATTTAAGAGTTTTGATTCTTCTAAACTTTATGAGTAAGCCAAATATTAGTTATTTTTAAATTTTTAGTAGATTAATGAAAATCCTAAACCCTATAATTTTTGAACTTTTATCTATATTCTTTTCTCAGTAGCTATTATTGCTTAGAATAATTTTTCTAAAGTCTTCATAACTTGAAACTGGATAATCTAGTTGGTAACCTTAAGTTTTGAGGTTATTGTTTTAAGTGAAGGGTGTAGAAAGTTTTTAGAGGTGGTTTCACTAGGTGACGGTTATCGTTTAACCTATGGTAATTATTGAAATATTTTATTGAAGTTAGATACTTCGAGGACCACTCTAATTGCTTCAGGTTGAGTCGTTAACTTCACTTTGGGAAAACTTTAGCTAATTTCCTAATTCGTAAGTGGATAATTTTTATTGTGGCATATTTTAAATATTTTTTATATATTATCATGATTATTTCCTTCTAATAGTATACTAAGTCAAGTATTGACGATCATTTAATATTGAAGATAATTTTTATCAAAGTATTTGTTATGCAATTAGTCATTTTTTTATTGTTGAAATTTAACTTTGGAGAAACAGCATTGCTTTAAAAGTATATTGAAAATTTTAGTGAAAGTATGGAAGGATTTTATGATTGAAATTTGTTTTGAAAGTTATCATTTTGAATGTTTAACAACTTTGTTCCCAACGACATAAATTATGCCTTGAGCTAATTTTCTATTAAGTGTACAATTTAATCATATTGTTTACCCATGATAAGATTAGTTATGAGCTTTTAAAAGTGATGATAAGCATTTAAAGGAAATTTGATAAATGAAAACTATGAATCTTTGCTGCATCGGATTAAAGTATGATATTATGTTTTCTTGAATATTCATTGTAAGTTCTGTGTTAGAATACTATTCGCCTTTAGCAAAGAGATATAATAGCCTGTGTGTATATAGTAGATTTAGAAATTATTTGGTTATTAGGTGAGCGGATCCTTAACTCATTTCTATGATTATAGGGTGAGCAGACCATAACCATGATATTTATGCTAGGTGAGGCGAGGCATTTACCTTGAAATGATATTTGCTTAGTTATTGCGTAAGCAGATTCTTAACCCATTGTCATGATTTTAGGGTGGGCGAACCTTAGGCATGATAATTATAATAGGTGAGGCAAGACCCTTAGCTTATGAGAATTATGAGATTTGACTTGTTCGGTTGAGATGACTCTCCAACTTGTGTTATAGTTCTTTCAAAAACTCACAGTTAATTTTTTAAGAAACTTTATACCTATGTATATTTTGACAAATAAAAGGAATCAATATATTATTGTTATGAGTTCCACTTCATTAAATTTTTATATTTTTCAAATACCTTGAAGTTAAAGATTTGATCTTGTACTTATTTCTTCTTTACAGCCATTATGTTTATTATGCCCTCATTAAGTCTGTAGGACTTACCCCTATTATTCATATTATTCAGATCAGTAGGCAGTTGAGTAGTTAATTCTTGAGATTTGCAAACTTTCTCTTTTTTTGGTAAGCCTCCATTTTGTATTGGTGGGTTATAAGGTGTTAGACTCCAATATTTTGCAGCTATAAGGATAGAATGATATATTCTTTGATTTTGAATATAGTGATATAAATCATTCTATAGCTTATTTTGATAAATAGTTGAGACTAAATATATATATATATATATATATATATATATTAATCTGCCTGATTATATATTAAATTTATTAAAATTTTTATAGGTTATATTAAATATCAGGTTAATCATTTTTAGGGGAGAGTTTGCAGAATTTTCGGTAACTCCATTAAAGCATTTGTAATTATTGATTAAGATCTTTTAAGTTAGGCTTGCTAAGTTATGTGGATGTTGAGTTAGCTTAGCCTGCGTGCCGAACGGCTCGAAGTCGGGTCATGACAAAAGTAAAGGTAAGGGCTTAACATAGTAATTTATATTTGTTTAGCTAAAAGCGAAGGTCTATGTCCAACTGTTAGTCTCCACTGAGATTTTGTATTCACTACAAATATTCATTGTTTCACGCTACATTCTATAGTCTAAAATATGAGTATTTTTTTTTCCACACTAGCTTCTTTAGACTAAACAACACAAAGATAAACCCCCACAACAGCTATGTTTAATGATCAAGGTTAAAAATAAATAATAAGAGTATATGTCTAGATAGACTCTAAAATCACTAAGACAGTGGATCACAAAGTATTATAGAATTTTGAGGAACCTACACTAATATTTTTCTAAGTGTGCACAAGTGTACCAAAAAGAGTAGGGTTGAATGAAAAGCATATCACTATTCTTTTGCTTCTCAAGTGTTAGCATAGTCCAATGGAAATCATTCAACTTGAATCACTTATATAGGCTTGAAAAACTCTTCATTAGCACTCTGAAAAGGCTCCTCAGATGCACAATAGCCTACTAGCTGTTAGGCTTGTTATTTTTTGCGTGTGAAGAAAAGTTGTACTTGTGTGAAAGCGATATTCATGGTTTGAAATTACGGTTACGGTTACGATAGTGGTTATAATTACTGTAATTACTACAATGCGGATTGCAGCCTTTGCAATGTGAATTTTTTTTCAGTTTGTACAAAATGTAAAAAAAAAAGAAAATAATATAGCATTGTAACTATTAATATATCTCTATTTATAATCTTGTATAAGTTTTTACTCATTTTATAAGACTTTGTATTTATCCCTAATGCCAAATATGACATTGTTTAAATTTGAAAAAAAATACATACAAACCTCTGTTAGCCATGGCAACCATCACCCAAGAAGGAGGTGAATTGGGTGATTACAAATTTTTCAATTCAACTTTCACAAATACGCATTTTCATACAATTAATTAAAACATACAGCGGAATAGATTTAACAAAGATGTATTGATGTTGAATTCATGCTTGGATATCACTAATAATCTCAACTTCGCATACAATGTATTATGGCGAGTACATATAGAGCTATAGAGTAATATAAACCATGATTTGATCAACTTTGAACCAATTACAATGATAATGATATAAGAATTTTATATTAGTCAAATACAACATAGGTGAGTAGAGAAATCAATTCAACAAGCTAAGGGCCTGTTTGCTTTGCTCATTTTCTGTTTTTATTTCCATTGAAAATAGAAAATGAATGAAAATGTTTTCTTAAAAACATTTTTAAAAGGAGCCTAATTTAGAAAACAATAAAAAGATGTTTTTGTTATTTTCTTTTTGCATTCTCAAAATGCGGCAGCAGTTTTGTAAATAAAATGAAAACACCATTCTCCAAAACAGTAGGGCGTTGTTCACTGTTCATCTGCCGTCATGTTGTTCATCTCTCCCGTTTGTCTCTGTGGTTCGTCTCCAATAAATACAGAAATTAAAAATTATTTAAACACACTTTGCTTACAGATGACGATGTTGGAGAGGCTGCAAAAGCCCTTTGTTTTGGTTCATCTCCCCATCCTTTCATAGCTGAGATCCATTTGCTTGTCTAAAGTTCCATACATGACAGCTCGAGATTTTGCATTTGAGGCAATTCATAAATTCCCAATTAAATTGGCTCAGGCTCTATTTTATCCCTTTGTTTATAGCAATTTGAAACCCTCCTACTCATAATTCTCTACGAATTGGGTTACACTCCTCAGCAATTTCAATGCCTCAATTATTTTTCAGCCCCTTTCACTATTCCGTTTTTTCCATTATCTCACCCTCAACTTTGTCGTTAAAGGGATGCAAGTTACCATTAAATCCATCATAAGTTACCATCATCAGACTTGTTTTGAAAGTTGCTATGCACTTCTGTTTTGTATAGTGTATTCAATTATGAAATGGGTTGAATGTTTAATGGTGCTGTTATGTAAAGACTGAGTTTTTATTGTTGCAAATAAATAATTAGAAAGGTAGAATTAGTGTGTAAATATGATAAGGGAGCACAAGCCCAAATATATTAACCAAATATTTTAATGATTTTCATTTCGTGAAAATTGATACCAAAAATGTTTTCATCATTTTTATTTTTTTGAAAATGATTTACAATTTTGCAAAACAAACATATTTCTTAAATGTGAAAATTTGAAAATGAAAATTATTTTTAGAAAATGAAAACTAAGAATGAAAATAGAATAACGTTTTTAAAACCAAACAGAGCCTAAATATCAAGATAAAATCAAGTTAAATTGCAGTAGTATGGAATCAAAGTTTAAAAACATTAGTTTCAACACATATCCTAATGCATTTTGAGAGTCCAAAAGCTTTAAAAAAAGATTTTGAAAAATGTCATTCCACTTGGTCATATGTAAAGTTTCGTTGGACAAACTTGAAATATTTTTTAATAATGAGCTTAAATAATAAGAAAATTGATTGTCCTTACAAAGAACTTAAATCCTAAATATAATCTTTGAAAGTTCTTGGACTTGTTCCTCTTGTTTGTACTTGCTTGTAATCATCCAAATTCTTGAAGCACATAAGCATCCACATTCTCCCCTTCTGGAGTTGAGCATAATTAGAATATTTTACTTTCTTGCTTCAATGCTTACTATTACTACTTGGACTATTCTATAAGATATAATTAACTTGAAAATTATAATTAGTCCAAATGAATAATCCAATATTCTAATATTTATAATTCATAAATATATAACCTTAGAAGGTACATCATGCATATATAAATCACAATAGACATATATCCAATATTTGGTAATTAAGACACTTATCAAGCACTATTAGATATATTTTATAAATGATACTACATAGAGCTCATTGCATGATTCTTATGTGAAATACAACTTAATAAAATATATAATCATGCATAATCCAAGATAAAATCATTAAGTACATGTATGTAACACACTCAACATCTATTTATCATCATCAAAACACAACACATTGAATCTTAGGAATAAACAACCTCCTCAACTTTAAGTGATTTACAAATAACTATCATAAATAATGAAATGTTCTTATTAGATCCTTTAATTCAATAATTTATTATAATAGATCCTACCATCTAATATTAGTTAAATTTCTAATGGTAGCCTCTTTCACGTCACTAGCAAGTGTTTATAAACTTAAATTAATAATTTTTAAATTATTTTTTATTTCTTTATTTTTATTTTTAGATAGTTTTAGGCATTTTCTTTAGTTTTATTGAAATGTTTAAAAATAAAGAATAAAAATGAAAAATGATTATAAAATTATTAATTTAGGATTAAATACACATGCTAATCACGTGAAAGAACCTGTTGTTAGAAATTTAACTGAAATTGGACTTAAAGATTTATTAAACAAATCATTGAATTTAGAGACTTAATAAGAAAATTTCAAATTTACGGTGGTTATTTATAAATTACTTAAATTTGAGGGGATCTGTATGCTTTTTTTTCTTTAAATTTGATAATACCTATTTATAAAAAATTATAAAAATTATCAATTAACAATTAATAACTTTAACTTAAACTTTAATATATATGTTATTAATTATCTATTTTTATTAACCAACAATTAACTAATTAGCTTAATTATCATAAAGTTTTGAATTAATTTTTATTATCAATTAAGCCCAATGACATTTTGTAGGTTAGACTTCTTCCCTCTTCCTCAATTTTTTTCACAATCAAACACGAATTTTTCACGCTCCCTCTTCCCCAATTTTTTCTCCGTCAAGCACTCTTCCCCCAAAATTTTCACATTCCCTCTTTCACCCCAAAAAAAGAGAAAAAAATCGCACTCCCTCTCTTCTCCCAAATTTCTCAGGTTCCCTCTTCCCCTAATCATCTTCCTTTCCCCCTCACTTTGTCCCTCAGCCCTATCCCCTTCATATTTCTCCCTTAGTTCCTTTCACAAACCCCTCAGTCCAGCCATCCCTTTTCTTTCCCTTCTTTCTCGACAATCACCTATAAGCCATCCTTGAGAGTTTGAGATGGATGGGTGATGAACAGCTTGCTGCCTGCCTAATGGTCCGATCTACAAGTTTAAGAGGCGATATCTATATGCATAGGCATGGCGGTAGATGGAGTTTTTCAAGTCTCAGTCGCGGCATTGCAGCTGCAGCACCATTCCATTGTAGGATGTTTTTGTGATATTAAATCACACTACAATAGCTGTGTGATGCACAATATTGCAGTCATATCAAGTGATATGATTTACAATTTGAAACCACGGCGATATTGATTATGGTGCTTATAATAACTCTGCTCAACCTGACAAGACCCATCTCACTTTGCTCAACCACATTGTTTAATTCTTAACCTTGCTCAACTAAATTTCTTCAATTGTGACTCTTCTGAACTTGGCTCTTGCATAAGAAACTTTGCTCAACTTGTCTCCTTTATACATATAATTTGGTTAAGTATAGTGTCACCTTTCTCATCTTACAAAACATCTTTCTCTGTTTGTATCAGGGCAATGATTTTGATCAAATCTTATTATTGTTACTTGATGTTTCTTATCAACATTTCATCACTTTCAACTTAATTCTCACCATTCTTTTTCAGAAATGAAGAAATGTTGCAATGCTAGAGCTATTGAAATAGTTCAAAATTAAATAGTAATTCACTTGTATACAGTTAGAGATCACAACTGTGAAGAAGTTATATAGTTTACTAATCTTCAAAATTTGGTAAGTAGGGTGAGTTCAAGGAATATTATGGAGCTTACACAAGCAATACTAGCAAAAGAAGCTATTATTAGGTGTCCTTTTTCTTCAAGATGTTTACACCTTAAATTTTATCTAGACTTTCATTATCTTTCATTTCTTCTCTTAATTTTCTTTCTTTACAACTTTTTAGCTTTTTAAATATTTTAAAAAAAATGTATATGCTCATATCTAGTTTATTAACTTTTCATTTATATTTTACTTTTTCTTGTTTCAAGAAAAATTTATCTTTCTTTAAATGTTTTTCACATAAATGAATAAAGGTTAGACAGCCATTAAAATTATATATTTTAATGTAATTTATTATTTAATTTCAAAATGTCTTTTATATAAAATCATTGAAAAGTAAATTTTTTTGTTAAGATTGACTATTAAAATGGTTTTGGTTTAATAAAATATTTTTATTTTTAAATAATGATTTCACTCAATTGGTTGAAGGAATCTGATAAGCCACTTGCATTTCTCGTGTATAAGGGTTTAAATTATTTCTTTGATTAGCACTTTCACTTAATGGTCTTTCTTCTTCGATTATTTAAGTAGTCTCTTTTCACATAAGGAAAAAAAAGTCCTTGTACTAGACTTCTACTTGCTCTTTATGAGATGTCAAACATGTCATTGATAAATTGGAGTAATATATCCTTAGTATTATTTTTCATACCAACAAAAGTATAAATTTGATAGAAAATAATTTTTATACTATTTTAATTTGTAAACTTTTTAATATTATCAAATTTTAATTTTAATTCTACATTTTTCGCTTATTATGTTGATGATCCAGAAAATAATTTATTTGTTGTTGGAAAAACCCATTGAAAAGGAAGAAAGATTTTTGACTGAGAAAAAAAGTGATTTGGTTTATGTTTAAATTTGCGTTGGCGTTTGCGTAAATCCTATTCAAACTAAGCATAGAGCAATTGGATAATGTAGGCGATGCCAAAAATATGTTTTTTTTTTTTCTTTCTTGGGGTTAGAAACAAAAATTTTGAATAGAGTTGCTCTTTATCAAACTACAATAAACAACAGATAAACCCAAAAAGAAAAAACTACAATATATAGCAATTAAAAGATTTAGTAGTCCAGTCTGGTCATTAATTTTTCATCCCTCGAGTTGGAATTGTATCATAATGGTAAAACTCAAACCGATTTAACTGGTTGAACATAATAACTAATTTTCATATTGAAATCAGAAATTTTTTTATTAAATCCAAAAAACTGACCAGTTTTATAATTTTTTTCTCTTTTCTAATTTATATTGTCCAACTAATATTTTTGATTCGAATTGTCGACCTTATAAACGTGGCCCGCAATCAAATTGGCAAATACTTCATATTAACCAAATCAAATTCATTTCATATCTATTAGGTCCAAAAATGCATAATCGAAAAAATGACACGTGGCACAAGACCAGTGAATTGAAGGGAACGTGGCTTTAGAGCCACAAGCAATCTGCATTCAGAACCTCTCATCCTCGTCTCCGTGAAGCACCAACCGTTAACGAAACACAAGGCAAGCAAAGCAAAGCAAGCAAGCAAGGGATCCTGTACTCACTATTCTCCTTTCCGCAACTCAAACCACTCCCAGAGCTCCAAGAGAAATTAAGCATAAAACATGTCATTAGCCACCACCACTAGCGGTCACTCGTCTCTTTACTCTGCACCTGCATTGCCAAGAACCATCCAAATCCTGAGCAAGCAGAACCCAACCCCGTTTTCTCCCAGCAGCAAGTTCTTTTCTTGCAGAAACCACTCGTATTCAATTGCTTCCCATTGTTTGTCACATACCCATTTGTCAAAACCGTTCCTTTTTGTGGTTAAAGCATCGTCGGAGATTGAGTCGCAAGCATCGAAGCAGGAGAGTGAGAAGGGAGAGGGAGAAGAAGAGGCGTATGAAGAGTACGAGGTAGAACTGGAGCAGCCTTATGGGCTCAAATTCGCAAAGGGCCGGGATGGTGGAACTTACATTGATGCTATTGCGCCGGGAGGATCGGCTGACAAGGCTGGAGTCTTCACTGTTGGGGACAAAGTTCTTGCCGTCAGGTGGTCTTCATAACATATTCTCTCCCTCTTTCTAGTTTCTTTTCTAGGGTGAATTAGATACAAGGATTTGGAAATGAAATTTATCACTATGAAGGGTACTCAAATATGTCAATTATTTAAGAGGAAAGAGTATTAACACTCGTAGTAACCAAACTAGAAAACATAGTACTGAAGCATACAGTATGTAACGACTCTGAATTATGTTTTATTTGGATTAAGGTTGGTTATTCCATCCACTTTTGTTCAAACATGCTCTTAATTGTACTTGTATTGGTATAAGAGTGTAGCCCTTAATTTGTCAGAACATAAATTAGGAAGGTCATCGATACATGTAGTAGCCTAAGTACAAATGGCTGAAGCATGTAATGTAATGACCATTCTCAATGACTGTATGAGTCAGTGACTCATTAAGGGCTGTGTGGTCATGATGAATAGTACTTATGGTCCTAGGAATTCATTATGGTCCTAGCAAATAAATTTTACAAATTTGGGTACCCTGCATCATAACTGATTGTATTTCCCGGTATCTACTATCCATAGTTTTAAATTGCAGTTACTGCAATTGCAGGCGTTGTGGCTACTGCGATATGAGTTGCGGTCGCGGTGGCCATGAAATTTGTATACAAATAATATACTAAATATTTTTTAAAAAAGATTTTTATATAAAAACCGTTGCAATGTGGCTGTGATGCAACTGCTGTG
The DNA here is from genome assembly GCA_019955255.1 of Castanospermum australe. Classification (NCBI taxonomy): domain Eukaryota; kingdom Viridiplantae; phylum Streptophyta; class Magnoliopsida; order Fabales; family Fabaceae; genus Castanospermum; species Castanospermum australe. The sequence goes on from NSJW01000022.1 coordinate 428,620, forward strand.
GTGTGAATGGAGATCACCCCACAATTACGGGGTGATGCGGTTGCGGACACTACCACAACCGCAATATTGCGGGCGGATCACGTCATGCGGTCCGCATTTTAAATCTATGACTATCTAATTATCCGTTTCCTACTTTCAAGTAGTGTATGACTTCTTCGTCATCATTAAGAAGTTCTGTATCTTAAAGCATTTTGAATTAAACATCTTTAATTCTGCATATAATGTGGCTATGAATTTATTTGAATTCTGGTGGTACTCCTTCAGTTAAATTCATTGAATTGAATTTTTTTAGCCGGGTGTCTTGACAGCACCAGAAGCAAACACTTGTGGTCCTTGTGGGTTATCTAACTTCAGAATGTGACACAAGAAGCTTTTAGTGGAAATTGAAATCCAATAATTTGGATAGAGACAATTCAGAACTCAGCCTCTTTGGATGAAAGTTGTCTGAGCCAATATGGAGGATTTAATCATGTGCAATGAAAGCTGAGCAAGTTGACACCATGCCAACAAATATTGGCTTGCTACAAGGATAAGGATATGGACCCCCTTCCCCTACTTCCCTCCTATCAAATTTTTATTTAAAAGAGGTTCATCAGATGCAATATAGTCAAGGATAGTTAATTGGAGGCCTTATTTAGTCAAGGATGACTTACGATAGTAAATTTTGGTATTGCTTTTGAAATCTTGTGATGTGTCACCCCATTCAAATATGACCTCTGAAGACTTTAAAATGATTTAGGCATATGATACCCAGGTTTCCGTGTGGACAAGAAATTATCGTATACAAGGGTTGTCTTTTTGTATGTACTAACTTCAAAACTCTTTGCAAAGAAAAATTAATATTTGATTCATAATGTTTAAGTGGTTGAGATATGACCAAAAAGTTCAATATCTGCAGTGCAGTTTTTGGGACAGAAATTTGGCCAGCTGCAGAATATGGAAGGACAATGTACACAATTCGCCAGAGAATTGGCCCATTATTCATGAAAATGCAGAAGAGATACGGTTAGTTCATTATGTATGTTAGATAATAATGATAGACTATGACTTTATGCAGATATAGCATTATCGCTGTATGTCTCACAAGTGGTAGTCTTGTCGCTACTGAACTTTGCTGGCTGATCCCTGAGCCATGGTTTCACTTTTTGACAGGAAAGATAGATAATACTGGTGAATTAACAGAAAAGGAAATTATTAGAGCTGAGAGGAACTCTGGTGTAATCAGTAACAGAGTGAGGGAAATTCAAGTAAGTATTATGATGTTAAAACTGCAAATAGGTACTCCTTAAAATATTCACACCTTTCTGTGTAAGATATTTTCTCTTTCATAGAAAGCGATCACTACTGTATTTGTAAATGAGGTACCACCACTGTCATTCCTCAAACTTGCAAAAATTTCAGATGCAAAATTACTTGAGGAAAAAGGAACAGAAAGAGCGCAGAGAAAGGGATTTGAGAGAAGGATTACTACTATATAAGTAAGACTTGTCATCTCAAAATCATGTTCTTTCTGACCCTCCTTTTTGGGCCCATATTCTTTCTGATCCTCTTTGGTTTGTTTAGTTTTCATTTCTTTCCTACATTTATCTGGCCCTTAACTCTTCATAATGCAAGTATAAACTTTCAAAATGATGAAATGCTACTTCTTGTCTGAAAAATTCTAATTTCATGGATGTCATTATTTCCACAAGTGTGAAATTTATTTACTATTTCTGTAAAAAAAAAAAAAATCATTTCATGATCTATGATCTTCAAGGTTGTGCTAGATTTAGTAAATTTTTCCTTAGGATATTGAAATATAGAATTACAGATAGGAGACTTGCTTCATGTTTGAGTTGTTTGACCAGGGACACGAGAGGAACAAACATTTATATAAAAATTGTAATAAACATTTTGATTGTTAACTGTCTTCAATTGATATCTGATCCTTCAATAGCTAAAGTTTTGGGAATTTTTAGTTTTTAATCTTGAATTATTTCCTTTCTATTTCTCAGTCATTTCCCTACTTGAATCCTTGCATGGCCAAAACAAATATTTTAAACAAAAAATTACATCATCTTTCAAGCACACAATTTGCATTATATCTAAACTAAATGACTATTCTACCTGACCTCAAAAAAAAAAAAAAAAAACCAAAGACTATGCTGCCTACCTGAGATTCTTACTGTGCACTCTGTTCCTGGATTAAATGGTGAAGGAATGCCAAATATGAGGAAGCGCTAGAGAAATTTGAGTCTGTTTTGGGATCGAAGCCAGAATCTGAAGAATCTGCAGTTGCAAGTTACAATGTTGCTTGTTGTTACTCTAAGCTAAACCAGGTATATGTTTGATCCCATTATAAACTACATGTTGCAGCCGTTCACTACTAGGAACATGCAGTTGGTCCTGGATTATACTTGTTGAGTGGATTTAGTCCCTGGTTTATACTTGCCGAGTGGCTTTAGTCCCTGGTTTATACTTGCTGAGTGGATTTAGTCCTTGGATATGTGAGTGACTAATTCGGCCATTCAATAATCTAATAGTCCAATATAGGGGAATACTGTTTCCTACAAATCTGATTTCTTAGAACGACTTGCAAATTGAAATTTTCTTTGCGTTTTGACATATGGTTGGTTTGCTTTTATTTACTTTTTTTTTTTCTATTTGTTACAGTTGATTGAAAAAAGAGATAACTGACCCATAGAGTGAATTCGTACGAAACTATTCGTGAAAAATAGCATTCCTCAATTGTATATTGTATTTTTCCTTTCATTTTTATCAGACATAGCATTATCAAAACTGGCTAACATTGGCTTAAAACATCTGATATCTAGTTTTACACCTGCTAGGCTAGGTTATCACGCCAAATCACCTTTGACCAATAATAAACAAAACCAATGAAAATAAGTCTCCTTTTTATCTTAATTTGCCTCAATGAGCATCTGCTCCTACAAAGCATTATTGTATGTAATTGAATTTCCAACAAAGAGCATCTGCTCCAAAAAAAGAACAAGAGGACAAAAACAAAAAGAGCATCTGAGACTCTGTGAGTTATTATATGCTCATATTTCTACTAATAACTATAATATTCTTCTTTCTGATTTGTCCATTACTCTTGCCTACAAAGGATCCAGTCCTTCTGTATATTTTTCTATCTAATCATATACTAATAGAGTAATAAATTTCTCAAACAGACTCAAGCTGCACTTTCTTCACTTGAAGAAGCTTTGAATGCAGGATTTGAAGACTTTAAGGTAATCAGACAACTGTAAGTTATATTATTATCACTTTCTTACATTGGCAAAGCTGTCTAACATTGTTCTTTTAACAGAGAATCAGAACTGATCCTGACCTGGCCAATGTAAGGGCAACAGAGGAATTTGATCCGCTAGTGAAGAGATTCGATGAATCATTTATCAATGAGAATGCCATCAATGCCATTAAATCTCTTTTTGGCATATTTAATAAGAAATAAGAAAAAATCTTGCCATTCAAATTGAAGGACCCAGTGTGCAGACACCAGCATTCAATGGAGCTGACTAAGCAGTTGCTTGAGCAATATGATGCAATGGCATTTTATTTTCCACGTATAACTTCATAGATAACTACAGGTCTCTCATTTACTTAAACTAAAAAGAAATATAAAATTATTGCTGGCCTCTACTTAGTAGCTTATACTTTTAGGAGGAGAGTTAGTCCTTCACATGGTTGTAGAACCTTTATGAGCATTAAATTAACTTTCAGCACAAAGTTGTATGAATTGTCCATCCTTCAAACTTTAGTTTGCCAAAGAATCATTATTTATTAGTTTTCAGGCAGTGGATTTGGCTCAAAACCGGAGATATTAATATGTGTTTTCTTGTTTATACATGTTACTAGTCATACTCCTTCTCTCATAAAATAAGACAGTAAAGTTACTCGTGGAGTATTGAGATAGTAGTAGTGAGTTACGCTTTCAGGCATAAAGATTACAGTTTGATTCTTAAAAGTCGCATTTTATGAAGAGGATTATATCATTATCTCTCCTGGCCTAGAAAGATTAAGCTTATAAAACAGTTAAAATGAGTCAAATATGTTAAGACAGTAAAGTTGGGAAGCTAGTTCAATGCACTTCCTCTTTCTTTGTGAAAAACAAAATGTGGTAATCATTTTAAAACCTTCAACCTTCATTTTTTACCAAATCATTTTATTACTTCATTTCAATAGAATTGACAGTAAAACTGACGGCATAATGTGCAAATTTTGCAATAAACCAAAAAGAGAAATAATAACTTCTATACTTTTCTTGAGTCCAAACAAGAAACATTTTTTTTATCAACATAACTATTGCATCTTTTGTAAGTATGTTCAATACTCCCGCGCGTGTGCACATAAATACAAAACATATGTAAATTTTTTAATAAATTATTTTAACCTCCTCTCTATTTATTTGTTTTTTTTATAAATATCTCTCTATTTTCTAAACTTATGCAGACCTCCCTTCTCGAAGGAGGTATGTGTAGCATGTTTTTAAAATATAAAAGAGGTTTATGTAAGTAATTATAGAGTATGTGTAAATGTTTTAAAATGCTTAAAGGGATACATGTAGGTTTTGAAAATAGAAAGGGATTTATGAAAAATTGATAAATAGAGGAGATGTTAGAAATAATTTACTCTAAATTTTTTGTCTCCGTTCTTTGTTTCTAACCTTGTCCTGTGCTAACAACTCAACAAAAAAAAAAATCTCTTAATTTATAAAGGAGTTAATGTTAATTAAGAAACGTATATTTTCTGAATTATCAATACTTAATTAAGGAGGATAGAGGATTTGACAACTGACACATTGTTACTTGATCTGATTTACTTCCTACTTGAATTTCGTTGACTCATTTCTCTATTTGCATACAGTCACAAACATCTCCGTAAACTCTTGCATCAAGGAAGCATGAATATGAGCAATGTACAGTGAGTATATATCTCAATAATCAAAGTTTTATTGAAACGAGTACTGTGAAGAACTCGGGGAAGCAGAGATCATGGTACAAAATGAAATAAAATTCAAGTAGAGTAGTCTAATATAAGCTGACAACTTAGATTAGAATATGGCTAGAGGTGGACGGGTTGAAGACGAATTGGAAGTCCTTTTGATGGTTCTAGCATGGGATCATACTGAAACTTCTCGTTAGGAATCAATAAATCCCACTTGAATCGTTTCACCATGTTATGCATGAACACAAGTATCTCTAGCCGAGCAAACTCTTTCCCCAAACACATTCGAGGTCCTCCTCCAAACGGACAGTATGAAAAGGGTGCAGGCCCTTCTGCTTCAAACCTTGAAGCATCAAAACTTTCAGGATTCGAGAAGAGTGCTGGATCCTTGTGTGATGAACCAGTGTTCCAACACAACTGTCAAGAAGATCATAAGCGTTTGAAAAGATTCAAGACATTATCAATATCACACATGGCTCTCTTTTCTATCATGCATGCACTTGTTTTACAGGTTTTTTTTTTTTCTTCTTTTTCTATTTGTAGAGAAGTATTGCAGTGTTACACGTACTTCCTTTCATAGTATATATCTTTTATCACCAGCAGTCAGCATAGTTGAACCTCAAAAAAATGAAGGAAGCTTTTTGTCCAAGTTAAGTTATTCATGGAAACAAGAACAGAAACAAAGATATAAAGAAGATTTTAAAAACTTACTAAAAAAATTAGGGTTAAAATGAACAATTATAGTTACATCCGATTTATATGTTGGTCTCTGTAATTTTTTTTTTATATCAGTCCTTATAGTTTCATTTATTTAAATTTTGGTTCCTACCATGTGTTTATATTTTTCAATTATTTAAATTTTATTTACTATAGTTTTTATTCATTAAGGTATTGCTCCTTATTTTTTTGAAGGATTGCTTTCTATAATTTTTCATTATTAAGATATTAATTCCTCATAAACAAAAACTTAGATAAGTGAAACTATAGGGAACGATATTCAAAAAAAGAAATTACAAGATCAAAATCTAAATCAGGTGAAACTATAAGAATTAATTATTTATTTTAATAAAAAAAATTAGTAGCTTGATTTAAGTTGGTAGTTAATTTAAGAATAGAAGACTAATAATTGACAGTAAGGTAGCAAAATTTTGAAGTATGGTTGTAACATTTCTTCTCTGTTTAGCCCTGGTGTCAAGTGTATTGCATTAGCAGCTTTAGGATACATATGAAAATACAAATTTGATGCATGAGTGTGAGAAGTTAAAATTACAGATGGGATGGCATTTACAATCATGAATGAGAGCTACTCAAGTCCCAAGGTAGGATTGCAATGAATGCAGAGTGAAGAAAGTTTTTCAAGAGAGATTGAATCATGGTTCTAAATTGCGATTGAGATTGTCGATACTGTTATGTTATAATTGTAAAAATTGTGAACAATTGTGAAAAAATACAATTGATGCAGTGCAATTAAGGTAGTGTTGTGATTATGATATCTTTCGCAATAGTAATATTGCAGTCATAATTTAAAATCATAAATAGAAAGTACCTTCCATCCTTTAGGAATGTCATAGTCAGCATAGGTGAAATCGTTCAACGCTTCTCTGTAAGAACCAGTCACAGGTGGTGACAGCCTGATGACTTCACATGCAACATTCCAAGAGTATTTCATTTTCTGAACATCCTCCCATTGCAGCAACTGCCCTGCTTCTTTCCCTTGTCTAATTTCAAGTTGCTCTGTGATAAAGACAACTTAAACATTTATCCTCGTCAAGTTTAGGTAACAGTTTGGACGAGAGATTAGGAAGGCAAAATAAGAAAATGGACCCTTATTTGGAAGTTATACGAAAGGAAGAGGAGGAAATAAAGATTTTTAAATAATTTTTTTAAAATTTTTTTATTAATTTTTGTGAACATTTTAAAATTTCTTAATTTTAGATGATTTTGAGATTTAAAATATTCAAACAATAGAAATTTAAAATGTTTATAAAAAATTATCAAGACAAAGTTTTAAAAGATTATTTAAAAATTCTTATTTTTTTTAACTTCTGTTATACAACTTTCAAACAAGAGAAACCTGACTCCAAGATACCGCAGAAAAGTAAACATGTTTGAAGGATTTCATAGCAAACCTTTCAACACCTGTTCATGGACTTGAGGCAACTCCCCAAGATACTTCATGACCGATGATAAGACTGATTTGGAAGTGTCGTGGCCAGCAAAGAGCAACAGTAGTATGTTATCAATAATCTCCATTTCGGTCAGAAACCTTCCACTGGGGTCACATGTTACGAGCAAATGTGACAGAAGGTCTTGGCTTGGTGACACCCTCTTCTCTTCCAAATCCAGTTTCCTTTTCTTTATGATCGTCTTTAGTTCCTCCTTTATTGCACGTGCAGCATTCGTCGCCCGGCGAAACCTTGTTCCGGGCAAGTTGACGGCGAAGCTAATAATCCCTTTAAGAAATTCATCAAATTGTGACGAAAGCCTTGAAACTTGGATAGAGTCTTCAATGTCCCAAAATAAGCTACAGGCCAATTCAAACGTGTATAGCTTTACTGTGGAATACACAAGCACCTGCTCCTTTCCTGCACAGTTGGAAAGTAATATATATAAAACTATTGATCATGGCATTAATTATTTTTCTAATGAATAAGTAATCTTACTAGATAAAAGAAAATAAATAACACGGTCAAGTAACATTGTTTCATAACCAGTAGAATTTTAAAACAGGGAGATATATATACATATAAATATATATATGGCCCTCTAAGATCAATTCTTTATTTCAGGGGACATGTGGAAATAAAAGTTTCTAGTTTGTGTATATATGACCTTGTACCTACCATGGAATTAATGCTTAATCATATATGCAGTTGTGAGCTGCCTCTATGCTCCAATCCTGCCCCCCTCCCACCTCATCAACCAGTTATATCACACTATCAATGTCTTGCTTCTTGTGGTTGATCTATGATACATAAAGTTAATCAAACAAGGTATTAATTAATTAACTAGCATGCAGATGGTTCTACACTTCTATTAATTAACTATCATTTGGATATATTATTAGGTATGTTTTGACTACATCACATTTTGCTTTCATGATCCCATAACCATGATATATTTAAAAATATCACTATCCCCAAACTATCAGTCCATTTCATCACATATTACAATTAAAAAAAGTGTTCTTGAATATTCTTTTTAGTAATTTTGTTAAAAAAGAAGTGTTTTTATTCTTTTTTATATAAATAAATTTAAAAGTTCTATTTATTATTTAAAAGTACTTTTTAAATATTATATTTATATGTAAAATTAATTTTTTTTAAAAAAAAACAAAAGCTCTACTAAAAAAAAGACCTATAAAAAAAATACTGTTTTCACGACTATCAGAAGCTGTGAGCTGTTTTGTTGCATTCCATACCTTCCCAATGTGTGCTTATATGGCGCTGTGCAATGGTATCCATTTTAGGCAAGTAATTTCTGAGTGCTTCTGGATTAAGAAAACTCATGAGCAACCTTTTCATCATCTTGGCTTCCTCACCAACCTTATTAACCAGAGACAACCTTAACAGCTTCCTCACTGAGCTCGGCCACCATACTTGGACATGCTTGTTCTCCTTGCTAAATAAGAACTTGTTCCCATCTGGCCCACAAAACATCATAAAAGGCTCTCCAAGCATTGAAGTCTTGAACACCCTTTTGTCATATTTTTCCATTCTCTCTTTTATGAACCTCTCAGGGTTGCCCTCAAGGCCTGATCTCAGAAACTCAAAGGTTTCTCCAACAATTGGCCATCCTAAGCTTCCCGGAGGAAGATGCAGTTTTGGGTGCTTTCTGTGTTTGACAATTTTAGTGATGAAATGCAGAGAAAGAACAAAGAGGGCCAAAACTGCTGGCAAGATTAGAAGCTTAGCCATCTCCATAAGCTAAAGTAGTAGTAGTTTGCGAGGTCTTTGACAATGGACAAAGGGCAGAGCAGAGAGTGAGAAAGATAGTTCAGGGACCAGGAAGATTGAGTTGCAAAGCCTTAGAGCCTTAAACTTGGAACTCCAAGGAGATATTTTTAGACTCTTTCAGTTTTCTTCATCTAATTAAACCAAAACAGGTTACTTGCTTATCATGGTATTCTATTTACGATATATGTCCCTCTTCGTTTTTTAATTAAGATTTTAAATTGCAGTTCACAGTTGTTATTTAGTTACAATTACGACTATTGCAAGGGTTGCGACTATGGCACTACATATGATAAGACAAAATTGAAAGTGAGCTCACAAGTGGAAGCAAGCATTAAGTGAAATGGGGACAGAACAATTCCATGGCTTACCAAGTGGGAATACATAGGCCATCACATCGGCAAAGGCACTTGTTCCCATGATGAATTTGTATTTGTCTAAACACAACGGCGTTGCGACGTTAATTTTTTTTTAAATACTAGTATTTTTAATTTTTCCTGTGTCTTTTTTTTTTTTACGAGAGTATCACTATTCTTTCATAATTAATGGTTAATATTTAATTATATATTTCACTTAGTTAAAATATAAATATCATATTTATATTTTAATACTCATATTTTAATTAAGTGAGACATATTATTAAATATTAATCATCCATTAATAGAGATACTGGCATCCTTGTAAAGCCAAAAAGTACTAAAAGAATCTCTGTATCTTTAATTATTAAACATTAAATGTCTAAAATTTATTAAATACAATCATTAATTAATAAATAATTAATAGTCAATCAAAGACAGATACTATATACAACCAAATGGAATTATCTCTGATGTCGCATGGTAATCTCATTTTTTGATTTACTTTTAATTTTTCTCATATCATTTTTTATATTTGAATAATTTTTTTTTGACATTTAATTTGAGTAATTCTCATTGTAATGCTATACAATTTTTGTTTTTATGAAGTTATTTTCTGTGTATTTTTATCAGGTTATTGGTTGCTCTCTCTCCCTCTCTCTCTTCATGTCTGTGCACATGATGCTGTTGGAAAAGTAATTATAATTAAGTTTTATTTTTATTTCTAATTTATATTTAGTAGTATATAAAATTTATTAAAAATATAGATAAATCATATATTATAATATTAGTGTTTTTTATTATGTTCAAAAGTAAAAAATACAAATTTACCTACCTAAAAAATATATATAAATACTATAAACACTTACTTAGTAAAAATATTATTTATCTTTGATCAAATATTATTAAAATTATATTATCTTAATTATAAAAGAATAATATAAAAAATATTAATTATAAAAAATAAAAATCTTTAAATTCCACAAAAGCATAAGCTAATTTTAAAATAAATAAGTAGCAAAGCAATGCCCACTCAAAAGAATTATTTAGCAATGCGGCATTACCATTTATGTTTTTTTCCCTCTCCCTAATCACTACTGTAAATGAATAATGATTCTCCAATTACATAACAAACCTCGATATACTTGGCTAGGAAAAGGCCACCTTAATATTTAGCAACATGTGGTCTCTCTGGAGGCAAAAAAAAAAAAAATCATACCCATTATCTGTCTCTAACTCTCATTCCGTACAACTGCTAAACTTTTGGAGATTCTACGTTAAGTGACCCCCAATGTCCCAGTGATTTCTTATTAATATTTTTATATTATTATTTTAATTTAGAAAATGACTTTTTTACTTGAGGACATGATAACCCTTAAAAGATAAGTTAGTATGACCCAAACTTCTGTCATATGCAATGGTTAATATTAGTCAATGAAATTATTACTTTAATATTAAAAGCAAATCTTTAATTAACAGATTTGTTTGGTTAAGAAGCTATACTAATTATTTCGTCTGTTTGGATTCGAACAGTGAATAATCACTTATTAATTCTTTTAAATGCATGCATCAATTTGATGTGAGGTGTATGTTTTAAGATCGTTTAAAAACAATTTAATTAGTCTTACATTTAATGTACAATTTAATTTGAAAATACTCATGATTATCATAAAAAGAAATTCTTAATCATGAATATGTAATCACTATATTTTTGTTTTTGGCCATTTGTAATCACTATATTAAAATTCATTAAACATTGAGAAAAAGAAAAGTTTACAACTAAGAAACTGTCATGGAAATACTTCATATTAGCACATATCTTCTTTATTTAATATTAACGTATTTGTTTGTTATTCCCCCTTCTCGCATTGATCAAAGTTAGACGCAGTTGTTCCTACAACTAGGTTATTGACAGATTATACACAAAAACTCCAAAGAGTATGGTATATAAATATTGTTATGGAAAGGAAGAAGACTAGGAAAAATGTCCAACAAACTAGGTGAGAGGTTTCATTCAAAATGATACATAACTAGGAATCACTATCTATAGATACTAATCCAACCTTATATTTAAAATTGAGTCCTATTACTTGAAAGTATGCTAATTTATTATGTTATTTGTTCTATTTAATTTACACGTAGTCTTTTTATCAAAGCCACATGTATTTTTTTTAACATATCTTTTTATTCTCTTTCAGTCTCAACTCTTATTTATATCTATCTAAAATAAAAAAAAAACTTTATAAATTACTTTTATTATAAAAAAATCAAAACTAAAAACGATGACAGTGCGTATATTATTTATTAAAATTATATTCTTATTATTTAATAGTAACACATGAAATCTGGTAAATAAAAAGATAAAAATTAAAAACTGAGTTCATTTTAAATATTAATACATTCCTGTTCCACTTTCATTTCTAATATCTCAAAACCACACCATTTAATCAAAAATTAACTTATAATATTTACATAAAAAAAAGTAAAATATTAATAATATATGTAGAATACTTATGCATTATGATTAAGATGTTTTAAAATTCCTATGCAACACACCTGGATCTCACTAATATGTTAATTATGTATAATTTGACGGTCAAATTACTGAAAGTTATTTTCTATATGAAATTATTAAATTTTATAAATATAACAATACGGATAGGATAAATATTTTGTAAATAATTTAATTTTAATCAAATGTTGATGTCAAATTTTGAATATTTTTTCATTAATGGAACGAAATGGAACAAGTAGAGATGGACTAGAAAAGGATGGAAAAGAATGGAGTAAAGCTATTTCCCCATTATTTGGAAGATTAATAAGGGAACGAAATGAAACTTCATTATCCTTATTTAAAAGTTCAATTATTAAAGAATTAAATAGAATTATTATAATTTTTAACTTTTTAAATATCCCTTTTAATTTATTGAAAAATGAACAAAGATACCTAATGAGGAGGAAAGATGTAAAATATTTGTTTTTGACTTATAAAAAATTTTAGTTCCCCCATTCCACCTCAATTTTGAAGGAAAAAGAATTTCAGCTTTTGAGGAGAAGAGAGAGCAAATGGATTTCCTTTGAGTTCCTTTACCTTCCTATTTATTTTTAAACTCCCAAACAAGGGAACTTGTTTCTCTTCCCCTCATTTCTTTTCCATTCCCCTCATATAATCTTTTTTAAAAACATTACATTGGATTGAAAATATATTTCACACACAACATACTTAAAATATTTCATATTTATTTAATATTATTTTGGCTTAAATATTTTTTTAGACCATACAAAATTGAATTTTTTTTTTTTGGTTTTGGTCTCTACAATTTTAAAATTTCATAGAATCTTGAACATTTCTATTTCCTTCCCCCTATTGTTCCTTTTGTTACAATTCTATCTATGTTTGGATATTTTTTTCATTAATGGAATGAAAGGAAACAAGTGGAGATGGACTCAAAAGGGAAGGAAAGAAATGGAATGAAGCTACTTCCCCATTGTTTGGAAGATTAATAAGGGAACAAAATGGAATTCTATTATCCTTATTTGAAAATTCAATTATTAATGAACTAAACAAAGTTATTATCATTTTTAACTTTCTAAACAACCATTTTAATTTATTAGAAAATGAACAAAGATACCTAATGAGGAGGAAAGACATAAAATATTTATTTTTGACTTACAAAAAGTTTTAGTTCTTCCCATTCTACCTCAATTTTGGAGGGAAAAGAAATTAGGCTTTTGAGGGGAAGAGAGGGGCTTGAGTTCCTTTCCCTTTCTATTTATTTTTAAACTCCCAAATAAGGAAAGTTGCTTCCCTTCTCCTAATTTTCTTTCCATTCTCTTCATTACCTGTCATCCAAACATAGCATGTCATCCTATATTAAGAGAGAACGCTATCTTCCTACAGTTTTCGAGTGTGTTTAAATTCCCTATTCTGCAAGAGCCCTAATATTTTGAAACCCTAACTCAGATTCTGGTGCAAAATCCCCAGTGAAATCATGTCTACCTCCTATCGTGCTTCCTCTTTGTCTGCTGACGGCCGGAATGGAAGGAAGATTTGTGGTTGTGGGGTGAGGGCTACTTTTCTAACCTCATGGACCAAGGAAAATCCAAGAAGAAGATTTTCACGATGCCCACATTGGAAGGTGATGATGTATGCTGTGTTGATTTTTGGTCCTGCCCAATATGTTTTCCTAAGTTTGACTTAGTGGGTGTGGGTTTTTTCAATTGAAAACTCAAAATGGTAACCAATAATATACCTATCTATAACCACGATTTTAAAGCGGAATGTGACAGGAAATTCATAGTTTAAACAAGTCATTAATTACATATGATTAAGTAATTAAATCAGTTTGATAGGTAGTTAATCTCAACTATGTAAAATACGTGAGGCCAACCCTTATGTGCAACTATCATTTCTCTTGATAACAACCTTATGTAATCCAACCTTATATTAATTTGTTGCAGTTATTAGATTAGTGCAGTCATATGCTTCTCTTCATCCTTGAAGGTCTGAACTCTAAGGCTTTATAGTCTATTATTATAAAGCGTAGCCTATTGATCGAGATGGTGTCGATCTTTCTTTAGGGTCCTATTGATTGTGATGAGATTCTTTAGCCTCTTTCATGTTCCACTACACGCCAAACAATACCTCCAAATCTCGTGAGGAACGTGTAATGATCTTTTGGAGATTAGTACTCTAATACTGATACTCTGATTATATTTGAAATAATTAGTAATTGTTGGCCTTATAAACTTCAAATTAGAAAGTTAAAACTTTAGTGGCGATTACTCTTTACTCTCGTCTAAGTTGATATCAGTGTGTTGTCAATCATTAAAAAGCATCACTCTTCTCTCTTAGTTGACAAGCATCACTCTTCTTTTTTTTTTTTAGTTCAATCTTTACTTTATTTTGTAGCCACTATGACCTAAACAAAGTGGTACTGCAAGAGTTAGAGTGCTTCTGCCTTTTAGAAATTATCCATATATTCAGGCATATAAAAATAATTTTTATTTGATGATCTTTTTTTTTATTGTTTCAAAATTAGTTTCACACCTATTTATTATTCACATAGAGTTTAATTTTATTGTAGTATTATTTGAAAGGAAATAAGATTTGCTAATATCTTTTTAACGGATGATAAAATTGAAAATACATATATTATTTCTATAATATAGTCATGTCTCACTGGATCCCTGTATTATTGTATGGATCCCTGTATTATTGTAATAAGGTAGTATATTCTATTATATACTTGTTTATTTCTTAAATAAAAATTATAGGTTTACTTAAATTATATTATGAATTATAGGGGAAAACATGAAATATATATCTAGCAATAGAATAATCAATGGAGTCATAAAAGTTTAAAAATAAAATATTAGGTAAATTACACTTCTCCAGTTTGAGATTTGCTATTATAATACTAAACTTAATTTATAATGAGATTTAATTTTGATCAATTATCAATGTAAAGTGTTTTCTACACTATAATTCAAATCACATGTTTGATCTTTGTATTTTTAGGTAATTGTTATCTTAATCAAATTCTTTTAATAATTTAACAATACATAGTTGGATGATAATGTAAATTTTTTTTACACTGATGATCAAAATTAAACTCTATATATTATTAGTTTTAAGGTTAAAAAGAATATTTTATTTATATGAAAGTTAGTCAATTTGGCCAATAGCCGTGAAGCATAGATTTTAGGCAAAAATTACATTTAGTGTCGTGTAAGAAAACCTTAAGAAGGTGGAATATAATTTACCTTAATATTAATACATTTTGTTCCCACTTCCATTCTTATTTTTTCAAAGCCATGTATTATTTAACGAAATATTACCTTATAATATATACAGAAAAATAAGTGAAACATTAATAACATATGCAGAATACTTATGCATTATGGTTAAGATATTTTAAAATACTCGTGCAAGATACAAATTACTAACTAGTATTTATTTATGCCTTAGATAAATTTTGCTCTCAAAGTGCATCTTAAAAAAAAGTACCTTTAAAACATATAAATCATAATATTAAAAAATATATAACATATTATACTACTAGGAAGTTATTTTAAAACAATAAAAATTATCTTCTTATACTTTAATTTTATAAAAAATAAAAATATATATAATTAATTAATAGACTTGTCACCATATAATTCTATAAATAATTAAGCTTAATTAAAATTTAAGTGAATTTTGTATTTGTATAAATATATAAATGATATACCTCAAGTGATGTGAAAATAGTATATTCTTTTCCAGACAATATGTTTGTGGAGGATTAGTTGTTATATCAAATCATCCCTGAAGCTGTGAACACCAGTATGAGATGAGTGGAGGTGTGTCATGGATAATGCAAATCAAATGGTGACAAGGTTGACAACTTGTTTTGAAACTGTTGAAGACAAAAACTTAAATTTTGTGCGGTTGATATTATCCAAGAGGAGATAGCCTATCGTATCGTCTACCTATACATCAATGCGACGAAGGTGGGTGTTATCATTTGGATACGATCCACACATTTTCTCAACTCAAACACTAGTTGATCGCAATAAAAATAAATTATAATTTAAAGCGAATTTTATAACTTGTAATATTAAGTATTTAAATGTTAAATTTATTTTTTTGAAAATTTTTTTGCCTAATTAACACTCTTAGTTTAAAATTACATGAATAATTACTTATATAATTTTTATGTACCAAAAAAATCTACGCATTTTCTCATCCTTTTATCTTATTTGGGGACTTGGTGTCTAGGACTATTTTTCGTAGCAATTTTCGATCATTTCATTTTAAGGTACGCGACCACTGCACAGGAACAGAAGCGTATATTCCACTCTTGCTTTATTTTCAAGGCCTCATTTGAGTTTTATTCTTCTTATTCCACTTTTGTTGAACAAGCACTATCTGGGGGAAGTGTCGTTCTTCAATTAATGTACATGTCAACTCCTGCCTTATTTTGAGAGTGGACACACTTTATTATTTTATTAAACGTTATAAAATGTAATTTAATTTTGATCAATTTAGTCATTAAATTATAATTATATTTTTTATATGTTAGATTCTGAAAAAAAAAAGAACATCAATAATTATATAACTAAATAGTTTGGAAATTTTTAATATTTAAAAAGTATATATTATGTTAGTTTTCAAATATATTTAATATAGTATAATTAACATAATTTTCGAATAATACAAATTTTTATTTGTATGATACATGATATAAGAGTTTTTTAATTTAATGTATGCTTGAATATTTTTGATAAATTCATTAAGAAAAAAGTATATATATTTTGAAAAATATGGACAACAAGGTTGAATATTTTAGAAAAGTGTGTGAATTTTGGAAAAAAAAAAACTGTTGTTGTAACATCCTCTAAAACTATGAAAGATACATTGTGCATAAATTATGCATGTGAGTGTGTTGATTTATGTGTTTTATGTGCTTAGAAACTCATTAGAATTTTAAAAAAGGTTCAAGCATTATAATACATGTTAAAATAGAGTGAGAAAAATAAAGTCTAATTAATTAAGGTTAATAGTTTTGAAACCCACTAGAGTAACCCAAAAAGCCTAAAACCTTAGAAACTAGGCTAACCCAAAGAATTAAGGCCCAAGTCTAGTTAAGAAACAAACTATAAGAAAACAAAAATCTTCACTTTTAAGGAGTATGTCACGTGAAAGATAGAAAAAAAAAATGAAGAAGAAAAGTGAAACAAGTAAAAAATATTCTTTAAGCTTTATTCTTAGACATTAATGCACATGAAATAAACTAAAACTTGTGAACAGACTAAATATATTAGCGAAATAAGACAAAAAGAGAAACTTCGAAGTAAATTTCTAGGAAAAAATGGTGAAATTGCTTATTTAAGAAGGATTATAATATTCTTAAAATAATTATCCATGAATTAATGAACATAGGACAAGTGAGTCTTCTCGCAAGGAACCAAGGAAGTCACGTGAGATAGTTAGGAAATTGCTAGAAAGAATCCTATAAGAAGATTTTCTAAGTAACTTAAGTTAACCTAGTAAAGTAAAGATAAGACATTAATAGGTTATAACACAAAAAAGAACTCTCTTGAAGAAGAGAGACTCATGTATGAAATGATTAGGAGATAAAGTGGTATCCTCAAGTAACCTAATTACTTTGTTAAGAAGCCAAGCATTTATTAACAAGAAGACAAGGAAGCCATCTTGCAAGGAAGCTCACGTGAAGAACTTTAGGGAGACAAGGTGGTCTTCTCAAGTAACTCTAATCAAGGATAAGGCTCATAATTAGAGAGTAATAATGATTAGACTAACTAGGAAGTAAGGAATCTAGTTAGAAACTAATAGACAAGCTGGAAAGTAACCAAGTCAACTATGAGTCAATGAAAAGAATTTAGTTAGAAAGCAACCAAACTAGACAAATTTAGTTATTTTATGTAAGTAAGTAATAATGAGTTCAGAGATAGGAAGTCAAATGGACGCATTTGATTGGTTAAAAGAAAAGTAAAGTAATTATTAGAAGACTAAATATTCTAAACATGTGATTAATTCATGTGAGAAGTTTAGATGATCTTCCAAGACCCTAGTATACGTGTGAGTATAGGGAGAAGTAAGCTTTTATCCATAAATTCCAAGTAATCATTAGATGGGTGATTTTCCATAAAAAAGAATCAAGAGTTTCCACAAGAAATCCATAAGACACTCACAACCATGTATTACTAGGGGGAAATTAGATTGAGTAACTTAGTTACTCTCATTAATTAGGTAATAATAACCCAAGGACAAGAGCCATGTGGCACTAGCATAGCTAAAGGTATGTGTTAAAAGATAATTAAGAAGCAGCCCTCTTGGAAAAGACACTCACATGTCACACACTCTCACCCAAACCCCATGCATGGCCAAGCACCCCTAATGGCCCTATAAATACCTCACTTGCATGCATCATATGCACACACACATACTAAGCCAAAACTTTGCCACTTTGTTAAGAGAAAAAGAGCACCTTGCACGTGAATCTAAAGAGAAAAGAACTCTAAACCCCAAATTGATTAAGGTAAGGAGTAACAACACTTCTCCTCTCACTTATTGTTCAATGATTCTTTTTATATATTTTGAGCATTATATTACCTTTTCATTGATTGTGAAGTTATTATCTCTTTTATATATATTTTAAAGATGAACTTGAGCTTATGTTCTTATGTTTTAACTTGAGCTTATATTTTTGAAAGACCATGGAAGAATATAAATTTGGCAATGGATTATGAAAGAATTAATGTTTATTACCAATAACCTAGATGTGACCCTCCTAGAGTGGTGATCTAGAGATATTTTGATATGTAGTCCTCAAGTTAAGAAGGTGAACTTACCAAGTTTGGAAATGACCCTCAAAGGAGATGATCCCTCATAATTTCTATATGAGGTAACCGTTATGGCAAGGGGACGCCTTTACAATAGAAAGAACTCTTTTCCAAAGTAGTAAATGTTTGGTAAAGGTTTAGAATTATGGTGTAAGGTCTCAAAAATGAAAAAATGATATTGGTATTACAATATTAAAGATAAAAAATTTATTGAATAAAAGTAATGTATATTAAAAGGAGAAGTCATTTTTTGTACACAGCACAGCTGAAAACATTATAAGTTTATGAACCTAACTAAGTTATGGTTAATTAAGACTTGTTTCGTTAACCTAGAATGGTCTTAACTAGCATGGTTTAACCATTAATCTCACTAGTTATACATGGGTTTGGACATAATTATGGCCTATGATTTAAGTTCAAACCCTAAGATTTAAAGAAATAAGCAAACCTTGTATGAAGGATAATTCAATGTTGAGTGAAAGTTTGAAGTCAAGTCTAAGATTAAGGATTTCAAACCACAAGATATAATAGACAAGGGTTGAGTGTAAGTATAACTTATCATGATTAATTTCATCTCAATGTTGAATTTAAGGAAATGAATTGAGTAAGCTTGTGACACCATACCTATAAAAGTGATAAAAGTTTGGTAAAGATTTGGAATCATGGTTCTCGAAAATGAAAAGATGATGTTGGTAACACAACATTAAAGATAAAGAATTTATTGAATAAAAGTGATGTATATCAAAGGAGAAGTTATTTTCTATACATAGTACAGCTGAAAACATTACTTATTTTAGAATTGAAAATTGTTGTTATTACCTACTGAGATTTATGTCTCACTCCTTTGTGATAATATTTTCAGATTAAATAGTTCAATGTGCTTTGATTGACTATGACATCATGTGGATGGAAGATTTCGTTCTAGTTCAAGAGTGCATGTTTTAATATTTCCATGTCATTACCCTAGATGTGCAAGGTTAAAATCGTATTGTAAATATTTAACTTGTAGAATTTATGAAGTATGTAAAGTGAACCCTTCCTTTTGATTGTAAAGTTTATAGGTGATATTTAATGTTAAAACCTAGCCCTTGATGTTTAATATGAATTTGATTTGGTTTAATGTGAATAGTGTGTTCTTTTTCTCTCTAAATTAGTTATAAACCAAAAGATATTTAGGGATTTTAACTTTACCAAAACCAAGTAAATTATGTATGGAAACATGTTTGGAAGTGTTAACATACACTAACATAAGTAATCGTGAGCAAAGGAAGTAGGAAAAATGAAAGCTGCTCTCAGCCTCCTGGGCGCCAACTTCTAGGGGCCTGGGCGATGGAACATAGGCACTTGAGCAGTGGTAACTCCGAGATAGGATGCTATTCTGGGCCCTAAGTGCCTAAGCGATGAACTTCCAGCACCCAAGCAGTGACTAGGCCGAAAAGTTGTATCATTTAGTCTAGAAAGGAATCAAGATGACAAGCTTTGATGAGCCTATACTTAATTTAAGGTTTGCATCTTAATCTACTATAATTTTAATAGACATAGTTTATGAGACAATCTCACTCAATATGCATGAAATCCAAAGATGATATCAGGCTATGTCTTAAATCAAAACTTAAGGCTAAATGATTTAGTCAATATAAGTGAAAATATATTATCACACTACAAGTTTTAAGTGGTTTGTCATATTAAATAATTCACCATAGTTAATCTAAGCATAACTAAGATATGAAGAAATTAGGTAAATAAGCCTGTGACACCATGCCTAAGGTAGGGTATTACAGTTGTTACTTAAATATTAAAAAACAAATCTTACACATTTTAACAACTTAAACAAAATAAAAAATAATAATATTTACTCAAAATTGAGAGAGAGAACCCAAAAGTAGTTGGTTGCAACAGAAGTAGAATGTGAGAGATTCGAATTCTTTATGTTTATTTTTGTTTTTAATCATAGGCTCAATTCATTTCCTAAAAACTAAAGGCAATAAAATGTATTGGATGTATTGTATTTTTGTTTCAATTGATGGCTACACGATGAAGAGTAGCAAGTTTCCTTTCTACAAATCCCATCATATCTGGTTCCAAATGAAATTTAGTGAAATACTGAAGTTGGAGTCTACCAAAAATAAGTGAGAATGAATTTTATATGAAGTTCTCAGCACAAAACATATCTAAACAGTTGAGTTAACTATATTGGATTTGTGCTTGTTTGGTAACAAATAATTTAAGGAAAAAATTACATTTTTTCAAAATTTCTTTTAATAATATTTTGATTATAAACTATTTTCACTACAAAATAGACTAATCTAAACATACACAAACTTAACTAAACTCACCTAAAAGTTTCTTTGAAAATAAATACTTAATGGATTTAATTTTGATATATTATCATACCATTAATTTAATCATACATTATCATATTATTTAAAAAATTTGATTATCATTATAATTACTTAAAAAATTAAACTCTTTGAATGATTTATAATGTATGTTTGGAAAATGATTATTTTTTTAGAAAAAATCACTTTATTTTCAATAACTCTCTCAATAAAATTTTGAATATAAGTTATTTTGAATATAAAATAAATTAATTAAAGCAAACATAAACCTATGATTGAGTAATGTATTAAAATTAAATTGATACTTAATATTGTATTAGAGTTTAATTTTGATCCATTATTAGTTTAAAAAGTTATATACGATCCAATTATAAGTTATCAAATTATTAAAAAAATTGACTAAGATAATAACTATCATAAAAGTCAAATATTAGATAATATATAATTAAATAATAATATAAAAAATATTTTATACTGATCATGGATGAAATTAAATCTATATTATATTATTGAGAATGTGATTATAATCAAGCTTGTCATCCTCGTCGTTGGACTTTAAGAAACATGCTCATTGGACTCCGAAACAGACTTGACAAACGTAGTGGATTCACTTCTTTCTCCAACAACATGATGGGATTGGGACGAGGAAAGGGCTTGGGGTCTAGGTTTCAGACGGCAAATAATTAATTACTTTATTTACATAATAAATTATTATTTTTGTTTTAATTTATAAAATTAAAATGCTTTTAAATATGAAAAAATACATTTTAATAATCTAATACTAATTTATATTGACTTATATATTGTCTTTTTTTTAACATTAATTCTTCAAAAATTATGCATTTTTCTAAAAATTATTATTATATCAAATACTTTGGATACATACAAACAAAACCCTATTTTAAAGATAGACTAGTTTTTCATCCGTGCGATGTACAGTATAAAATTTATATATATATATATATATATATATATATATATATATAATAAATTAAAAATAATAAGTTTGTTATGAGTTTATGTATAATATACGAAAAACAAAATTCATATGTATTAAATATTCATAATACTAAATTTTATAAATCTCATAAGTTGCCATTGTAGAGAAATATAAGGCTTTCAATCCTAAAGTAAAATAGCCATAAGAATTATTATAATTGAAACCAGCAATAGTAATGAATTTGCCTCTGTCGAATATTTATCATATTCATCCATGTTTAAAATCACAGTATGCCAAATGCCTTTGGATTGTAATATGTAATCATATTTATAATAAAATATATTTAATTAAGAAAATAATTGAAATTGATTATAATTTCTAAATTCAAATTTTAAGTAATTAATCATTGGAATTGTAATGTCAAGAATTAAGATTGTCATAATTAGAGTAATATTTAATTAATTACCTTATATAAAACACATTAATTTAGAATTATTTCAAAAAAATAAGTTGATCAATCAAACATTTAAAATATTAATAATTAGGGCATCAAAATATTATTTACTTTATATAAAATGCATTAATTTAAAATTATTTCATAAAATAAACTGATCAATCAAATATTTAAAATACTAATATGTGTGTGTGTGTGTGTGTGTGTGTATATATAATGAATCATATTATTAGCATCTCAAAATTTCATTCGCACACTTAAATCAAATAAGAGTTTGATAAGATGAATAATATTTACAATTTTATAATGTCATCGTGAAATATCTTATAACATCAATGTTATCAACAATAAGAATAAACATTGAAGAAGATGTTTTTGTGCTGATTGATCGTCAGTTTTGTTCCATTTAGATCACTAAATAATAGCCCAACCTAATAGGCAAATGAATTAATAATTAAAATGCATAAATACACTTCTCATAGATATTAATTGAAAATTAAATCATATATCAAATTAAAATTATGTAGTTCATTTATGTAACTAAGCATGAATTTTTAAATTTAAGTAAAAGAGGAAAAGTATATAAATTTTGTTTTATTTAGCCATTTATTCTAATAGATTTATCAAATATTAAATAAAAGAAGATTAGTAAATAACTACCAAAAAATAGGATTTTGTAATACAATCTCAAAGAAATTAAAATGTAAGCAAAAAAATAAATATACAATAAATAAAACTCATTATTAGATAAGTTTTCATTTAAAAAATTTTACACATTGAAGGAACAATGTTTTAGCTGTTTGCACACGCAAACATGTTTGTTTGTATCATTTTGGATCATGCATTAAACATATATAGCATAAAAATGTTAAAAAAAGGATTTTCTTATTATATCTTTGACTCATAAATAATACAAATGTTTCTTAAATTGATTGAAATAAATATAAATTAAAAACTGGTATGAGATGTAATACAAATTAGAATAAATACTTTAATTCTTTATCACCACTTATGCTGTTATTATTTATGGAAATTTGCTTGATTTTTTAAAAAGGTAATTTACAACTGATAGACACCTTACAAGTTAGGTGAGAAATAAAACAGGGTAGGGGAAGACTATTTTGGTGGAATACAAAAAAACAAATTCAAAAAAGTGATCGAAGGATTTATGATAATATTTAAATTCAACTTATAGATACTCATGTACACTTTCATACTCCCATATATAAAAATTTTACAATGGATACCTATGAGTTGTGACCGAATTTGTAACCATTAACATATATAGTTTTCTCATTATAAAAAAATATTTAAAGCGTGCTATTAAAATTTTTTTTATTTGATAAGCCCTCTAGTTTACCTCTCTACAACTCCATACAATTAGTGATATAGTATTAATTGTTTAATGGCATTCATTTAACTCAATTTTGTTGTGACAATGAGAGAAAGAAAAATAATTGACTACCTAATACAAAGATTCAATTAATATCATTATTAATTAAATGGCAAAATTATTTATATTATTCGTGTATCTGAGAGACGTACGCAATATTGAGGCCATTGTGGAAGTTTTCTATGTTTTTCTTATTTTTTGAACTTATATCAAAAAAGCACAGCAACTTTTTAAGGCAAAAATGATACAAATGACCGCAATAATGCAACAAATATGTCATCAGGATCTTAAAGGAAAATAGAGAAATCTATATAAGTATATGTAATAACAAAAGAATGGGATTTAAGTAAGCTATGCATCTCTCTTATAAATAGTGTTATAGACATAGAAAAGTTTCAACAGCCTTACATAGCCAGAAGTGAGGTGGTGTTTTCCAGTATATTTATTTTTTATTCCCAATTGAATAAAGAAATCATTCCAACCAACCGTATTATATCTCTTACAGCTCAATCTCTTAGGTGAGAGATGGAAGAAATTTGTTGTGAGTACGATATTATTGGAGATTCCCTGAGTCTCTTTAGAATTTCATTGTAAAACATCACTTTTATTGCAATAAAATACTAGACAATTCCTAAATCACAAGAAAGATAGCGCCACTCTAACATGAAGAACGCACTTAAGACAACTACAAAATATATACATAGAAACCTTCCACTACTTTAAAGATTGAGGCAATTTACATACACCCTCCATTTGGTTAATTTAGATAATATATGAAAAATATGAATAGAAGAAACTGTTGGATTTTATCTCTATAACATTATACGATGAAGCGACTTTTCACATAGAGGAATACAGAATTAGCTACAGAGATTGGAAATATATAAATTAACGTACATTTAATCTTTAAATACCTCCGATCTTGTCTCAGACTATTATCAAGTCACAAGTAGCTACATTTATTCGCTCTCATAAAGTGAGCTTCGACATTATTTAAGTCTCTAAAATTATTATTTTATTAAACTGCTCCTCTGTCTCTAAAATGCAAATCTTAACGACCAACCGAAAATAAAAGCCCACAATTCGATTGATAAAATCAACTCGAACTTTCTGCGTATTACAATAGGGGATCACAAGATTCAAAAGATGTAGGCCTTAAAATTTGTGTGGGGAAAACATAACATGGACACTTCTACTACAAAATGTGGTTTGGTTAAGGTTTCAAAAACATAATAAAAACCAGAAACCCATTGTCAGATGAATTCACATAAAAATTACAAATTAATAAAGTTTAAATCAAATAAATCCCTGCTTATTGATGCAGAGTCATATTTATAAAGTTAAACCACTAATGCTCTCACCTTTAGGAACCCTATTCCTAGTTGGAAATGTGATCTACAAAATCACCTGTTCTGTTAGTCCTGATAACTAACCATACATACTTTCTACTGTGGGCAGAGCCCACGAATATATAAGACCTATATGTCTAGGAGTTGTCTCTCGTCAATCGCACCAGATTTATCGCTCTATCCTAGGCATTACCCTTAATTTGGATATTAGCTTAGGGACTAAACCCCTATATAAATACTCATAAACAACCATATATAGACAGGCAACCGACAGATGATATAACATTTCTAGACATAAGTGATAAATTTTATTATATTATATTGCCCTGATAATGGCATACTAAACAGAGTTCAGTAATAACATTTGTATTGTGCTTTGAAATCTTTTGTCTAGTCTGTGGAAAGAGATATATAAGGAATAGTATGTAGAGATTACGAATCCAGTAATGTTGATAATACCAATCTTTCAATTGAATAACATACATAATAATACACTCACATAGAATGTAGCTGAGGGAATCGACGGAATATTTCTCACCGCCGTAATTTAGATTTCAGAGTAAAATATTACTAAACCACGTGTGGATTATAAACTCATATAATCATCCATTTCAGAAATAGGTCCCCATGAACATAAGAAAAAAAATGGCAAACTTGATATATAGTAAATAATAACTAATGAGCCCGCAAATATACCTAAACGCTGAATTCCACTAAGTAGTGGTAATAGCGATAGAGTTGAATGGAAGGAGGTTACCTACCAACACAATAATATGTGGTAAGGAGCGTATAGAACTTGAAAGGTCCTTGTAATTCTTCGGATGTTTACGATCAAGCACATACATTACCAATATTAGAGTTGTTTGTTTCGTTTCCATTTTGTCGATAATATTGCATGTTTCTTGCTAATAGAAATTATGTGATTGGCAGTCTTCCGACAAGTTGCGCGCAATCGGCGCTCGGACTTGATCCCATCGTTGAGCAGCTGGACATTCACTACACTGATCACATCAATTTTATAGCCTTTGCCCATCTACCAATCCTCCAACCTCGTCTCATCCACTTGAACTGGGTTCTCATTTGCTATTAACTTCAATGTGCAGTCTTTATGAAGACACAACAGACCGCTACTGAATACCCAATCCGTGAGATAATTCAGCCTGCGCAAAGAAACTCCACCCACACCATACTCACATTTATAGAAAAGCTCTGATAAAGCTTTAGATAATCTGGCTATGGGAGATATGTATATTTCATTTTCTATATTTATAACAGCTCATCTAAATTGCCCAGCGCATGACTTAGATTGTAGTATAAACATCAATGTGTATTAGGAAATTCGTTACCTAGGATACATCTCTAATGTGTAATCACATTAATCCACAACTCTCTGATCTTATATCATTTAAACTTTTAGCTATGTTAGAATAAAGCTAACGTTCAGCAACATATTGACATAAACTCATAATATATAATTATGATTTCATTAATAAAACAATGGATCCGTAGCGTAATGTTAGAGGAAAAATGAGCAAACATATGTGTCTCGAATAATATGTATCAGCTTAATTCCAATTTTGATATCTTCCTAATTACTTTAGATCTTCTGTTAGGTGCTCCGCAGTGTTTTAATATCGCTACTTTATTAGGTGATAGTTTTCCCCATCCTCCAATGAAGGTCGTAAACTTCGTTCACACAATTACATTGCAAAACACCCTCACTCAAGATAAATTAACCCAAGCATTAAAATTTCCGAAATCGATTGAAAATATTAATTAAGAAAAAGCAGTTAAAGGTATTCAACCTTAAGGGTACATAACCCAGAATTAGAGGGGTTGTTCTCTTCGACTCTCTCACGAGTTTAGCTCACTCGGTACCCTAAAAAAATTTTGAGATTAGAAATCCATATTAATTACTTTAGCCATTAAACTCTTTTTTTGATAACAAATATTTTATATTCGCAATAACGTAGGGTATATACTAAAATCTATTGAGATTAACCAAGTTTATATTTGTACCTTTTCTTCCATGTTGCCCACTGGACGAGTGTTAAATAAGCTCTCTTCATTATTTAATATTTGTTACTAGAACGATGGTGTGTTCAATGGAGGCCTTTCAATGATCTCACTCCAATCGGCTCTCACATTATCAGTCTACTCTTAGCCTTTATAAACTATTCAAACTCAAAACTTCGCTCACATCTGAGCATTATAAGACAAGATAAAGTAAAAATGAAAAATATTGTGGGCTTCAATTTTGATTTTGTCTGTGGATGGTTTATATATCATATATATGCAACATCTAATTATCCCTCATCTTTTAATCACTTTTAGTTAAGCGTGCGGTATCCTCAAGTATATTTTCATCATTACTCTTTTTAAGTCCCTCGGCATACCCCAACCCACAAGACATCTATAAATATATATTCTACTTGATAATTTATGCTTGAATTTAGATCTCATTCTCTATTTTTACACATATGAACAAATATGAATAAAAGACAGAAATTACCGAAAAGAGTCCGCAGTTAAGCTAATGCATGAGATCTGTCCGCCAACATTAATTTGTTGAGAACATCGATAATATGATAATTTTTTTTATCATGATTAAACCTTATAATAGCTAATAAGATATGGGTATATGCATCGCAAAAATAAGATTCAGAGATACAAAGTGGTTGCGATTAAAGATATTGGGGAAACGATAAATTATAAAGTGACATTTCCATAATTTACTCCACAGACAAAAATCCACACTTAAAAGGTTCTATCCCGCACCTCATTAAACTCATCATTCCAACAGCAATCTTACGAAAAATATTTTTCCAGCCTTAGTTAACACATCGAATGTATGCCAAAGTAATCAATCCTAACCAACTTTATCGAAGAAAACAAAAAACTCGCAGATTCCATACATAGGCACTTGCATATTTAGGATTGAAAAATCATCAGAATTTCCAATTTGTTTATTGCTCGCTCGGTATGGAAGTCTATGTGACCTGACGAGATACACAGCCCCTATATACTGATCAAAAAGTCCTATACGATACAACTTTTTGACAATAAGTTTGAAAAGATATTACAAAATGGCGCTCTCCTAGACATATTCATGCAGTTCCCGCAAAAGTATCAAAAGTAGATATATATAGTTTGTATATATGGTGTTTCTATTGTTGTAAACGAAAGTAAAACAAGCTCATTATTATGTGGAAGTCCAAAAACTAATTCGATTCTCTTAGATAGAATCCTTGAATACTGATAAAAGAGCTCTTTTAAGGATATTGAACTTCTTAAGCCATATCTTCTCAATGTTATCCAACGAGGATTATCACGCGTGTAATGTTAACAAACGAGCTTTATTGGACCGCGTGGTTTAAACGGACAATCCATTTAGGTCGTATAGATGAGCTCTACCTAGCCACTATATAATGTAAAATAATTTTTTACTCTATTCTATATTTCTTAATATAATTAGAAATTTTATTGATACAACGAAGGGATTATAAAAGCCTCAACGGTCTTTAATAAGAGGAGTCTGTGTATATAAAACACGTGCATAGTAACAGCAATAAATATGTGATCAGTTCCATTATAGGACCTAACCAAATAAAATATAGCGTGACTGATTTTAACTTCAATCATATAGTGACTTCGATTGAAAATGGAAGCATAGATAATATTATCCTACTAGTATCTCTCAGAGAAGGAGGTGGCTATTATGCGATGCTTTTTCCTACGAATGCAATATATACTTTTCATATCAACTATACTAAACCTAATATTGTCACAGAAATATTACTAGAATCTGTAGAATTTCTTATAATAAAAGTATAAACGAATTTACAATTAACTCTTTTATATCGAATATTATTTCTATGGTAGAATAACTCCTTTATCTGTTGATCTTAATATCTATCAATTACAGAAGTAAAACTATACTATGGTATTGTGTAAGATAATATTGTTTATATAATCTTATATATATTTCTTCTTATCTAATTTCTCCCATTTTAATAATATATTATCAGTCTACCTTCCATTTTGATTGTAATTCAAAGATATTTCCATATTGCTTACTATCGAATATGCTTATAAGAATTAATAGGAACGAATTCTCGATCGATATATGTATTTAAAATCTGTTTTCCAATAATTTTTCTTCAGCTGTAAAGTAGAAAAATTGTCTCTTACTTCAATAGTACTCATTATTTATTATACCATAATTTTGGAGTATTTTTATTTTGAAACCCCTTTTTATTTCAATACAATAAGTGCATAAGTTCACTATTCTAATATAGTTTTTTCTAATAATTTAATAGATGTCCATCAAGGTACCACTTATTTCTGCTTTAATTTTTGAGTCATGACTACCTACTTTTAATTTTCCGTAACACGAGAGAAGCTTTTACATTTGCCATTATCCTCTTTTTCTTGAACGATGTTCGAATCAAAACCAATTTCTACACCTATAATCTTTGTGTAATATTTTAATCTTTTACATAGTATTTTTCATTATACTTATATACCTCTCCATATTAATAGTGGCACACTGGCGACATGTTCTAATATCTCTTAAGTACACGGATACACTCAATGCTGATTTTATGAGCTATTTTGAATATCAAGGATTCTTAAATTTTTACTTCTAATTAGTATACTTTTATAGCACTTATCTTATCTTAACTCATTCTATATGTTGAAGCAATGACACTGTAAATAAGCCTCTCTCTATCTATGATTCTATCCTTACATATTAAATTTGCGAATATTAAGTTAAATAATTAGGTTGAGATAACGGAACTTTTACTCTGATAAATTGATCGTCAAGGTGTCTTATTGTAAATAGAAGTTTGTGCTTTCGTGTCTTGAGGCTTTCAACATTATAAATAAAATAAGACACATATTTATACTAAAGAGTGTCACTTATCATAATTTTACAAATCAGAGCCTTAGTTTTGTATATTAATTATCATTATACTTATTGTTGACTTGTCTTCAAGAACACATACCAATAGTTGAGTGGGTACTTTATTCTTAAAGGTTTAAGTTTAAATTTCATGAGAATCTAATGGAATGATCCTTTTTAAAAAATGAAACATGTCAGATTGTGAAATTTTTCTAACAGTATGTATTATAAAATATAAATAATGTATCACGACAATGTTAAGGTTCGAATCCTGGAGTCGCCACTTTGGGAAGGCCTTTCTCTAACCATCACCCTCAATCCAAAAGGTTAGTTTCACGGCTATCCTTGATCAAAGACCAAAAATATAAATAATGTATCATGCAAAAGCTTGAGATATAATAAACAAATTTTCTTTTTTTTAAACGTTTCAATCTCACGTACAATGCATAATGTAAAAGATAACTACATTAAATAAGTTCACAAACACTGATAATGATACATATACTGTAGATTGCTCTCATACAACTTGGATCTATAGATACACTAAGCAAACAAGCTAAATACCAAGTTTAATAATAATCAAAACAAAGTGTTGTTTGTGTGTGGCTAATTTGGTTTAAAACAAAGTGGAAAGCTCAATTATATGATACATTCATATCAAGATAAGTTTTGGGGACAAAATATAAAGTAGATATTACAACAAATATGAAATTTGAAATGTGTAGGGTATATAAAAACAAACACTAACTTATTCTAGTTTACTCACTAACCAAGTGACCTACATCCAGTTCCAAATATCTTTCAATTGAGATTTTTCATTATTCTTCAAGTTTTAATAGGTTCCTAGGTAACCTTTACAAGCTATGAGCATTCTTGACACCTTGGATCCTTCACCTTTGTGTAAAAGCCTCACACTCTTAACTAGACTTGAGCACACCTCACACCTTAGGATCCTCTATCCTTTTGCTAGATCCTCACAATTAGAAGTGACAAATAGATGGATTGGATGAATTTTGGATTAGATTATTAATGGATAAATAAAAATAAACTAATAATTCATTTAAGATCTAATAAAAAATTATTAAAATTAATCAATTAATCAATTTATTTTTAATTAAATACGTCTAGACTCCTCATATGTCCAAATATATCATATTATTCAAACTATATATATATATATATATATATATATATATATATATAGACACACCTACATCCATTGGATCTAATAAATTAAATATTTTAATTGGTCAATTAACTATGCATTAACTAAAACTAATTAATTAATAAGATTGAAGAATTTTGTAATGAATAGCTCAAATCTTAATTTTGATTATAATAGGAGTAATCAAGTCTAATATTTTGGGATCATGTATGTACGAATTGTAAAGCTTCAATCTTTACTTAGAAATGAATTAATATGAAAGCTCAATGTTATTTGTTTTCTGCAGCATAAGTAATCGATTATTCCAAAAGTGATAGATTATTTCAAGAAATAGTCGATTATTTTGCTTTTAGAAAAGAATTGAGCTTCTAGAAAGTAAAATAATTGAGTATTTCACTAAATAATCAATTATTTGAAAATGATAGAAAATAAGTAACTCTCTGTAAGTAAAAATAATTGATTATTCTACTTAAAATTGTTATAACTTATTCAAATCTTATCATATTTGATCAAATGACCAGTTATTAGAAAGCATTTTGAGTCTAATTTCATTTTCAGTAAGTTTAAAATCCAAATTTCAAATTCAAAGAATCTTAAAAGTTATGCTAAAAATAACGATGAAAGGTTAGTTTTTCGAAACTCAAACTTGTTATTTTTCAAAATTTTAAAATAACACCATCACTATCTTTTCCAAACATGTTTGGTAGGCATTTTAGCAAGTTACAATCATTTTCCAAGATTTAAAAAACTTATTTGAGCACTCTTCTGGGAGCTTCTTTTCACTTATTTGATCTTCAAATCTTCCAAATTCTTGGAGCATCTTATCACTTTCCATTTCTCTTAAGTTGATCAAAATTGAATCTTTCACATTTTTGTTTCAATGCTCACCTTTTGTACTTGGATTATCTTGCAAGACATAATTGACTTACAAACCATAGTTGGTCCAACTTAAAAATTCAGCATCCTAATATGCATGATTCATAAATGTAAAACACTATAAGGCGCAACATGCATAAATAATGATGCTATTCTAATATAAGACCCATATCTAATATTAGTTAATGACAACACTTATCTAGCGTTATTGGATATTCTATAAATGATGCTAAATAGCACTTATTACATGATTGTTATATGAAATATAATTATATAATCATGCAACAATCAATATAATCCATTGAGTACATATAAGTAGAATGTTCATCATATGTTAATCGTGTATTTGTCATGATCAAAGCTTAAGACATTAAGCCATTGGGGCTAACAATCTCCCCTTTTTTACGATGTCAAATCTCCAAAATAAAATGTTACATAAGATATGTGAAGGTATGTACATGTGAACATATCAAACAACAGGCACAAGAACATATTTTTATTTCCTATTCCTTCTCCCCTATTTGACATGAACCAAAATGTTTTAAGAAGGAAGGAACATGTGAAAGTGAATTTTCCTTTCTCCCCTTGGTTAAGGCGCATGATGTTAAAAATTATGATAAGAAAAAATCAATATTCTCATATTTCACAACTATTTCTCATACTGTGATTTTTCATTTGACTTGTGTATAGATAGAAGAAACAAGCATGCTTTCAAGATATCAGTTTTGATGCATGTAATGCTTGTCATTGTTGTACACCTATATGTAGCTTTCGACACTTGAAGGAATTTAGTGCAAAAAACGTAGGCACACAGCCAGAGTGTTAAGAAGGCAACATGTTCTTCATCTGACAAGTTGGTGGAAGTTTGGTGACAATGAGAAATGAAGGAGCCCTATGACAAAGATTTAGCCCCTATGTTGAAAGAAGATTCAGGAAACAACTCAAAAGTATTGGTTTGCTCATTTGGCTTTACACCAACGATGGTAGCAAGATCAAATAAAGAGGGGCCCAACATCCCTGAAGGGAAATGGACGTTGCTTATCGATTTGTTCCAGATAAAGAAAGACGCCCCTAACAATCATTTGTTGAATATGATGGTGTGTCAGGAAAGCAGAATAAATCGACAAGAGAGGACCTATAAAAGCATGGATTTTTCTAGCTACATATAAAGGAATGGGTACCAGGGTTCTCCAGAGTTCAGAACTATCAACAAGAGGATCATGAATCGTGAGGATACCATCTTTGATGGCTGGTGTAGAAATTGACATGATTGGATTGTAACTTGAGAGGAGACCTTCGAACAAAAAGCAGTGTTGGAGGAAGCCATGGGAGCTTCGAAGGAGTTTTTTTTTTTTTTTTTGCAAAGAAGAGGAGTGTTGATTAGGAAAGGAAAAAGGTGTAGGTAAAACAAAAGAAATGTAAGAAGCTCTTAAGCCTTGATAAGGCTGAAACGTGCTGACATTACAACTGTAGTAGCTACAGCAAGATAATAATGATCCCTTACAAATAAGGATTAGTTTAATTAAAATTAAAAATTGACACAAGATAAGGAGGTTCCTGCCAAAATATTAGAGGCCCTTAGTGTCCTAGAAGAAGTTGAAATGGCCAAAGCCACTCAATATCAGGTCGATGCTAAGATCTAGGAAGCAAAAGAGATGACAATTTGCTAAGTGTTACCTTGTATTGACGATAGAATGGACTGTTTGTCGAGAAGCTACTTCGATGAAAATAAAAATATTTGCCCTTTTTCCTAAGAGTCAAAAGGTCAGTATTGGAGGGCATCTCTTGGTATCAAAAAGCTTTTTGACAAAATAGATTTTTGATTTTGAATTGATGGTGAATATTAGAATATATAGAAAATTCTTTAGGATTGGTGATGATGGTAGAAAAATGATATTTTGACAATGATGGAGGCAGTGTCATAAAGCTCTTTGACATCAACAAAAACATGTGATGGCATCAGCAATGTGGGATTTTGTCAAATGTTGGTTGTCAAGTGAGAAGGAAAGCATGAGGGTTTCAATGTCAAAACTTGGATCATCTTAGAGTCATAAAAGCCTTGATAAAGCGTTGAAAGATCTTCAACAAATAGGTCATGTTAAATGATGAAGATGCAAGTTTTAAGAATTTGTCGAAAGGGGTTCTGTTAAAGAAGGAGTTGATAGTTCTACACTTAGGCAATTCCATGCCGATGCAAGGTGGAGATTTTTGACAAGATTTGAAAGAAGCCTGAGGCAATTACGAGGCAATTCGAAGATTTGAAAATGAGATAGGGTGGTTATCCGAGGTAGGTTTGAATTCAAAATTTGAAAGGTAGGGTTGATCTAAAGTATGTTTGTATTTCAACTTTAGCATTTCAAATGTAGTTTAGATATTATTTTACAAGTATTAGTCATAAATAAAACATCTGTTACATAAACGATAAGATTTTAGGAAATTGACAATTACTTAGTTTGCTTATAAATATTAATTTTTAGATGTAATAGTGTTTGGCTATTTGAAAACATATGCTAAAATATCCTAAGTCCCATAGATACTTACTAATTACAACGAATTGATTCAAGTATGCCTTTCACTTTTCTTTCTTGTAATTTTATTTTAATTTAATGCATTTTACTTCATTGATTTCTTGCATTTCTTTTACTTCTGTATATCTTACTTTCTGGTATTCTTCTTTTCTAGTTATTTAAATTCTTGATTCATCTCCATCTTGTTAGTTTACATTTCTTTGTGAGTCAGAATCTATTTACACTGTTAATATTAATTCATCGTTACTCTACACATGCATGATTATCCTTTCTTGACAATTCTTCATGGCCTTATACATGGTTGATTCTTCAGAACATTGTTTTACTCCTTGTCAAAGACATCATTTTTCTATGATTAACCTATCACAGAACTTCCAAAAGCTTGAGAGCTCACATGGCAGGAGATTCCTTCTAGAGTGATAAAATAATCAGAATTTCGTCACATCTTTAACGAAGCAAGGGAGTTTAAATTTGTTAAATAAGTAGTCTGACAAATTTCCCCATAAACACATACCTTCTCACCATTGCTACTCGTTGGTGGCTGATATATATTTGCAAGCCACTTCAAGGTGATTGGGACGGAAGATTCTGTAATATTGTGCCTCTGGGGAATCAATATTAGATCATTTATCTAATTTAACTAAAAAAGGGTTGTTATAGGCGGCTCCTCCCTCAACCCACACACCCATCTCTTATTGTTATAGTAATTAAAATTTTCACTTGCAGTAAAGAATTTTCATAGTTTTGTAAACACGTGGCTCCATAAACCATATAATATCATTGATAGTGGAAAACTCTTTATTGTTAAGTAGTTTGTACAATAAATTAATTACTAGACCATACAGATTATTTAGGCCCAAGCGTACTCATGGCTGTCTGAATTTTCGAGGATGTCGCACTAATTAGTGAATATCTCTTTAGGGAGTCATCCAATCAAGCTGATCTTCGACCCGAGTTCCTCGTCGCTAGTCAATGCTATCTCTTCTATTCTAATATGTCACATGTATTATCACATATATGTTCATTAGAAGTCTAAACACTACCTTACTTTTTTACTTCTTTTTTTACTTGAGTATCGGAGTGACTTGTTTACTACCTCTCCGCCATCGATGGCTCTTGGCTGTCAGAGAGGCTCTTCCATGTGACCAAGTGGCAGTTGTCAGACTCCTTAGGCACAAGTAGGAATAATTAGAGTTTAATTTTAATTCATAAAATAAATTTTTTTATACTATTATGTAATTATTCATTGTCACACCATTAAAAAAATTTAATTTATATAATTATTATCATAGTTAAACTTAATTATATTATCCCTAAACACATGATACGAAAAGCTTTGACTATAATAACTTAAAAAGTCAAATTCTTTAATGATATGATAAAATATAATTAATTGATAATATAAAATTTTTTATACTATCAATTAATTAATATTAAAATTAATTAATTCAAATTAATAAATTATTAAAATTAATTAATTCAAATTAATAATTAATTTTAAATTTTTTAACTCTTACTTTCACAATACATCATTATTTCTTAAAATAGCTATTTATTGGCACAAATCAAACACATATCATATGTGTACTAAAAAATATATATTACCACAAGATTGAGTTGTTATGTAGTTGATATTTATAATAAATTTATTTAAATAATTTATCAATTAATAATTAAATTGTAATGTATAAAACCCTATATTAACTGCTCATGTTTAAATATGAAAATAGTACTTAAAAAAAATCAATTTCTTAAAATAATTCGTAAAAGTGCTTAATAACAATTAATAACCAAAATATGGCTTTGTCTTCAATGCTCCAAAAAAGAATTGGAAAATCGATGCACCGTAGGTTTCATCCGTTGATTTAGAAAAGAAAAAAAGAACGGTTAGATTTTATTATAGGTAACCTGTTTGACAGATTAAAATTATAAAATTCATTCCTCAATTATACAATAAATAATTTAAATATTAATTTATTAATTTCCAAATTATAAAATTTTATTATAAATTATTTGTTTAATAAAAAATATTACCAAGTGACTATAATATCTCAAGAAGAGGTGAATTGAATTATAAAAACTTTCACAAACTTTTCACAAATTCTTATTCCAAAATTCGTATTAAAACTATAAACTCACACAGCTAAATGATTAATGAAAACTTTGGTTTTCATGCAAAATTTTCAGTAAAGAATCAATAAAAAAGATAAGAAGAAAGAAGCATGTGAACATTCCATTTTGCCTGAAATAGTAAAATTGACATTAAAAATAAAAAAATAAAAAAGATAAAAAATAAAAAAAATAAAGAAAAAAAATGAATCAAGAGCTGTTTGAAGAAAAAAAAAAGTTTAATTGCATAACATTTTTTTGGCCCATTGTCTAATAAAAAAAAAACAAATCCTAAAAAAAAATCACAACAACAAAAAAAATATTTAAAAAAAAGAACCAACAAAAAAAAAAACAAGAACGACAATAAAGAGCGCAACCCAGAAGGCATCTGTGATTTCCAGTGTTCTGAAAACCGGACCGGACCGGCCGGTTTAACCGGTCGGATCGGGAACCGGTCCTCTCACCGGTTCGGGTGACCTCCCAAAATCGGTAGGGTCAAAAACCGGTCAAAAACCGGTGAACCGGTTCTAAACCGGTTGAACCGTTCGACCCGACACCGGTTTGTACGGTTGGATTTGCAGAAAATCAACCAAATTATTGCCAAATCTATAAACCACTCGCACGATTTGAACAAAAAATAACAGAAATCATTAGAACAAATGAAGAAGATGGAACTTAAAAAGACGAATCTGGGGGTGCTCATCATATTACGGCTTTTTCGTTTTTCATCTGTACAAGCAGACCACTCCACTTTGCAGTTTTTCAAAAGACACAGGAAAAGAAAAATTGGGTGGCAGCTTGAAAAACTAGTGAGAAAAGAGAAAACCCGGTTCAGCACAGGAAACAGGTACGATCATACAAGAGCCACCCGAAACGACGAACGGAAAAACAGGTGATGAAGGAAAAACAGCGACGCAGGCACCAAAGCATCGCTCGCCCCGTGATATGTATAATCAGCAAAAAAAAAATAAATGGTCTGTGATCCGAACCATGGCTTTTATTTCGCACCCGTCGGCCAAATCTCCATAAACCACTTTACCAAAACTTCTGCCTCGCCGGCATCGGAAGTGTTCAGGACTGCAAGAGTTACTATGCCACTCTTTCTCTCCTCTCTTTTGTTTTTCACTCTTTCCAATGGCAGAACACTCTGCCTCTACCTTTAGGTGCTTTACACACCACATGCATTTTTTTTATATTATTTATGTAGATTAGAAACCATTCCTACACGCAAAGAGGACAGGAGAGAGAGAGAGGAACTTTTTCGGAATTCGGATTGATGGTGCTGGCTCTGTTTTTTCAGGTCTGAAAACCAACCGTCACTGAATCGTCGAGGACTGATTTAAGGTTTAATGGTCAACCGGGTCGAACGGAGTATAATTTAATATATATTTATTTTAATATAAATATAAATATATTATTTATATATATATAATTATTTATATATGATCATCACCCCTTTCTTGTATTATGATAATATTTTTTTTTTCAATCTTTTTTCATAAGTCTAACACCATCTCTTTTTAATATTTTCTTTTTTTTTAGTTTTATCAAAATTATTATTTTTTTTAAAAAGAGAGAGTGAAACAATTTGTGCTATTAAAATGGACAGCTAAAGATGTAATTTTTTTTTTGGATAGGATAGTGGTGATTTATTTATTTTTTATTTTTTTCTATTATTTTTATTATTTTTCTTTGATTTCAAAATTCAAAATTCAAAATTTGAAAAAAAAAAAAGTTTACAAAACAGTCTGTACACGGAACGAAAGGCGAAAACTTGAAAAAGTCTGCAACAGTAACGAAAAGTCGAAAACTTGAAACGCATGAAACGGAACCGGCGCCGCTGCACTGTTCCTCTCTGCATCGCATCGCGTTCTCGGCTTCCTCTGCAGTCTGCAACTCTGCATCGCGTCTCCGGTTTCACTGTCCTCTCGGCATCGCGTTTTTCGGCTTCCTCTGCAGTCTGCAACTCTGCATCGCGTTTCCCGCCTTCCGGTTTCACTGTTCCTCTCTGCATCGCATCGTTTTCGGCTTCCTCTGCAGTCTGCAACTCTGCATCGCGTTTTCCGGTTTCACTGTTCCTCTCGGCATCGCGTTTTCGGCTTCCTCTGCAGTCTGCAACTCTGCATCGCGTTTCCGCCTTCCGGTTTCACTGTTCCTCTCTGCATCGCATCGCGTTTTCGGCTTCCTCTTCTTCATTTTGGGGTATGCGACGCCGGAGTTGGGATGGAGGCCGCGGTGCTAGGCCGACCGAGTCACCGAGCGCTGCTGCTGAGGCAACCGGCAACCGCACGGACCGGTGCCGGGTTGACCGGTTCAGCCGGTTTTTTGACCGGTTCACCGGTTTTTGACTGGTTTTTGACCTCACCGGTTATAGGAAGTCATCCGAACCGGGGAGGTGATCGGTTCCCGGTCCGCCGGTTGAACCGGCCGGTCCGGTCCGGTTTTCAGAACCCTGGTTTTTTTTAATTAGTCCTTACCTGTTAGTGAAAAATGTTATTTTAGTTATGTTTTTACAAAAAAAAATGAAACAGTATTCGTTTTATGAATTATGTAAACTATTAATTATATTTATTTTAATTAATTTATATGTTATATTTATTATGTAGATTAAAATTATATTATTTATGTGAATATAATTTTTTTTTATTTTATGAGTCATTTTTTTATATTTTAAATAATTTTATTATTAATTTATATTATATTTTATATTTTATATTTATTTTATTAATATATAAATAATTATATATATATAAATATATATTTAATTATATTTCAGTTCGACCACGATTCGATCACGGTTGGACCATTGAACCTTAAATCAGTACCTCGACTGATTCAGTGACCGATTCGGTTTTCGTAACCTTGGTGATTTCTCCTCCACCACTCACGCTCGGTTCCTCTCTCCCTTCCCCTCTCCATTTCACGCTCTCTTCTCCCTCACGCACTACTTTCCTTCTCTCCGTTCACCTCAGGCGCACCCCAAATCAACTTGTCCTTTGTGCCAACCCATGCGAGGAGCGGTTCTCTCCACTACGGCAGGAGGTACAAGGACGAACGACACCCTGTCTCTGTATGCCAGCGGGAGCAGCGCCGATTTGCTCCCGCATTTTCTCTGCCTACCGTGTGCACAAGGGTCTGGAGCGCCCAGAACTAGCCAATCAAAAATCCCTCTATAAAGGGAATGGGTTAGGTGGAAGGACGGGGAGAAAAAGAAGAATTTTAAAAATTTCTGAGAGAATTCGGAAGAAGGGGAACCTTTGGAGCGTCTGAAGTATGGAGAGAAGGCTGTGAGCAGAAGGACTTGGTCATCTAGCTAGGCTTGCTTCGGTTTAAGGGTCAGCAACTGGTAACCCATGTTCATCCTATTTTGCCTTGGATTTTGGGTCTAAGTTTGGGTTTTTCAGAGGTTTAGATTATTTTTATTATGGTGTTGATTTGTAGAGGATAGGGTTCTGTTTCAATTTCTGATGAATGGAACATCTTTCCTATTACTGACCTGAGCTATAACTGAGCTTGTGTATCACTTGTTTGATGAAAGTCTTGAGTCAGAATTTTGATTACTGTTGTTCTTTATAAGGCAGTGATAAAATGCACGTGTTTGGATGATTCTACACTATGTGTTTCCCCTTTATGCTTCACTGTATATGGTGTCTACACAGCATGTTTGGCTTGGTTTCTGTGTTTTATGTGATTGTGCACACAAACTCGAATGCGAAACTTAGCCACTTTGGTATTTTGTGTGACTGAGATGTTCACAATCATGGTTCTAAATTGTGGTCTGCAACCGCAATTGCGGCTGCAATATTGCAGATACGGAAGTCACCGCAACTGCAATGCAACCGCAGTTGCGACCGCATTAACTGTAATTATCCGTAATTTTTTCAATCGCAGCGTAACCGCAACCACAATTTAAAACCATGTTCACAATGCTTGTTGTCTTCTTGTTGCTTGAGGTTTCTGGTGTGAAGAATACTTGCTTGTCTCACTCCGTTTTCTTTGGCTCTTCATGACTGATCAACTGGTTTTCATGTGTTTGAGCTTGTTCTGTTTTGACAGTAGGCATTAGTATGATAAATTTACATATGGGAATTTCATGCTTGGGGTGAGGAAGCTAATTGATGTGATCTGTCCATTTTGGTTGTCACGTTGTGTGGGGCATCTGCAAGGTTATATACTCATTTAGTGAGAAAGTGCTTGTGAAAGTGATTATAAGATTGGGTATGCATACCTGCTGTGGGTATTAGAAGATAAAGTCATTGTGCCTTTTGACAGTAAGGACAACCACTACATAAAATGGTGGTTCTCTCCATAGAAGTTGCTGTATTTGATCTTTTTGTATCAATGGGAAGAGTTGTTCTTGTGATTTTCTTTTATCAATATGTTTGTTGAAAGTGATCTCATGCATAAGAAATTTGAACACAAGGCAGGAGCTTCTCTTTTTTTAGTTAAACCAGTGGTCAAAATTGATAAGCAGGGGCGTGGAACTACAAGCAAGTTTAACACCTATTAACACCTCCTGGGTTGTATATGGGCATTTGCATCCACGTCATAGCAAAAAAAATAGTCATGTCGTAAGCCTATCTACATGTAAGTTGTGGACTACAGAATAGGCATTTGGGGATAAGGTGTTCGAACATCTTGTTGCTTTTATCTAGTGTCAGGACTGGTATTATGAGATGTTGCAGACATAGTTTGGGTCCCTCCCATTTGCTTCATGACTTGAAATATTTTCACAATGCGTAAAAGATTCTTTCATGAAAAGTGGCTCGGTCCATTGTTTTATTTTATTTTCTCCCAAAAAATGTGAACCAGTGCCAAGGTGCAGTGTAACTAATGACACTTGCTGTGAAGTTTTTGGTAGCAATTGAGTTGACTCCCCATTCATGTATGTTACTTTGGTATCCAGTTAACCAGACGAATTTCTTTTCATCCATATATATATATATATATATATATATATATAACTTAAAAAAAAATTCCTTCCTTGATTTGTTTATCATATTAACTTTAATGTTCTGATATGTATTGTATTGATGGTTGGCACTTTCCTTTTATTTATTTTATTTTCTTTGCTTTATGTAAATTTTTATGTTAATGGTCCTTTATTTATTTTATTTTATTTTTTATTTTTTTGGCTTTGTGGAGCCATGTATTCTCTCGACTTGCTATGTTCGCTCACACTTAGGATTTATTATTCTTTCTACTCACTTCAATAAATAAAATTATTTTTTTCAAATCAAATAAACATTTTAAAATCTTTTAACCCATAAATATTTTTTACAATTATTTCATTTAATATTTTTTTATGTCTGAATTGTAAATATTTTTTTTAATTTTTTGATAATTTTTATTGTGATTTTAATTTTATTTTTTGCTAAAGGGGTAATTTAAATATTTTAAAGATATTAATAATTTATACAATTAACTTAGAGTAACTATCTTAGGATGAACGGATGTATCAGGAGTGCAGTAGGATTAAGTTCCTACCTTTCCCTAAGCATAAATAGAAAGGTTTTTTCTAATAATTTTTCTATTAAATAATTATTGATTACGACTCTATTTTTTCTTATTTATCTCGTCATCCCGTTGCAATAGCCCTCCGGAGACAGTCGTGACATTGCAACTAACAAATAATGGCTGAAAATATTAAAGAGATGAGGGAAGAGAGAATTGCAAACTTGATTTATACTGGCTCAGCCACTCCTTGTGACTTACGTCAAGTTCCCAAAATCATTTACTTGATAAACCTTTACAACCAAAGAGTACTATTTCTATCTTAGGATTCTTCACTCTTTGTGTAAGAGCCTTAAGTAACTAGAGGGATCATCTACCCTCATGAAGATCACAATTTACAAGATAAAATTTTAATTAAACTATCTCGAAGAACTGATAAATAACTTGAAACTCTAGTGGCTATGAAAGATTTTCTCAATAAAAGCTCAAAACTCTAAAAGGATGAGTAAATGCTCTCAATAAATGTTATTCAATTCCTTCAACCTCTTTAGGCTTTTCGAAGTGAAGATATTTAAAGTCCAGGGGTAAATAGGGATGCTAGAAGTAGTTGGGTTGCATTTAATGCGAAAATTAGCCATTATTTTTTATTTCTAAAGCATTGATAATCAATTACCCAAGTTTTGTGATCAATTACTAGGTAAAATTAGCTAAAAGATATAATTGGCCGGTAATAGATTACTTAAGCTCATTTTG
The DNA here is from genome assembly GCA_019955255.1 of Castanospermum australe. Lineage (NCBI taxonomy): Eukaryota > Viridiplantae > Streptophyta > Magnoliopsida > Fabales > Fabaceae > Castanospermum > Castanospermum australe. The sequence continues at coordinate 471,493 of NSJW01000022.1, forward strand.
AGCTGGTAATCGATTACTTTAAGCAGTAATCAATTATTGGCCTTCAAAATGAAGAGGATACTTAGAATTTTCATAGAAAGGCAGGTGATGGCATTTTTTGAGGTCTGGTAATTGGACTTACATGAGCCAAAATTTAAAGATTCAAATAGGCCTTCCTCGTTATGCTTGGTAATCGATTACCAAGGATAGTAATCGATTTATTGATATGAAAAACTCAGTTTTTGACTTGTTAGTAATCAAAAATCCATTTCAAAGTTTTCCTGAGTATTTTAATGTGTTTTGAGAGTTCAAAATCTTTAAAAAACAGTTTGAAAAATGGCCATCCATCTTAGTTTAGGCAAAGGTTCATTTAGGCATACTTAATTAAAAATATTTTTGAGTAATTAGTTTAAGTAATGAGAGAAAAAAATGATTACCTTACGAAGAACCAAGTCCTAGATATAATGTATGAAAGTTCTTAGACTTGTTCTTCTTGTATTCTCATGTTTGTAATCATCAAAATCCTTGAAGCACATAAATATTCACGAAAAATAGTTTTTTCCTTATGAAATATTGTTACATTTTTTAAGTGAGAGACTAATCTATATATATATATATAATATTAAAGTTGACTATTTCAAATCATACAATGCCATGTCATTTTATTTGTTGGGGTGATATTTTCTATATCATATAGCGCCACATCATATGTGATGATGTGGCCTCCTTCAAAGACTTGCCACTTCATCTTATGTGCTGATGTGGTTTACTAAGACTCATGCAAGCAAGAAATTGTTATGTACTCTAAGATTACTATATCTAACTAATAAAAATACGACACTTGTCACATTATAACAATAATTAAATTTATAATTTTATATAATTAAATTTATATGGGATTTAGACTGTTGAGTGTAGTACTCTGAGAGCACTTTAGAATTTCTTCATGCAAGCAATGTAACACCATGTCCTTTTTTGTGCTGTGGTTTTCTTAAAGCCATGTAATTTCACGTTATGTTATGTGTTTATGTGGCCTTATTCAAATATTTGTACAAGTCATATAATGCCACATAATGTCATGTGCTAACATGGTTTTATCCAAAAACTCTTCAAGTTTAACACCACATAATGTCAAGTGCTTATGTGTCTCCAAACAAATATAAAATTTCAATGAAAAGTATAAACTTTTGATATTAGTGGATAGTTTATATTTATTAGAAAAGATAAGGATGATATAAACTGTTTATGATACTTTTAGGAATCTCATTTTATTAATCAACTTATATTTGATTATTTGTTAGTTTTTATTATTGTAATTTATGCTCGGTATTGTTACAGTAAAATAACTTATAAATCAAAATCATAATTAAAAACATTTAAGGGCACACGATAAAAAAATACAAATAAGTTAAAAAATAAATTTTTATTAAAGTAAAAAATGATTAAGAAGTCACAGTATATTTTTAAAATTTAAAATTAACATTTTTCAATTAAAAGTATATTACATTTAATCTTTAAATATGATTAAAAAATAATATAAAAAGGCATAAATGGAATAGTCCATGTTTGACTAGCCAAGCAGACAAACGGCCCTATATTTTTGTATTTCTCCTGCATGTTTTTTGTAGAAGTATTTCACATTTAGATTATAATGAAATTTTTGAGTATGAAGTTGCTATTTATTATTTTATTTTATATAAAAGGATCCTGCCTAATTCACTATTTCGTGGGAGGATATTAAATTTTTTTATATTTGAAAAATATGTCAGAGGTAGTCATAGTGTTTTTTTTTTAAATGCTTTCTACTTAATAAGTCATAGTAATTTTTATTATTTGTTATTTTTAAAACTTCTTATATTTTTAATTATTTTTTATATTAAATAAATATAATTAAAAAAGTTATTACAAAAAATAATTAAAAAACTTGAAATGCAAAAAAAAAAGACTTTGTTTTTGGTCATAAAGAAAAAAGACTGGAACACCTGTAGTAACAGGCAAGTTGGTTTGGAGTATTGACGAGGCTCCCAAAATATCTTACCCTTAAATAGAAGTAGAAGCCTTACGTTGACATGTTCAAAATTATATACAGATTAGTATTCTTTGAAAAGGTATATATTATATTATAATAATAGATAATAGATTAGGTGAATGGAATCCGTGAGAAGGAGATACATTTTTTGTGAAAAAAATTGAATGTGGTGAAGGAGATGGATTTTGAGATCCAATCCAATAGAATCAAAGATTAACCAAAATAGCATCTGAAATTTGTGAGGCAAAGGGCATCGAAATCCCAAATTCCAAATCCAAATGGTGTTCAACAGCTCGATAGTGGTCTCAGTGGCGCGTGTGTCGGCAGACGCATGGCAATGGGTGGCATGCCTTCCAGAGCGCATGAGCAGCGAGCAGCTCTTGGATCTCGTCTGCTGCTTCCCTTTGCACCAACTGGGTCGCCTCGCTCTCTGCCTCTACACCTTCTTCTGCTTCCCTCTGCCAGATTCCTACTACTCCTACCTTACCTCTGATGATTCTGATTCTTCCTCCTCAACCCTTGATTTCGATGACTTCTATTATCACTCCCATTCCGATTGATCCTTCGCCTACCCTTCTTCTGTAAAGTATCTTTCTTCCCCATTCTTGCTCTCTTTCAGTTTTTTTGTGTTCTTGAATGTTTTGTCTTTTAAATGAATTGGGTTTGTTTTTGTTTTGGAATTTAATCGATTCTGTTGCTTACTGGGTGATTAGTGGTTCGTGATTTGCTTGTTTACTTGCATGAATTGGTTGGAGACATTTCAAATCAAAACAAAAAAAAAAAAAAGAAAAAAAACTGATGATGGGCATTGGATTAGCAGTTTATTTGTTGACCAAAGCTCGTGAGTTTTAATATTTGTGGCATGAAAATATCCTACTTTTATGGGAACAACACATCATATGGAGATATCATACTGTTTATGAGTAAGTTTCATGCATGGTTTTAAATTGTAGTTGTGGTTACCGTCCAATTTTAAAAATTATGGACAATTATGAAAAAATACAGTTGATGCAGATTGCAATTACAGTTGCGAACCGCAGTTTAAAACTATGGTTTCTTGTATTCAAGATAGAATCTAAGGTTTGTTTGCACTTTGCACTTTCGTCAAGGGTAAGAATTTTGTCCCAGTGCAAAGTTGTACTTTCTTGTGGTAATTTACTATTTGTTTTATAATTTGTAAAACTGTTTTGTAAACACATGTCAATAGCTACCTTCGGAGAGCTTGTTTGTATTTTTCTGGTTACAAAGGAGGTCTACAACCTGATGTGTGAAGGGGAAGGGTAAGCTAAAGTGAAGGCTAAGTGTGATACCTCTGAAAACTTATACTTGAAAATTTAAGGATTATTGAGTATGAGGACAATTTAGGGAGAGACTTGGAAGATTAATGATGGAAATATATTAGAGAATTTGAAAGCAAGATTTATTGTGACATAAAATTAAACAGAGGAATAATTCTAACATCCAAATTTGGTATTAAGAGTGTAATAAAGTTGAATTATAATTAATTAGTCTAATTGAAGAAATTATGATTCATTAGAGTTAGAGAGGATAAGAGAGATATGGGGCCATAGTAATCTTAAGTGATGAATTACTGGGTGCCACTACAACTTTTGGGACAAGAGCACAGTTAGCCATGCACTAAAAGAAAGAGAGAAATTCGTAGGAGGAGTTTACTTTAGATGCTCTCTTTGTTTCCTTTGTTCTCTCAATTTTCCTGTGGAAAGAGCAGCTTTGCTGCCAAAATTAGACCAAGCATAATTTCCAGCTTGGGCTTATGTCTTGTTTAGTCGTGTAACTTAGGGATGAATGCTGGCTGGTGTTGTAGTGTTTTCTGCAGAATTGTGTTTCTGGTTTGGCTTCTCGTTGGTGAGTAACAATCACCTTGGTCTTATGGGTTTGTATGGATTTTAATTCTTATTGCTGGAAGAAATTATTCTTGATATAATTCTGTTTGAGGATTATAAGTGTGCCTAAGTAGTGGACCAAGAATTATTGGCTTATTATATTGTAAATAGCTTGCTGAGATAAAATCTGATTCTGAAATTTTGCTACTGTTATGAAATTATTGGACCTATGAAATGAACATCTGATTCTAAAATCCTAGATTTTTACTATGTTATAATCTGAGGCGTTGTGGATATCCCTGTAAATTTTCATGACTAGATGTTAAGGTTAGCTATGCCAAATGACATTATCCAGTTAGATGGACAGATTTGGGTATCAGCAGAAATGGGTACGAAGATCTCTTAAATTGGAGGCCATTTGGCAGTTCATATGGTTGTATTTAAAGCTGAAATTTTTATGGGACGTACATAAGACATAGATGAACATACCTATAAAGTTTCATGGCAAACAAATGAGTTTAAGTTGGTTAATTAATTTAGTAAAGTTGCTGTTTCAGATTCTGCAATTATGCAGAACTTTGGAAATGTTTCAAGGTTTTGAATTTGGTTTAGGTATGAAATGATCCTATTAGGCCCTGTGTTTTTGGTCAGTTTGAGCAGTTTTCCAAGGTAAGTCAGTAGCATGACTACATGAGATAGTTTTGGGCTGAAACTTCATCACATTAAAATCAACATGTGGTTAGTTAATTATGGAAAGTATGAGGTTAAACAACCCTCAATAACTAGGCCAAATGAACGGCTCAAGTTTAACTACCAAATAGGAGTTGTAATCTGAAAATTTGATTTAAAGGTTGTTGGTTATGATTAAAACTAAAGGATTTTAGTATGGTACTTCAGTATGTTTCTTATCTAGGAGTTTATTTTCCCACAAGAAATAAGTTTAGTAGAGATCAGGACAACTTAGTAGTGAGTCTTATTGAGAAGTATGTGTATGTTAAAGTTAAGTGAGTCACAATATGGCATAATGACCACAAATATACTGCCATTGCACTTGTTTTAAATATTATGGTAAAATACACATTACCCCTTGAAATATACAAGACTCTCAACTTACTCCTTGAAAGTTTATTTTGTGCCAATTTACCCTCCTAATATTTGGGCTGAACAAAAAAAGTTACTTTGTTCGTTAACTTAAACAGGGCATATGGCACGTTTACATTACATGACTCTACATTTACAAAAAGTGAAGTTTTTTTTATCACATAACCCCCCTGAAATATGAATTTTTATCACATAACCTCCTTAAAGTTTGGATTTTTATCACATAATCCCTCTAAAGTTTGGATTTAAATGTATCTTTATTTGATTTAATTGGAAAAGGTAACGTTTTTACTTCAGCCCAAAAATCCTTAGGGGGGGGTTTGGTTAAGTGATAAAGGAAAAAAGTTGATAAAAGGCTCTATTTCAAGGGAGTAAAGTGTATTTTACCTTAAATATTATGTATAATAATTTGTATTTTAAATACTGAGTGATTGAAATTTTGACGTGACTTTAAGCAAAGTAGTAAAGTAAATGGGGCACAGGGCCCAATTTTTCATGAAATGATTTTTGAATACATTAATGTAGATGGACACAAGGCCCAAATACAGAAATGACATTGCAGTATACTCGGTGCACCACCTAGTTTTGATCAGTGAGTACATCCTAGATCCGGTTACAGATTACGGACATTCTGCGGGCACAATCACAGAATGACAGTGGAGAAATTAGGGGAGAATGTGTGTCGGTGGGGATGATTGGAGGGGAGACAGATTAGCTATATCAGTACAAGGTTGTCTGATACTCATTTTTCCACATTAGAATTGAAATGTTATGGTTTTATCCAGTTCATCTTTATATCTTGATGAAAAGCATGTCTACTGTATGATTTTATCTATTATAATTACGTGATTTATATTTTCAATATGTTTTACTTAAATGTATGATTGACAGTATCTCAGACTAGTAAGTCTTGAAAGAATTTAAGGTTATGTTCAGAATTGTTGTAATTACAAATAATTGATTTTAAGGATATAGTTTGGTTTGGAATCTTATTCCGTGGTTACTTTAAGGTTGTGAATACAGATATTTATATTTTTTTGAGACTGGTTTAATGATGATATCGATTTTGAGGTTTGTTTGAAGTATAAGTTCTTAACCTTGATAGATTGCTTGTATACTCACTGAGTCCTTATGACTCATTCCTTAAGTTTAAGTTTTAATTTTGCAGATTTTAGTCCAGGAGATTTTCCAGCAGGACCCAATGCGTAGGTTGCCACTACACGACGTCATCTTTTTTTTTTTTAATAAATTTTTACAGTAATATTATATTTGAGGTTTAACATCTGCAATCATGTTAATATTTGGGGTCTGTGTACATATATAAAATTTAGTGAGAACAAGAATTTGTTAGTGTTTTCAGTATACACTGAAAAAGTTCAAGTGAGGCTTGGGGATTAGGGAACCATTCCTTAATTCTGGCCAGTCACAGGCCCTAGATTAGGCTGTGACACAAAGTGGCCTCAGTGAAATGACGTTTGTATTTTTATGATAAATAAATTGGAATTCATAATGCTACATGATGCAATCTGCAGCATCTACTTGCATTCCGTGGAAGTTATGATTATGTCCAATTTTCAGACTTCGTTTAGGGATCAGGAATCAATTTAGATGGAACAAACATCCAGATGCAGCAAGAGGAGGGTGGCAACCTCATTAGTAGACAAAATTGGATATGAAAAATACTAAGAAATGATTCAGCTACATGCCACGTGACATATTTTGTTGTTTAACCGAATGGAAACATTGGCAACATCTTCCACGCATATTACAAAATATAAAACTGTAAATAATTAGCTATACCACATATCTCTGTGTAATAGGTTTATAAAACCTTATTAAGTTTTAAAATATTTTGATTGCTAAAACTGTGGGTAAAATAGGAAATGCAACATTTCTATTTTGTGGTTAACTATTAAAATTTAAAGCTGACAGAAACATGCATGTGCTAACTTTCTTGTGGTCACTTTGATAAAAGATGGTAGAGGTAGAGCTTTGATAATTTGAATTTGTTAACTGGATATCATAGACAGTTTGCAACTTCAAGTGTCAAGACATTCTGGTCTGATAAAACATCCATTTGAAATATGTCCAAGTCTGAATTCTTTTATGATGATCTGAGAATAGAAAAAAGTTAAGTTTATTATTAATGTTTTCCGTCAGAAAACGTGACTTTGTTTTCTTTTTTTTTTGGGTACACACGACTCATTTTTTAATGAGCAGGAATTATATAAAAAAAAATCCAAAAGAGAGGGATTTAGCTTTTTTAAAGTGAAATATTTATTTTAGAGAAAAAAATAAGGAACTATAATTATTGATTGAAAAATTAACAGTTTATATTATGATAAAATATATATACGTAAATTATAAATTATAAAGTTGTTAAAACTTATTCTTTTGATTTTTTCATTAACAGTTATAATTTTTTATTTTTTTCTTTAAAGTGAATCCTTTATTTTGGATGAGTTAAATCCAAAAGAGAGCACATACAAAATACATCTAAATGAGTATTAAATCTAATAACTCCATTTGGAAAAGAGTTGAGCATCATATTTTTATTTGAGGTTATGTCATTCTTTAGGTGTGTCCTTTGCCTCAAATAGATTTGAGTTACTAGCTTTATGGAGGAGCGCTTTAGAGGCACAGATCTGGCTTGATCTGAAAGGCTTCTTCTTTGTGCCTGATGTGGTCCTTATGGTGCAAGAGGAATCATTTTACTTCTCTGGGAAGAGGAATTTCCGCATTGAATTCCCGGTTTAGTTTTTTATATTTTGGCCTTCTTGTGTTGATTTTTACCACTTAATTCTATCTAACAATGCTCTTCAATTTTAACTGAATCCTGTAAAAAATTCTGTCTATATTTTTTGACTACGTAACATTACTCATTAAGCGTAAGTATTTGAATAATGTGACTCAGCAGTCCAGAGACAGCATAACTTCTTAGTAACTTCCCTACCAGGACAACCTCCTCCCAAGTTGATTTATCTTGTTGGGAAACGAAAACTAATCCTTTTTCATAGATGGCCTTCTCGGACATATTGGTATTTTTAGTAATTTCTCCTATTCTTTGCTTCCTAATCCCTCATTCATATCTCCCTATGACTTTTGTCATTCCTTTCTTTCCAAATTTATCTAGTGAGTTATGTATTGAACTCTTGCTGTATATTTGTATTTTAAATAAAGCGACATTTGGTTGGCTTGAATGAGGTAGAAGTGTGCTTGGTAAGGAATTAGTCCTTCCCCAGAGAATGTAATTCCCTCAACTAGTCCCTCCATTGGAAGGAATATCTATTTCAGTCCTAGAATCACAAGTTCAATTGCTATTACACCCTATCATAGTTTTAAATTACAGTTGCATTATAGTTATTATAATTGTAGCCGTTGAGGCTACCGCAATGTAGATTGCGGCCTTGATGGCCGTATAATGTTTTTGATAATTAATATAATAGATATTTTTTTAAAAAATTATATAAAAACCACAATGTTGTGGCCGTGATGGTGTGAATAGAGATCAACCCATAATTGCGGGGTAATGTGGTCTGCAATTTAATTCTATACGCCCTATGTATTTTCTGAAGATAACAAAAACATCCTTTACCACTGCCACCACACTATTGCCACGCTACCAATAGACTACCACTGCTACCCACCACTTTTGGAATCATTCTTTTCCTGGCCTTACCAAACATGATAAGTGAAAGGAGGATTCCATTCCTTTTCTTTATATTCTCATTCCACCAAAACCATTCCAGTGAACTAAAAGCCACCTAAAAAGTTCAGATAAAAATCCACAAAATACCACATGCTCACTAGTGTTGTCAATTTTATCACATGACCTGATATCCCAAGCACTGTTGTTTTGTGCTTGGAAGTGTTATTCCAATATTCTGCAATACTTTTTCACCTCAACTGATTCATTACTCAGTAAATGTGAACTTCTGGTGATTACACTTGCAGTTAAACAAAATTTGAGAAGCCAGAACCATAGTTACGCTGGAAATGTTTAGTTTTTATTTTAAGAAGGCCTGCTTAAGTTTCTTGTAAGCATTAGTTCTTCACCGATATGTTGTATTATTTTTGGAATTTAGATTTTAAGAGATTACAGGAAGGAATTTTGCTTTGTATTTGTGTAAATATTGAGAAATGAAGAAATCTGCCATCATGATCCATAATATTTTGCTGTAAATTATTTATACTGTGTCTCTGGCTGACTATACTATGCTTTATGCTCGTGTTAGGAATTTGTCTGCTAAAATTATCTTCGTGAAGTGATGTCATGGTAGGGTTTGGGTAGTAGGAGATAAGAGATTACCAATTGCAGTCTCTGGTATTCCGTCCCTTATATGGTTGCTAAAGGATGACCAAAATTGTTTCAGAGAAAGACGACGTTGAAGACTTTAGTTGTGTTTAAGTTGCCCCCATTGTATAAAAGCATGTATTTTTACATCCTTGTGAAGAGTGATTTGTGATTCTTAAAATATATTTTAATTTCACTTCCAAAGGAGCACGGTGATAGAAGTTACTTAACTTTTATTCAGAATAGTATAAAATTTTATAACATTTTGTGAAATGTTGGTGTATATATATATATATATATATATATATATATATATATATATATATATATATATATATATATATATATATATATATATATATATATACACCTTTCATTTAACATGATGTAGTTAGGAGGCTAATTTGCTCATGAAGCATAAACGGTGGCAAAATTCAAAATTAGGATGTTTAGTATTCCTCTTAAATGGAGCCAGTCTATGATAACATATCAATTCATCTAGCCCAATTTACCAAAACAAAAGAAATGAAACAATATCAATATTACAAATGTAAAAGATCATTGGCTAAGCTTTTAAAGTATCTTTGGAATAACGAAATTTTAAGAATTTGATTTTATTTATAAATTTTTTGTGTTGAAAACGATAAAATAAAAATATACTTAATTTAATAATGAGTTTTAAATTAAATTAAATTAATTCAGTTTTATTTTTTAAATGTTTCAAACACATTCTTCATGTTTTTTTGTTTGTTTGTTTGTTCTTGTTCTTGTATATTGTGATTCCATCTAAACCCAGAGTATTCAACTCATAATTGCATTGCCATCGGTCACCTAATTGGTAATAAGTGAGAATTAAGTGGGTGTTCCTTGGTTCAAGAAGGAAACTTAGAGGCCTATTTAGCCCTCGCCAAAGTTCATGAAGGAATATGTAGGGCTCATTAGGTTAGTGACAAAATGAAGTGGATCTTAAATTGATAAATAGCGTATTGGCCAACTATGATAAAATATTGCATGGATTTTGCCAAGTGTTGTGAAAAGTGCCAAAAACATGGGAACATGCAAAATGTTCCGGCAAATGAATTTCACTCAATCATTAAACCTTGGCGATTTAAAGGGTGGGCTTTGGACCTATTTGGACAAATTCATCCTTCCTTGTCAAAAAATCACAAGTATATTTTGGTTGCTGTCAAGTATTTCACAAGACATTATTAATTTTGAAAATCATATTGTCTGTAGGTTTGACATTCCCCAAATTTTCACAACTAACCAAGGCACAAATTTTGGGAAGAAAGTTGTTGAATATGCTGAGTCAAGAATAATCAAGCTATTAACATCTACAACTTATTATGCCCAGGCTAATGGCCTAGTTGAGGCCATGTTTATGGGAAAATATGTCAAGCAGACTATTTAACAAATTACACTCCCTTACCTCATCATAGAGCTTGACGAAATTTTGATTTCAGTTGTCAATTTAGGAAGGGAATCACCTCCTCCTATGTTGGTTTTCAAGTTTTTGGAAGTTCTGTCGTAGGTTAGTCATATAAAACATGCTCATTTTGACAATAATCACATACCAAGCAAAGTCAAGTGTAAAATTGACAAGAGATGACACTTATACATGTTCAAATTGACAAAGAAAACTAGCTTGTCAGCATAGACTATCAACAAAATGCAAACTAACAAGATTAGGAAGAAGCACATGTAAAAATCAACTTTATCTTATGAGGAATTGTCAAAAAGATAACCATCTAAGGGCAACTTAACAATACCATTAACATGTAGACTCATGAAGAAATTAACTTGTTAGTGTAAATGGATTTTAAGAATAAGAAAACATAAACTAACAAAGTCATGAAGAAATGAGAGTGCATTTTGTTAGAATCTTTCTACAATTAATTATGACATTTCGTTTGTGAAAATTGACTTGACGATATGATCTGTATTATAGACAAGCATTGATAGGCCCAATATTATTGTGATCAAATTATTATGGGCTATGCACACCTTACATTGTGTTAGTGTTAGTGTGGACTAATAATAGTGTAAGTTTTAACCTAATAGGCCTATGATAGGAAAGCCCGTTAGGTTATATAGTTGTGGGTAAGTCCCCTCTGCACTCCCTAAGAAAAGAGGAACCCTAGCCTCACATGTTTGCTTTTCAGTTTGCTCCATTAAGAGTTGATGCAGAGAAGTGTGGGAGCTGTAGAGGAAGACCAAGCCTACCAACAGGTCAGATCTATTTGGTGCTCTAATTGTCATACAATGCTTAACAAATAATTTTTCTTACATCTCTTGTAAGAGGCAAGGGGGAGCCCAACACCAGGGTCAGGGAGATTTATAAGTGAACGATTTTGAGCAAGGAAACCACACTCGTGGACTTGACGCCACATCTTAACCTAAAACCTTCACGCATTAAGTTTATGGATCTTTCCATTTATATGGTCTTCACTTAACCCATTCTTATCCCATGTGGGACTTTAACTCACACTTGAATTTCAACACATTTAACTTAGAAAAGAAGAATACCCATATGAAAAAAGAAACTTTAAAGCAAGAAGATAAATGTAAATAAAGAGTAATGCATTAAATCAAAATAAAATTATAAGAAAGTAAAGTGAAAAGCATACTTGAATCAATCCCTTTGATCTGTGAGAGTTTCTGGGACTTAGGATGTTTTATGATGCATTTTCAAATAGCCAATCTTTATGACATTTGAAAAACTAGTATTTATAGGGAAAAATGTAATTGCCTAATTCCTAAAATTATACCACCTGTCAGACAGGTGTCATGCATGTAAACCATACATGTTTATTTTTATTAAATATTTAAATTCCCTATAACTGATGCTAATGTTATCAGTTAGTTTCTTTTATTTGATTTCAAATTCAAATGTCTTCAGAATAACTACAATCTTTTGAATTCAAATGACACTCGTGGCTGTCATCACTTTGTCAAAGTTTCCACTATCATTTTTTGTAAATTTCCAAGTGTTAATGTCAAATCCTTTGACTATCCTCTTGTTCAAAAAACTCTAAAACTTCATTACTAATGCTCATTTGTCGATGTTGAAAGCACTATAGACAAGATTTTGAAAAAATCTTCAAATCCTACTGATCTTCGTAATCATCTTGTCACAAACCTTCTTTTGTTGAAAAGCTTTATTTTTTGACACTAACAGGCCATTAACAAAATTATAATTAATATGATAAAGAAGCATATTGGCCGACAGCCACGAAATTGGCATAATACACTTGATCAAAGTTTATGGCCTTATATGAATTCTCCACGAGAATTGATAGAGACAACCCATATAAGTTAGTTTTTGGACATGATGCTATATTACCTTTTAAAATTAATATTCAATCAGCTTGTTTATTAACGAAAGATGGTTTACCAGTTCAAAATGATTGGTATTCTATGTTTGACGAGCTGAATGCCTTGGATGATCAAAGATTAATGGCATTGGAGAATTTGATTCGACAAAAAAATAAAAAATTGCAAAATATTATTCTTGTTGGATTAAGTCAAAACAATTTAATGTCGATAACATGTGTTCCTTCATCCTACCTCTGAATGAATCTGAGTGAGCGTCCCAAGGTCGGTTGGAAGCTCTAACATGACTGGACTATGGTTGACGAATGTGAAGATGGTGGTAGGGGTACTTGCAGGGTACTTTGATGCTAAAGTCAATATGTGAGTGATATAGAAAAAGAGATAGCAAAAAGTGAACATACTTGGAGATGTATCCCTTGGTGGTTTATATAGAGGATGTCATAAAGTTGTTTGAATTCCAGCCGTTGGATATGAATTGTTGGTTGTTATTGGATGGTGTCGATTGGATTTAATGTATTCCTCGCTGTTAGATAATGGCGATTTATGTTATGTTTGATCTTAGTCCTTGATTTAAGATGCTGGATGGTTTCTTGGGCTTTTTAGTGGTCTTTCCTTTTCCTTTGCCTCATTCTGCTTGTGCCTTCATCTTCATGCTCTTTTTGTGCTCCAGTACTTCCTTTTGAGTATCCCTCTTGTTGTACCTATTTCAATCTCCTCTGCCTTTGTCTTGGGTTATTCCTTATTGTGTTTCTTGATTCTCCTATCTGCTTCATTCTTCTTGTGGTTACTAGTTCGTGCGCATCAGGTATCTAGTTTTCTCTTTTCTTCTTACTGTTTCGTTCTTTCCTTTGAGTTAATTTTGATCCATGGTGCATGTTGAATTGTTTGATGATGAGGAGGGGGATTCTATTCCACTTACTGATGGTGGGGAGGGTAGTTTCACGTCCTTTGGTAATGCAATTTGCACAAGTGGTCCTTCTTCTTCCTTGCAGTTGTTTGCGTATGTTATTAGTTGTAGAGCATATCTCTTTAGGGCATTTAGATCAATGGTTCATTCTGCCCTTAGGAATGCTAGTATGGGAAGTTTATCCGAGGTTGTCAGGATTGATAGGAGGGTTTTGAGAGCTTTAGATACTTATGGACCGGTATTTATCAACCCTGCCATTGATCCGGTCGATGTAGGTGTGGCTGGAGAATCCTCTAAGTGTACTAAGTCGGATATCTGAGAGTTGTTTGGCGAGGATGCTTCTCATGCTGAGGTGAATCAGCCTACGTCTGATTTTCCTGCTTTGGAAGTTCAGTCGAGAACTGAAGGAAGTGATTATTCTTGGCCAAGCGAAGAAGTGTTGAGGACTGTTTCTGTAGATAGCTCGGGCGAGGCGATAACTTTTTTTGTTGGATTGGTTAATTTAGATCGGGAGGAGGGTTCATTTGATCGCATTTGTATGGCTTGGTCTTCTAATTTAAAATTGGAGTTTTGTTTCTTTTATGATACATTTTTCCTGAGATTGAAGATGTGTTTTTCTCTTACTAATTTTTAATGTCGGGTGCTAACTATCTTAGACTGTACTTCTAGTCAATTGCACCCTAATAGCTAGGCTTTTGTTAGGTGCTTTAAACTTTTTGTGAGTACCTAAATTTCATTCCAAACACCTCAAATTTTTTTTTTCTTTTTCCATAGCCCTGTTTCCAGTGAGGGGAGTGTGGGTAGGGTTTCCCTTGCTAGTGTTTGGGATCGTCATATCTTTAAAGCCTTTGATTCTTTATACAAGGGCTTTAAACTTAGGTTTTTTAAATTGAGGCCTCAGTTGGAGGTATACCCTTTCTTTCTAGATTAGGACAGTGTTAAGAGATTTTCAACATACTGGTCCCCATGCCCTGTGAATATTCTGGGGTTAGAGTACGACAGTTTGCCTCCAACAGACCAAGAGTAGGTGAAAAAGATTTTGGAACATCTTACTTTTGAGTGTGCAACCATTATTAAGTTGCAACATAATAAGGCGGCTTTGATACAATATTTTCGTAAGTCTTGTTTGTTTTTTCCTTTTTTGAATTTCTGATTGTGGTTTCTAATTGCTTGGTTATTTTTGTAGAATTTATGGCTTCGAGGGTGGATATTCAAGCTTCTCTTAGGGAGAGAAAGAGAAAGGCTAAGTAGGTGGCAGCCTCTGACTTCCAAGCCTAGAAGTCCTTGGATTTCGGTGTGAATCCCTCGAGTTCTTTAATTGACGATGTTGATAAGCTTCGTAAGCTAGTTTCTAGTGGAGATGGACCGACTAAGTAAGCTTTGTCAGTAGGTGGTGGCAAGTAGAATTTGGAGAAGGATCAGGACATTACCTTTCCTAGAGGTCAGGACATTACTTTTCCTTTGCCTGATCCTCAAATGGTTTTAAGTTTTTTGAGGGACTTTGATGGCTTTTCTAATTAAGTTTGATCCTAGTGGGATAAGCGTTATCCTTTTGGTACATTCCTCAATCGAAATGTTATTATTTCTAATGACAACACGAAATTCCATAAGATCGGATTTGAAGTTGTTTGCTAAGTAACTGAGGCTTATGCTCTGAGGACTGTGGCAATGGCTCGAGCAAGTAAGAAAGAGTTTCGAATACTTAACAACCGTATTAGTCTTGCTGAGTTTGCTCATCGTCGGGAGATCGAAAAGATTAAAAAGAAGAATGTTGAGGAAAATGAGGGCTTAGGGAAGAAGTGTACAAACTGAAGACTATTTCTAAGGGTCATGCCAAGCTTTCAGAGGAGAAGGAATCTTTGGAGAAAAAATTAAAGGGCAATGATGATCTTTATGTGGCCTCAATCAATCAATGAAAACTAAGAAGGAAGACTTGGTAAATGACCTCTGTAACTAGTTTGAAGCCGGCTTAGAGAAGGCTGTGGATCAAGTTCGACTGCTCTACCCAGACTTGGACTTGAGTGTCACTGGAGTTGACAAGATTATTAAGGATGGAAAGTTGGTGGACCCGCTTGAGGAAGCTGAAGATTGGGGGGAAGCCTCCATTTAAACTTGTAAATTTTTTTTTTTTGAGACATATGATACTTGACTTCATGAAGTTCATGGAATTTTCTATTCTTAACTTGGAAGTACAAAGCATACCCTGTGTTATGAAATGAATGTGAAAATCAGTAGAGTAAAACATTGCTGTATAGATTGAACCTTAGGTCGAAAATAGAGTAACCATTGCGATGTTGAAGCTTAGCTTTGGAGTGTCCATTGTGTTATGATTATTGCGATGTTTGTTGGGCTTTAGCTCAGAAGCATATGGTAAACCATTGCGGTATTTGTTTGGACCTTAGCTCATAAACATATGGTGAACCATTGTGGTATTGGCTGAACCTTAGCTCAAAAGCATAAGGTGAACCATTGCAGTGTTTGTTAGACCTTAGCTTAGAAGCGTAAGGTAAACCATTGCAATGTTTGTTTGGACCTTAGCTCAGACTAAGCTAAACCATTGTGGTGTTGACTTGTGGTGGTAGAAGAAGGAAAATTTAAATATTATTAGTAGAAATGATCCTCATATGATGATGTACCTCGTTAAAAACCTTGGTTAAGAAAAATCCTGTGGGGTAAAAACTTACCCGAGAAAAAAAGAGTACACATTTCATGAGTTATTATAAAGAAATTTACAGTACTTAGCTATAGTATCTTCTAAGATTTGTAGCATTTCAAGTTCTTGGTATGATTGATCCGTTAAGTTTGTTAAGTTTGTATGCCCCTTTTCCTATTTCGGTGATGACTTTGTAAGGTCCTTCCCAATCTGCTGCAAGTTTTCCTTCCCATGGTTCTTTTCTTGCTAAGTCAGCCTTTCTTAGGACAAGGTCATTAACTTTGAATTTGTATTGCAGGACTTTAGTGTTGTATTTTCTTGTTGCCCTCAGTTTTGTTGCAATTTCTCGGACATGTGCTATTTCCCTTTCTTCATTTAGTAAATCTAGGTTGGCTCTTTACTGCATATTGTTTTGATCTGGATTATAGTTCTATCGTAGCTAATTGGGTTCTCCAACTTCAACTGTTATCATTGCTTCAGCTCCATAAGTTAGTCAGAATGGTGTTTCTCCAGTGGTTGACTGAGCTGTTGTATGATAAGCCTATAGGACGCTTGGTAGTTCCTTAACCTATTGTCCTTTTGATTATTCTAACATTTTTCTTGAGTGCATTTAAGATTACTTTATTTGCTGTTTGGCCTAGCCTTTTGCTTGGGAATGCTTGACTGAGTGAACAATTGCTTGATGTGCAACTCGGAGCAAAATTCTTTGAATCTTTTATTGGTGAATGCATATGGTAGCCCGTACCTGACCTTCTCGGATATGATCTTTGCAAGTGGTTTGACTTTAATCCATTTCGTAAAGTTGTCTACAATGACTAATAGAAATTTGATTTGCTCCGGTGCTTGGGAAAAAAGGACGAGCAGGTCTATTCCCCACTTGCTAAATGGCCGTGGTATGTCCGTTGTGTATAATTCTTCTAGGGGTGCCAGTTGGATGTTGGCAAATTTTTGGCATTTATCACATTTTTGTACGTATTCTAAGCAATTTGCTTTCATTGTTGGCCAATAATAGCCTACTCTGAGGATTTTGGCTGCTAATGATCTTCCTCCCATGTGATGTTTATAGACTCCTTCATGTACTTCAGCCGTCACATATTGTGCTTGATCGGGGTCTATGCATTTGAGCAAGGGGCTGGAATATACCCTTTTGTATAATTATCCTCTGAGGATGGCATAATAACTTGCCCTTCTTTGTAGCTTTTTTGCGTCCTTTGGGTCGGTCGACATTTCTCCCAGAGCTAGGTATTTCTTGATTGGGGTTTACCACTTTTCTTTCTCTTTGTCGATCGAGCTTGCATTCTGGGTGGGAACACTTCGGTTGTCAATAGTCTCTTATATTATTATTCAATTATTGCCTGGTCTTTTGGTGCTTGCTAGTTTGGAAAGTAGGTCAGCCCATGAATTTTGATCTCTTAGAATATACTCTGTATTGAATGCATCAAAATTATCTGAGTGTACTTCGACTATTTTGAAGTATATGAGCAACGTATCATCCTTCGTTTGATAGTCTCCCTTGATTTGGTTGGTGATCAATTGGGAGTCACTCTTTGTAGTGAGGGTTGTTGCTCTCATTTCTTTTGCCAGATTCATTCTAACTACTAATGTTTCGTACTCTGCTTAGTTGTTACTTGCTTTGAAATTGAATTTGAGTGATTGTTCGATTGTTATTCCTTGAGGTCCTTCTAATATAATTCCTGCTCTGCTACTTTTTGTATTTGAAGCTCCGTCTACTTATAGGTACCATTATGTGTGCTCATGTTCACTTATAGGTTTAGTTAATTCGGTAAGAAAATCAGACATTACTTGAGATTTTATTGGTCCTCTGGGTTGATATTGGATGCCATACTCTGAGAGGTCTACAGGCCAAGTGATTATTCGGCCTGTTAGATTAGGCTTTTGCAACACTTGTTTGATTAGTTGGTTGATCTTTACAATGATTTGGTGACTTTGGAAGTAAGGGTGTAGTCTTCTTGTAGTTGTTAGTACTGTTAATGCTAATTTTTTGATCTTTTGATATCTTTTTTCTGCGTCTTGATGTATTCAATTGACAAAGTAAATTGCTCGTTGCTCTCCATCTTTTTCCCTAACTAAAACAGAACTAAGGGCTTGATCAGTAACTGTTAAGTAAAGAAATAATACCTCACCTGCTTTTGCTTTGTTAATATTGGTGGTGAATATAAGAATTCTTTGAGTTCTTTAAAGGCTTGCTTGCGTCCATTTAAATTCCTCTGGCTTCTTTAAACATTTGTAGAAGGGAAATACTCAGTCGGCTGATCGTGATAGGAATCTTGATAAGGCTACTATCTTTCCCATAAGTTGTTGTACTTCTTTTGTGTTTGTTGGGCTCTTCATGTCTAGTATCACTTGGCATTTATCCGGGTTTGCTTCTATTCCCCCATGAGTTAGCATAAATTTGAGGAATTTACCTGCTTGAACTCTAAAGGCACATTTATCAGGATTAAGTCTCATGTTATGCTTTCTTAGGCATTTGAAGATTTCTAATAGGTCGGTCGGATGGTTTCTGTTTTTGCCACCATATCGTCGTTGTATACTTCTATGATTCGTCCAATTTGGAATGCAAAACTTTGTCCATTAACCTTTGATACGTTGCACCTGTATTTTTAAGTCCAAAAGGCGTTACCTTATAATAATAGTTGGCATTATGAGTGATGAATGTTGTCTTTTCTTTGTCCGCCAGGTGCATGTATATCTAGTAGTAGCCTGAGTAGGCGTCCATGAAGCTTAGGTATTGGTAACCCAAGGCTCCTTCTACCAATTTGTCAATACTGGGCAACGGGTATGAGTCCTTCTAGCATCTTTTGTTTAAATAGGTGAAGTTTGTACACATTCTCCATTTGCCATTTCCTTTCTTGACCATGACCACATCTGAAATCCATGTGGTATAGCGAATTTCTCGTATGAATCCTACTTCTAATAATCGCTTTGTTTCCTCTGATATTGCGTTTTTTTTTCCAGTCCGAGCTTTTCCTTTCTTTGTACTACAGGTCTTGCATCTGGATTTAAAGCTAGCTTATGACATATAAAATTTAGATCTATCCCTGGCATATCAGATGGTGAGTATGCAAAAAGATTAGCATTATTTTGTAATAATGAAATTAACTTATCTACCATTTCAATTGGAAGTTTTGCCTCTATCTTTACTGTTTGATGCATCAATAGTCCGATGGATATTGCTTTCAAGAGTCCATTGGGTTTTGGTCTCATGTCTGAAAGTTCTTCTTTTGGATCTGGCTCGGTTAAGTTGACATGGTGCCTCTTGGTCGGTCGGGCATCTTGGCTTTCTTATTTATTCTGACCTACCTTCAAGCTTTCATTATAACATAACCTGGCTTCTGCTTGATCGACATGAATTTTCCCTATTTGCTTGTTATTTGCTGGGAATTTCATGGTAAGATGCAATGTTGATACGATCGCTCCTAGTTGGTTCTGTAATAGCCTTCTGAGTATTACATTATATGGTGTTTGACAATCTACCATGAGATATTTTACTGCAATGGTTCTGGAGGATGGGCTGGTGTCGAACGTGGTAGGAAGTTCTATGTAGCCTCGAACTTTCACCCTTTCTCCTGAAAAGCCTACTAGACTGCCGTTGAAAGGTTTCAATTCTGAAAGTGGTATTTGCAATTTGTTGAATGTGCTCTAATATAAGATGTCTGCTGAGCTTCCTTGATTTACCAATGTCTGCTTGACGAGAAAGTTTGCCAATACGATTGATATCACCATGGGGTCTTCTTGGTTCTAATCTATTCCTTAGAAATCTGCATCAGAAAAAGAGATTGAAGGATAACCAGTATTTAAAGGGGGGAGAGTTGATTTATTTACTGAATAATTGTTTGTACGGTCCTTTAGATGTTTCTTTCTTGCCGAGTTTGTTTCACCACCTCTTACGAATCCTCCTGAAATAGTGGTGATGACTTCTCTAATAGCTCTTGGGTTATTATGATTGGCTTTTTCTTGTGGGTTGTCTGTCTTCGATCGGTCATCGTATTGTGTGTGTCTCGGACTCAGTGTTCTTTGCCTATAACTCTGATCCTCATTCTTCAGTTCTTTTTTGAACATATCGACTTAAGTGACCAACTCTAATTAATGCTTCTATCTCATCCTACAAGGCTATGCATTCTCTGGTTGTGTAGATCTGTGAAAGTTACACATTTTTGACTTGTCTATTATGTGATCCTGAGCTGGTAGAGATCGTGGTAGTCTTAAGTATTCCGATTGTTGATTTCTTTGAGGATTTGATCTCTTTCTTTATTCAAGGGAGTGTAGCTCAGGAATTTAATTGGCCGTGGTAACTTTTTTTGTAGAGATTTGTCCTCTGTCAGCCATGTGCTCTCTCCTTCGCAACCGATGTTGTTCGTCATCTTCCGATCTATGGTAATTCATGCTTGTGCTCCTTGTCCTTGCCGCTTCTTCCATGTTGATGTATCTTGTAGATCGTTGTCATAACTCATCGAGATCTGAAGGGGGGTTTTTTTGCTAGAGAATCTGTAAATGGTCCTGGTCACAATCTAGTATGATTGCATGTAAAGAGATGACCGGATTTAAGTCCTTGATTTGGATTACTCCCCTATTGAACCGACTGAGGAACTCCTTCAGCTTTTCATGTTGTCCTTGTTTGAAGTTGATTAGACTGGCCGAAGTTTTTTTGTGTGCCCAACTTGTTGCAAAATGATTAAGAAATTTGTTGGCTAGTTCAAAGAAGTCATTGATCGACTGTGGCTCCAATGATTAAAACCATAGCTGACCGAATTTTTTTAACGTACTTGGGAAAGCTCTACACCTGATTGGGTTAGAATTACTTGCTAAGAGCATTGCTGTATTGAACATGTCAAAGTGCTTTTATGGATCTATTGATTCATCATACAACTCAATGGTATTGGGTAATCTAAAGTTATTTGGTAATGGAACAGGCATAATAAATTCCAAAAATGGATGAGATGAAGAGTACATAACTTGGTTTTGTGTAGTGACCATTTATGATTCTTCAGGTTGGTCATGATTTTGAGTTTCTCCTCTTTCTTCTCTATTTCCTTGAGATTGTCGAGCTAATTCATCTAGTTGTTGTTGCATTTTTTGGATGGTGCTCATAAGAGTGTGTATGAGTTCTTCGTTCGCATTTTGTCTGTTGTTTTCATGGACTGCTTCCTTTACTCATGTGATAGTTGCTAGTTGTTATTCTAACAGCGAGTTCTAGCCATGCTTTTGCAGTTTCTACTTGACCTGAAATGTTAGAAAATTATTATGGTTTTGGAAAAGTTTTACCTTTTTCCACATACGACAACAGATGTTCCTTTCTTCTACCTCTGAATAGATTTGAGTGAGCGTCCTAAGGTCGGTCGGAAGCTTTGACGTGATTGGACAATGGTTGACCAGCGTGAAGATGGTGGTGGAGGTACCTGCAGGATATTTCGATGCTAAAGTCAATATGTGAGTGATATAGAAAAGAGATAGCAGAAAGTGAACATATGTAGAGGTATATCCTTTGGTGGTTTATATAGAAGATGTCATTAATGTCGTTCCTCAGTCTAGGGACGTTGATAGGGCTAGAGTTTTGGGTGAAGATCATGCTAGGGCTAATATTCCGTGCTTATATTATGGGATGTGGGGAATATTCTGGTTTAACTATTCTTGATTTTGACACATTTTTCATATGGGTGAGGATGGATTTTGGCCTATGGTCTTTTGAGGGTCGGCGCGGTCCAACATGGTTTGGAAGGCTATGAAGTGTTGAATTTATGAAAAATTATCTTCTAATTAGGAAGGTTCATATAAGATTAACAAAGTATTTTTTAGAAATGCATATAGTTTGGTTGACGTTAATTCAGGACAAATTTCAAAAGCAATATATGGGGAATACTTAAAAGCAAAAATATGTGAATTGAAAATCATATAAAATAAATATACAAATAAGTTGTCGGCCATTTCATTAACAAAAGAAAAGTGTTAGTCATTATTAGGATCGTCTACAAAGGGCACCCATTACAAAATGATGACAAAAATTATTGAAAAATATAGTTGCCACTAATAATTATTTAAGTATTGAAATTATTAGAAAAACTCTTTCAACAAAAATAAAAACAAAAATTAGTCTACAAACCTAGTCAAATTCGAGAGTATTTTTATGCAGGTGAAAGAGCAAGAACTTAATCTTATTGCTTACATCGTCCTAAGACGGTTACCCTAAGTTAATTGTGTAATATATTAATAATTTTAAAATATTTAATTTACCCTTTTAAACAAAAAAAAACAATTAAAACAACCACAAAAATAAATAAGAAAGCTTAATGAAAATATTTATAATTCTTGACATAAAAAATAAACAAAGGATTAAATACAAATATTTATAATTTTCACTTGTCCGAAGTGCCTATGTATTCTCATATAGAATAATCCAAGTCTCGTAGTTCATCTAAAAAGTACTTATTTGTTAGTTAATTTTAATTAAAAAATATGAAAATTGATTTTGATTTGTCCATAAATTACTTTTCAAGGATTTAAAAAGAATTAATTAAAAGGACAACTACGACAAAAGGTTTCTGCAAGGAATTGAAGAATGTAGAAGGCCATACAATTAACTCCTCACAGCTTAAGCGATGTTGAAGATGGCACGAGGTGCATACAATCGACTTCATAAAATCACTACATTAATTGTTAGAAAAAATAAATTGTTAATCTCACTAAAAGAAAAAAATTGAAGATGGTATAAAAGTACATAAAATCAATCCTTATAAACTCAAAAGAATATTGAAAATGACATAAGGCCACACAATCAACCTTGCCATTTGCTGCAAACTATCAAGATAATTTAATCAAAATTTTTTTATTATGTAAAAAATAAATTTTAAAAAAAATGATGCTAGAAATAAGTCAAAGAATGTAGACAAGACAAAGAAAAACAAAAATAAGATTTTAAACAATTATTATATTTAATCAAAATATTAATAATAGGTTAAAATAAAATAAACCAAATTTAGTAAAATAGAATGAAGGAAAAGCTACTGGAACATGCTCTCTCTCTCTCTCTCTCTCTCTCTCTCTCTCTCTCTCTCTCTCTCTCCTCTCTCTCTCTCTCTCTCTCTCTCTCTCTCTCTCTCTCTCTCTCTCTCTCTCTCTCTCTCTCTCTCTCTCTCTCTCTCTCTCTCTCTCTCTCTCTCTCCTTCCTTGTTTTCAAATAACCAAGCTCAATGGCAAGATGACACAAAAGCTACCCACATGCCCACAACCATTGCTTTTGGATTTTCATAATTGCTATTTTTAGCAACGAATGAGATATAGAGTTAATGACACTCAGAGATTATAACTTCCCTAGTGTGAGCACTATGTGGAAAAATAATCTAGAACTAGCATTCTCAGGGGCAAAGATAGGGATAATTACATTGACCTCCTTTGAAGTAAATGTTTATTACACCTGACACTCTTTTTGTTTGAAAAATTACACTCACATCCTTTATTTTATGTATTGATCTTACATGCTATACCCTTCTTTATTTGAGAAATATATGCTTACTTCTCCTACTTTATGTATGGTTCCTACACCATTACCCCTTGTAAATAACAAAACAAAGGAGGTAAGTATAATTTCACAAACAAAAAGGGTGTCAGTGTAATAAACACTAACCTCAGGAAAAGTCAGTGTAATTACCAAAAAAAAAAACTCATTCACAATGATCCATTAATCTCTTTTACAAGTTCCTCTTTTTCTCATATTCAGCTTACTTTCTCTCAAATAATTCTAGTTATTCTCTTAGTTAAGTATTTTCTCAAGCTACTTATAGGGCACATTAGACATGCTCAGAGTCCAGTACCCAACAAGCACTAATCTCTTCTTGATAGACGAAAATGGACCAACATTCATATATGCAAACAAAGAGAGAAGTAGGGTTAGATGCTATGTTCTGGTTTCTATTTTAGAGGGTAGAGGCTGTTGGGATGGGAGCAATAACCATAGCTTCAAGATAACTCAAACAGGCTTGAAGGAAGTGGATGGATAGCCTTTCCATTTTACTTTGTTTTGGAAGGGTACATTAAAAAAAAAAAGATTTCTTGATGGTGGCTACTAAAGTAGAGCTTATATCCAAAGAGTAACATAGGCAAAGATATTAGAAAGAGATTACGACAGAAACAAGAAACATTACCCCTTTTCGAAATTCAAAGAGAGAAGTCCTCAACCCAAACTGAAGCCTTCCACACTTCCTCTTTAGATCCCTTTGCTATTTCCTTACCTCACTTTTCTATGCTTCTATGCTCTTCATTGTCTAATATCCCTTTTAAATGCTCCCTCTATCCCTTTTAAATGCTCCCTCTCAACTTCTCCTCCAACATTCCCTCCTTTCTTTTCAATTTCCTTTGAGAAATTCCTCTAGTTCCTTGATTTCATCTACCGAGTATTCCACATCAATATTTGGGTTTTCCTTTTTTTTTCTTTCTCTATTTTCCGAATCCATGCCCATTTTAGATAATCACTTATATTTCTCCCCCTCTTTTTTCTCGTGTTTTTCATGCCTGAACTCAGCCAACCCCATTTTTCCCTTCTTATATCTACCCTTCATTACACATAGAAGGGCTGTGAAGGACAATGCAATTGAGTGGGAATAGCTTGAGACATAGGACGATGCAAGGGATGGTACAAAGCCTTCCCTCACTTCCTTTCATTCTGCTGGTGTGGCCATTTTGTTTATGTCTTTTGCCTACCTGTTTCATATCTTCCCTACTCCTCTGTTGATTATTTGGTAGAGTTTCCTTATAAGTTGGGTTAAGTCCTGTAATTTAGTTGAGACGGAGAGAGTAGAGGGGACTCATTGATTCTCAACTAAAAGGATGGAGGATTGGTTTATAGAGGTGAAATTAATCCTGGGTTTAGAAAATGGGTCTTGGGTAATGCAAATTAGATCCAATTGGGCTTTTGAGCTTTTGATCAAAGCCAATGGGTTATGATCAAATTAGGCTAATAATTTTTCAAGACAAAAAGATAGATTGCTTTTGTAAGTTTTGAGATTTTTTTTTCAAATTTTTAATTTTTAATTTTTTTAATTTTAATTTTTCTTTTTTTTATATTCAAATATTTTTTTTACAAATAAAATGTTTTTGGATTCTTGGACAAAATGGGGTATTAACATTCATATGACTAACAACATGATTGTTCAAAAGAAAAATACATATATGATAAATAAAAGTAAAAAGGACTAGGTTTTATTGTTAGAGAATTCTTTCTTCAAGGTTGCCTAAGAGAAGCCATTTGAGGTACAGTGCAATCCCCAGAGGCTTGAGTTTTGTCGGACTTGAGGAAGGATTTGAGAATGCCATTGTTGAGTTTATTCCAGCTAGAAAAATGGAGGAGTTTGGGTGCTTTGGTTGCAAAGAAATGACAAAGAAGAAGAAAGGGTAGTACAAGAGGGGTAGAGAGAAGTTAAGAGTGATGTGGCTAGAAAATAAATAAAGGAGGGAAGCTTCCCCATTAAAAGTGATGAGATGTGCTAAAGATGGTTCCAGTCTTTTTGAAGAGTTAAAATTTATATGAATTTTATTCCTTGGAATTTGGTAATTAAGATAACTAATTATTACCTCTGGCAAACGTGAGATGGTACATTTTACTTAAATTTTTCTCTCCAAAAGATGCAATTTTTTCATATTCAGCGAATGTTAAGGGATTATCAAAAATTGACTTGAAGTTTTGACAAGTGTCATGAACAAAATGATCTGGCAGTTATGGATGTTTTCAAATTTAAAATGGAATAACTTAACAATTATCTTAAAGGTATTTGAGTTTGAATTTGAAGAGAAGCCTGACACTATTACATTAGTGTTAGTAGATTTTAGGGCTTTGTATAGTGTTTGTGTCGAATAAACAACACCTGTCAGACAGGTGACGCATTTTTACTAGTCAGTTAGTTATATTTTTGTTTGTAAATACTAGTTTCAAAGATGTAATAAGGGTTAAATACTTGAACACATTCTTTCATATCCTAAGTCCTAAAGATGTTCACGAATAACAGGATCAAATTCAAGTATGCCTTCCATCTTTTCAATTTCTTTTATTTTAAAATCCAATGTAATGTTCTTTACTTATCCTTTTTCCGTTGATGTCCTTCTTTACTTTCATGCGCTTTTAATTTCTAGTTCTTTACCTTTTTAGTCAATTTACATTCAAAGTTTTTTACATTATTGTCTGTTTACATTTTTTTGCATATTTTTTTACTTGTTACATTTCTAGTTGTAACACCTTACCCTAGGTATTCTGCTACATGCTCATTTAATGAATATAGTCAACTTAACTCAAAATTTAAGAATTTCTTTATGCCTAAGTATTTAACTTAACTTACATTTCATGTATAAATAGTTGAGATAAAATCTTTAAACTTATGCTAATTAAATTATGCTAGATTGAAAGTGCAAATGATCTTAAGGCTCTTATATACTTAATGATAGCCTCACTTAGATTAATTCTAAGACTTTTCAATGAAATGCTTTCACTCAAATTTCAAATCCATACTTATGATAGAAGTTCAAACTTAATCTTATATACTTGGTTTCTAACTAGGGTTTTCAAACAACCTTATTAGGCTCTAGGTTTAGAACTTCAACTTGATTAAAACCTAATTTAGAAACCCTAAAGTTGGTTCCTTTTTAAGGCAAAAGAGCACAATTTCTCTGCCTATCCACTGCCTGGGTGCTAGGTTTCCATCGCTTAAGCGTCCAAGGACCATAATTGAGTCATGTTCTCAAGTTGGCCACCGCTCAAGCACCCAGTGCTACTGCCTAGGGATTGGCACCCACCACCAAGCGCCCAGTTTTTGCGCTTAGGTGTTTAGAATTCAGTGAGCCACCGCCTAGGTGCCCAAGTGGCAGAATGTTGCACGAATCTTTCTTGAATTCTATGTTATCTTGTAGTTATGGCACTTTGTTCTAACTTCTATTAAACCTTCTTTTGCATAAGTTAGATTAGGTTTTAATGAGTTTAATTATTACTTGTTCTTGGAATTATATCAATTGGTCACGAGAAGTAATCAATATGACAACTAATGATTATAACAAACTAAGTTTATTTCATGTCATACAAAAGCTAGGGGTTACATATAGTATCACCTAGATTCTATTTTACAATCAAAAAGTGGGGCTTAGTCAGTGATATTATACAAAAAGCCCCATAAGGTGATACTTTCAAGTTACATTATGCATCATAATCTAGCTCTAAACTACGACACCTCCTTGATTATCAAAATGGGTGACCAGTATGTCTTGTATGACATGAACGAGACCTACACCCGGCATATCAACCAAAATAACTTCTATTTCCACCACAATGGTGATGTAAGACATCTTGAATTTAATCTGAAAACATCACACACAAAGTGAGACAAATAATCTCAGTAGAAAACATCAACATTTAAGTTAAAAATCATGCAATGTTTTTAGCTGTATCATATACAAAAAATGTTTCTTCTCTTCAACTTTCTCTTATTCAATGAGTTCCTTGCATATGTTAGATTACCAATTCATCAATTTCTTCATTTACAAAACCTCACATGATTGAAACATAGGAATAGATCTCTTTCCGCTTGCAAGGGTGTTCCCTCGCCATTGTCACTAGTGTGACCTTAATTATGTGGGATCACCTCCTTTGAGGATCATTTCCAAGCTTAGGTGAGATCACCCTCCATACCACTCATTTCTCAAATTCATCATGATCACCTCCCTTGGAGGATCGTTTCTAACTTAATTGGTAATGCAACATAGCCATCATTATTTTGATTCATTCATAATACAATTACAAGTTTCAAAATGGAATTTCCATACAAAGAAGCATGAATAGAACATTCTCTCATTAGTTCATGAAGAAAATAAAGAACAATAGAGAGAGGGAGTGAGGAATATCTCAAGATAATAACAAGAACATGTGAAATAGAGACGAATTGGGAGAAGAGTTGATATTTCTTATACTTAGTTTGAACTTGAAACTTCAAGAATTTCCTGCTAGTTTTTCACGTGTACACTCTCCTTTCTTACTCTCAAGAGTTTCTTCTATTACTTTAGGGTGGTGTGTGTCTTGGAGGAGCATGGGTTGAATAGGCTCATGGGAGTGCATGGCCATGCTTCCTTGTGTGAGTGTGTGTGACGTGATTGTTGCTTGGGAAAGGGGAAGAATTTTCTAGTTCAAGACCATGGATCTTATGTTTTAATTACTTATCTTTACACTTGGCTTGTGTAGGGTGATTACACAGGTTTAGTTATCTCTAAGTTCATCATTACCTAGTTACTTTCTCTAACATAGTTAGCTTAGTTTGGTTAGTTTCTAACTAGATTTTCCTTTTTGAGTCATGATTGACTTGGTTATTTTTTAACTTTTTCATTGAATTTCAACTAGATTCTTTTCTTTCTAGGTGAGCCAACCATGATTACATGCATTTAATGAGTCTTATCTTTGAATTTAAGTTAAACTTAGAAGGCTAAAACTCTTTTCCTAGCTTTCCACATGAGGCTTCTCTTTTCTTCCATCATTATTTTCTGTTTTGTTCAAACTACTTTTTATCTTTTGCATGTGCTTCCTAGATTCTTCCTTGTTTACTTTTATTTCTTTCTTTCTCATTCTCTCTCACGTGAATGCCTGTTTAGAAGATAAGTTCTTTGTCTCTTTCTTCTCATACATCATTTGGGTCAAGCTTTTGGACTTTTGAGTTTGGTCTTGCCTAATTCTAGGCTTTATTTTCTAATTAGGTTTATACTTTGGGTTAGGTTTAGCCTACTTCTTTGGACTAATTAACTTCTAATGTACTTAAATTGGGCTAGAGTTCTTGGGTTACACTATTATTACAGTCTAAGTTTGGTTATAGTCTTAGTTTTAGGGTCTTTTGGGCTTAGGCTTCTATAGTTTAGGTCTTTTTTTTTTTGGGTTTTTTATTTAGGCTTGATTACAATTATAATTAATTAGGGTTAATTATTACTTTATACTACCTTTCATTATATGACTTTGAAATTCTAATAGGTGTCAAACAAACACATTCAATACACAAGCATATAAAATTATTCATAATTTAGGGGATGTTACACTAGTACCTTTACTTTTTCCTATCCAATCCATTTCATGTTCATTTAAATTCTATCATCATTTACTTTTTACACTTTACATTTTGCCATTTACTTTCTTGCGCATTTACATTTCTTTTACTTCCTTGACAATTTACATTTCTAGTATCTCTAGTACATTTATGTTTGTTGTCATTTACGTTCTTGCATTGTTAATTTCACATACTTTCCAATACATGCATGTTTATCGATTTGTTTTACTACTATTGATATTTGTTCATTTGCAGTTTTATGTTGTTGCCTTAAATTAGATTTATACAAGTGCACGTATTATACAAGTAATATAATGAAATAAATACCGTTCTCACAAAGATTTGTATATAAACTAATGTGAAGTACAAAAACTGAGATAATCCTAATCTTATTTAAACAAACAAATTAAAGAAACAAGAACACAAATTATAATAAAAATAAAGCAAGAAATGTGTAAATAATGAAAAAGATTAGATTTGACTAATAGAAAGAGACCTAGGATTATAATATCTTCTAATATCTCACTTGAATCCCCTTAATTCCTTCTTAACTTATTAAATGATCATGAATTGTTAATTTAAGAATTTAATTTTTCATATGTATCTCCTGATGATCATGTAAAACTATCCTCCTTAATTTATCCCCTATATTCTTATGAGAACAAATATAAGAAAAAAGCATTAAGAACAAGCCCTATCATGGTTACATTTAGTTTACAAGTATATCTCTATCTTATAAAAGAATTAATTCATTCGATACCTAAATGCCTTGAACATATGTTATTTTACCTATGGCTAAAACACAAATTTCTTCCCAAAGTTCAATTTAAATTTACTTAATCAATTTAATTGGTGATCAAGCAATTAGATGAATTAAGATCAAAATAAAATAAACAATTCAATTTTCATTAAAATAAAAAAAGCAAAAAAGGAAAGATTCAAACTACATACGAATTTGATTGTAATCCTAGAATGAAAGACTCAATTCATGATTAAAACAAAAAAACAAAAAAACACATAGCCAAGGAGTTGTGCAATCTCCCCTTCAAAATCCTAACAACTCAAATATGATTGTTGAAACTCCCAACATGCTATGAATGAACTTATGAAAACAGACTAAAAAATAAAACTCATCAAAATTCACGATACCTTAAGCGTTGCAATATCATCACTTAGGGTGTTCATTGGTCTCGACCCAATGACCTAACAAAATGAACCCAAACCAATCAAGAAAAATTAGGTTAGGTTAGGTCATCAGGTCAAACTGAGTCAAATTTGACCAAACCTGAGCTTGATTGGTTAGGGTAACGAGTTCAACTACTATCAACCCGACTACCCAATACATGACTTGAAGAACCTAAGCCTTACTAAGCATTGTCCTTTTGCTTCAAACCATCAAGGCCTCAAAATCCTCCAATCCCTTATGCACTACAATTTTGTTGCTCTTTCATTTCACCCATACCCAGAGACATTCTAAGCCCTCAAGGCCCCCTACAGAGGAGAAGGATGATAATAGTGAAACATTTTGATTTTTGAGAACATAATTTGATTTGTCAATGCTTTGCTGCAATTTTGCTTCATTTCTTTGGTTTTTGTGTGATTTGGTTTTGTGACCAAGTGGGAATGCTTCCTACCTTTTTTTTTTGTTACCTTTTGTTTTTGTTATCTATATTCTTATTTTGTTCTTGAATGCTTGGACTTTTTCTCTTCTTTGGGTGCTTTTTTTTTTTTAATTTTTGTTTGATGAAGAGAAAGAAAAAGTGACAACCCAATGACCCAATCCCAACCTTCAAGTAGTAAATTTTTTTTGATAAAACTAATCCAACCTAATCCAATCAAAGTTGTCTGGTTTGAAGTTTTTCTCTTGAAACCAACCCAACCCTTGAACACCCATTCACCATAAACCATAAAGCTATACTTCATTTCACCTCAAGTAGACAATGGAGAAACACCTCAAACGCAGCAATATAGTTAGTTTATCCAATATCAATGCCATGACAAAGTAATAGCATGCTTTATCCAGTAATTTAAAGTCATAGATTCATTTACATCACAGACAAACACAAACAGATTTCAGTAACAAGTCAAAAAGACACATGGCTTTGCTATGATATAAAAAATTGAATTAAAGAAACGAAATACAAGCTTGTTAGGTGCAAAACAAAAGGTGCATTCCAACCTTTGTGTGAGACTAGATTTGCCCTCCTCTAATGTTGCTAACCTTTCATGAAGCCCAACATTTGTAATTCACAATGGGAAATAAAAGGAAGAAAAAATAGAGTAGCAAATGTAAAACTTAATGAGACTGGGATCAATGCAGCGCGGGTCAATTTGGTTTTGAAATTCAAACATTAGAGACAATAATCATGATATTTGAATTTGGTTTTATAAAGTCGTTAACAAATCTTTTTTTTTTTTTCCTTTTCACAACCATTTTATAGTGCATGTTTGAATAGCAGTTCAACATGTTTTGGTTAAACCAAAATAAATTGTTAATAGACTATAAATAGCTATTTTTAATAAGCTATGTTTTGAGCATTATATATTTGATTGTTTATTTTTTTTCTAATTGTTTTAGAGCTTTGTGGAAAAAAATTCTCCTTTGTTCTACAGACAAATATGCTTTTTAAATCATTTCATACCTCTATTGATGACTCTTTTAATTAATTACTAATAATTTTTTACTTTTGATTTTACCTCACTTCAAAAATTATATACTAAAGTACACTAATTTTTGGTATACAGTGGGAAGTCTCCTAGCTCATGGTGACTTCCTACCTTAATTGTTCAATTTTTAAAAAAGTTTATTTGCAAAGTCATCTTAGCCCATAGCAACTTTCAATGTGTAATTTTAAATTTGTTTTACTTTTCCATTCGGACATCCCAACTAAATTAGCAAAATGAAATAAAATAAAACTACATGTTAAGAAGTCACCAAGGGCTATAACAAGTTCCCACCATCATTCATAAAAAGAGTTAATAACTCATTAGTTTGTGGAATGATAATGGAAAGTCGCCCAACCCATGACAACTTTCCAACATATAGTTATAAATTATTTTGCTCTCTTAGTTAGAAAGTTACCACAACTCTACCACAACTCATGACGACTTTTTAACAGAAAAACTGAAAAAAAAAAATAAAACAATAAATTGGAGAGTCATCACAGGCTAAGATGACTTTTTACAGTGTAAAAAATTAATACATATTAGTAAATAATTTATAAAGACTAATAAAACAAAATTAAAAAAAATAGCAAAATGTAAGAAAGAAAAGCTTGTTTTGGTCATCTATTACATAAAAAATGATTTTTATACTATTCAAAGAAAATTCATTATCCTAAAATTGCTTCTAGATTAACATATCTAAACATAAATTAATTTTTATAATTGATTTTAAAAAATCAATTATAAACATAATTAATCTTTCACATATTTATTTTACATCTAATCTAAGAACACCCTTAATTTGATTTCAAATAACAATGAAAGAGAGTGACAAATGAATTCAACAACTCACATACGTATCAATTATAAATAAAGGGGCTGTAATTATGATTGAATGACTAGCTCTAGAAATAAGAAAAGATGTCGCATTTGAAAAATAGGGGAATTGCTAGACATTGACTTATTTTTCCTTCCTAGAGTAGGTTAGAATTTTTGTGTTAGTGGGGTGTGTTAGAACAAAGAGGGAGATGAAGAAGAAAATAGAGGGAAATAGGCTTGAGGCGTGAAGAAATCACTTTCTTAGAGAAGATATTGCCTCTATATGCACCAGGCAAAAGCACCCTCCAGAATATAATAAGCCCTTTGAAACTTCTTAAGAAACTGTGTCTTTATTTTTAGTTTTGCAAAAACATGTGTTTACGTACGCAAAGCATATGTATTTATAAGTCTTTTATTTAAACAGATATAACTCTTTATAAATAGAAATAACGTTTCATATTTAAACTGTCATATAAAGAGTCACAATTGTCTAGAAATTATAAATATACATAACATAATTATTTCTAATTATCTCCATAAATCATATTTATTCAGAAAGCATAAATCTGATAGAAATAATTATTTGTATTTATCTACACAATATTGCAATCTACCAACAATCCCACGGTAAATTTAATATGTAAACTAACAATCTCATAATATTATGCATACCAGAAGATGTCCATACATTAAACCTTCAACTAGTGAAATGAATCAACTTCTAATCAAGTAAATTGGTGTCTGTAGATTAAACGACTACTCCTTGTATTAGAACATACATTTCACACATAATATTATACAGTTTATCAAGATTTAAAACAATAGTGCACTTTTTTGGCCATGTGCTCATTTTGGTTCCATGAATATTTACAAAGAAAAACCCAAATCTTTGTTTAGAAGCCGCACCACTCCTATATTCATGTAGCAAGAGTTTCCTTAATGTCCTATTATATTACCATAGACATTTCCAAATAAAACTTCAACTCTGTTAAGAGTTTGACTTAACCTTCTTACAATAATAATTATCATTGGTTATCCTTGAACGGGACATGTTAATTACCAGTGTTCTAACACAACACTCAAAAAAGCGTTATTACCCATCAAACTTTGATGCTAATTAATATCTTAAAGTTAGGTTACCATTATTGGTGTTTATTGAATGATGGGTTTTAGTCCCATTCCACGCGAAGTTGATCTCACCAAATCTCTTCATAAACCTTTGGTGAGAGAATCTACTAAGTTATTTGTGGATTTCACGTATGTAATGGTAATCACACCATTTGAGATCATCAATTCTCGAACATAGCCTTAAACTTATATGTTTAGATTTTTCATTATAAACATTACTATAGCTCTAGACATTAATGTTGCTTCACTATGCTGCAACTCTATTTCTAACAACAGATTTCTCAACCATTCTGCTTCTTTGCCTGCAGCTGTTAAGGCAATGAATTCTGATTCCATTGTAGAATGTGAAGTGCAAGTTTTGTTTCTTTGATGCCCAAGGCACAACACCACCTCCTAGTGTAAAAAATCCACCCTACAGTAAATTTATTACCATTAGAATTTATTATTCAACTTAAATCCAATTACCCTTCCAATATCATGGGAAAATCAAATAGTCTAATCCTAATTTGATAGTACTCTTAAGATACCCTAATATTCTGCCTATTACTTTCCAATGGATTATGCTAGGATTACTAGTATATCTAGATAATTTACAAATAGCAAAGGCAATATCAAGTCTTGTACAATGCATCACATACATCGAACTAGCATAGCACTTGCATATTCTAAATTTGCTATTGATTTGTCACAATTTTTAATCATCTTTAAACTAGAATCATATGGCATATTTGGCTCTTTAGTTCCAAGATATTTGTACTTTTGAACCAACTTCTCAATATAATGTGATTGGTTCAAGGCAAAACCCCCACTATGTTCCTTAACTTTAATCCCTAAAATAGTATCAACTTCACCAAGATCTTTCATGTTAAACTCTGAGGTTAGATATTTTTTATTTTCATTTATTCAAAACATATTAGTACCAAAAATCAACATATATATCATCTACATAAAGACAAACAATCACACCATAATTTTTGGTAAATTTAAAATAGAGTAAACCCCTAATGTGGTCCTTGAAAGATGGTGTCGACATTACTTTAGTCTGCCAAAGAATGTTGACAACAATTTAGTCCTTAAATTATAGAAGATGACATCAAAATCGTTCTTCAATGTATAGTTAGGGACTAAATTGATATAACTTCTATAATTGAGGGAATAATTTAATGTCAATTTAGTATAATTGAGAAACTAAATTGATGATATTTTTTAATGATTGAAGACTAAATTGATGTCAATTTTTTAAGAAAACTAAAATGATATCACATTCTATGATTTAATAACTAAATTAATGTCGACATTCTTTAGAGGACTAAAATGATATTGACGCAATCTTTAGAGAACCAATTTAGGGATTTAGTCTTTAAAATAAATGCATTTATCAACATTGTTAAGTTTGAAACCAAATGACAAAATTGCATAGTCAAATTTTTTCATGCCATTGCTTTGGTGTTTGTTTTAAACTAGACAATGATTTAATAAGTTTACAAACTTTCTTCTCATTTCCAAGAAGTACAAATCTTTCATGTTATTCCATATATATTTCCTCTTTTTGGTCACCATTTAAAAAGGCTATTTTAACATCTATTTGTGCACCTTTTAATGATAAATAGATGGTAAAGAAAATAGAACTCTAATTGAAGTTATTCTTGCTACTAGTGCTTAACTGTCACAATAATCTATAACTGTATTTTTTTTTTGTAAAAACTTTAGCAACTAGTCTTGCTTTATGGGTTTGGATAGAACTATCTGTGTTATATTTCCTTCTAAAAACCCATTTACAATTTATGAATTTTGATCTAGGAGGTAAATTTACTATTTAAGACCCAAATGTTTTTTGATAGATTGAGTTCATTTCATCATTAACATCTTCTTTCTAAAAAGCTGCATCTTTAGACGATAATGCTTCACTAAAAGATTTTGGATCCTACTCTGTATAAAACAAAATGGGTTTCTTATTCAATAATGTGGTTTTATTTCCTTCAACGGAGAAAAGCAAGGCTTGTGGGTCCATGAAATCATAACCTAATGTTTTCTCTTTTGTAACTCTTTGACTTCTTCTAGGTTCATATATTATTTCATGTTGTTTCCTCTTTTCACCAGTAGAAAAATTTGAATGATTTCCATTTTGATCTTCAGCACTAATATCATATGATTTAGAATCAAAGATAAATTTATTTTCAACAAATTCCACATGAATTGATACTACAATAACATTTGATCCTAATTCCAAGAGCTTTTAAGCTTTAGAATTTTGTACAAATCCCACAAAAATAATTTTGATCCATCTAGACCCTAATTTAGTTTTATGTAAATCAGGAACTTTATAAAATGCAAGACATCCTCATACTTTGAAATAATTCAAATTTGGTTTCCTGTTATTCAAAAGTTCATATGGTGATATTTGTGCTTTCTTAGAAGGGATCTAGTGTGTATGTGGCATGCAGTATGTACTTCCCATAAATCGTTACAATCTAGCATTTAAAATCATAGAGTTTACCATATCACAAAAAGTACTATTTTCTCTTTTAGCTAACCCATTCTATTGAAGTGTATAAGGGGCGAAAGTTTAATGAACTATACCATTCTCTTCACAAAATTGTGAAAATTCATTTGAAAATATTCTCCCCTCTATAACTCTTCAAAAAAAAAAAATTTATTGATAGAACAGAGAAAGAGATTAAGAAGAAAATATAAGGAAATAGGCTTAAGGCATTAATAAATCACTGTTAGTGGAGATATACACCCTTTATGCATCAGGCAAAAGCATCTCTCCAAGATACAACAAGCCTGCTGAAACTTCGTATCTTTATTGTTAGTTTTCCAAAAACATGCATTTGTATACGTAAAGCAGATGTATTTATAAAACATTTTCTGAATAGATATAACTCTTCATGAATAGAAATAACTCTATATTTAAATTGTAATATAAAGAGTCACAACTATCTAAAAATTATAAATACAAATCAGATTTTGTTTTTAATTATCTCCATAAATTATATCTATTCAGAAAGCATAAATGTGATACAAATAATTTTTTATATTTATTTGCTCAATATTACAATTTACCAACAGGGTGTAGTATGCCAAAGGTTTGCTGACTATGTATCCTTTTGTGGCTATGTTAAGCAGAAAATTTCCCTTCCATTACTGTTCACAAAAACCTTCAAAAAGTATTTGATATATTGAGATGCAATTTCTAGGATACACCATTAAGAAAGTCACCTATAAGTGAGTTATTTATAATATTTATTACAAAATTATATTTTTTTTCATATTTCAAATTTTTTTTAAATAAGTAATTTTCATTGTTACTTATAAGTGAAAGTTTAATTTTCGTATATAAAAATTGCAAGTTTATTTTTTATGAGAAGTAAAAGTTACATATTTCTTATAACAAAATGTTTAAAAAAAATTGTTGCAAAACATCAAAATTGAAAGTATATAATTTACTTAATGGATATTGTAAATGACTTATCAATAAACCATTTTTATAATTATATACCATAATAAATATAATTTTAGAATTTCATTCTTCCCACTGTTAAACTAATCAAATTAAATAAAGGGTTCAAATTGCAATTCTAGAATAAGAAAGTTAGTTCATGATGGAAAATAAAAACATAACAAACAATCAAGGAGTTCCACCATTGTAACAATACGAGATCAAAGAAAAATCAAAGAAGAAAAGAATGGTAGATCCAAATCTTCGATCTTCAAATTTTCATCTTCAAGGTCTTGAATACTTAATGGCTTCTCTTCTAGACAAAGCAAGTTGTTCTAAGAAAAACCTAAAAGAAAACTTTCTTTTTTTAAAAAAAATTACAAGAATTCTAATATATTAAAATTTTTCTAGTGCATCGGTGCCGTGGAGTCAACTTTTTGGCCCCACGGTGCCACCTTCTCTGTCCTCCAACAATAATTTTCAACTTTGGGACTCTATACTGATTAAACAGTAGCGAATTGGCTCTTAACTTTGACAGAGAAGTTGTAGCTCTATGTCTCAACTTTCCAGAGGCTTTCGAATAATCTCAATTGAAATTCTCTAACTCATGATATCGTCATTTTACTCCTCAAAGGTCTTACAGTCTTGACAGCAACACGTTTCTATTTTGCATGCCAATTTTCACTCTTAAAATGGTAGAAATAGATTTTGATATTCATCAAAGTTATAGATCTCTTTCTTATCTTTTCATAGTCATCAAAATCATCTTAATGCAAGGTTTGTAGCCTGAATTATGCTCAGATAAATAAAATAAGATCTAAATACCTTCCACTAGAATTTAAGTGATTCATCCAAAAATTTCACTAAGTTTTCAAATCTTCACTTTCTGTTATCTTTGGACCCTTTTTATAGCCATTCACCTACGAAGAACAATATACTAACCTGTAACTGACATAACTAATGATAAAAACTCAAGTAATTTGATCAAAAAGACGATAAAAACACTATATAACAATCAAACAACTAACCTAAAGAGTATTTTTTTTTTATTAAAACTAGAATAAAACTAAGATTTTTAATTTAAATATTAAGGACATAGCATATTTTAATGTACAAAATGAGATTAGAAAACTCTATTACATTTCTTCTTCACGCATAGCAATCTTGATCCAAATCTTCCTATGTTGTCATCATTCCTTTTTTCTCTTCGAATTTGTTAAAGGATTTCTCCAGTTGAGGATATTCAAATCTGATGTGATTAGACTTCTTACGCTCGTAACATATTATCTAATTCTTGTTCTGATTGCTAGAATCTCCATTCTGAAAATCCTTCTTAGGCGGAAAGCCTTTCTTGCTTTTGTCTCTTCTCTTTCACATTCTAAACATCTTCCTTGAAAGCAGTGAAAGTTTGTCTTTGTCATCCTACTCTTTAGAATCAACAATAGAATTTACGGCAATGTATTGAAAAAAGTGGTGAAAAGGGTAACGAGAACCTTTCTAAGCAAACTTCAGAGCAATAGATTTTTTCTTTTTGGGATATCATCTTCCAGTTCTGCAATTGAAGATCCCTGTCCCAGATTGTATTATTGTGTATAAATCTTAACAGAACTTTAAAATAGTAGCAATACTTGAATGTTCAATTAGATTGGCAAAGGTGAATACAAGAATGCGTTGTCTTAAAATTTTAATAGAAAATAATGTTCCGTCCAGTGCTGGATCGTATATGCCTGCAGTTGTCTTTACTCCCATTTGTCCACGCTACTGTTCCTCTCTCGTTTCATGGCAGCCACACAACACAATTGCATTACCGATTCTTTGTTGATATAGCAATGTTCTCTAATAAGTACTTGCAGGAAGTAAGAAATTTTCATAAAAATTACCTTTCGTACTTTCTTTTCTATAAATGTTTACATGTTTATTAAATTTAATGTAAAATTTATATAGAATGTAATATTACATTTTTTTTACAAAAATTATATATAACATAACGGTTTTATACACACACACACACACACACACATTTTGAATTTTTTTAAATTATCATTATAGATATATATAAAAAAAATAGTTACAACAAAATGGAAGTCGAGGTGAAGATTCCTTCTGTGCTGTCTAAGAATGCTTCATTTTCCGGCAAGCTACCGAATGGTGGTTGTGGAGGAACAGGTTTCGGTGTGACGGAGGATGCAAACAAGCAAAACGTCTCATTTAGAGATAGAGCCATAGGAAATAAGAAACCTCCACCTGTAAGGGAAAAGTTGTCAGGACCCGAACTAAAAGTTTATGACTAGAGTATGATAAGGATCTATCATAGGCTTACCCAAGTCATACAAACCTTAAACCTGTGACTCATAATAGACAATCCAAAACAGCCATTACATAGCTTCATAAAATACTTTTATTCTAATATAAATTTAGACTTGCAAAATATCAAACAAGTGAATATTAATCTTTAATTAACATATACAATACTGACATGTATCCTGCTTATAGAAATAATGAAGCACGTGTTAGTTCACAAGATTTCTAAATTCAAAATAAATCAAACAAATTCTTAGATTTGTCCACGTGAACAATGTATTGAGCTTACCAAA
This sequence comes from Castanospermum australe, assembly GCA_019955255.1. Lineage (NCBI taxonomy): Eukaryota > Viridiplantae > Streptophyta > Magnoliopsida > Fabales > Fabaceae > Castanospermum > Castanospermum australe. Next base: position 511,353 of record NSJW01000022.1, read on the forward strand.
ATAACTAAAAACTCCCTCGATCATATCATAAGAGTAAAACCAGAGACAATCTTGTTATCTGTATTTGAAAAATATGTAACCATAATTTGGATGAGTTTACAACTCATTGAATAATTAATACCTACTACGCTAGAAACGGGACAAGTAAAGGTACGAGTTTTTCTATATAAAAAAAAATATAATAACAACTACTAAAAAGTGTACGTACGAAGTGAAATAACTAAGAATTAATAAACAATAAAATAATTTAAAAATAATATTTTCTAAAATAAAACAATTCAGATATGTGTTCAAAATAATTTGTGTCTAAAAAATTTCACAAAATAGCAAGTTAATAGACCATAATTTTCAATATACCAAACTCTAAAGTAACCAATTGAAATGTAAACAGTTGGAAGAATTCACTAGACAAAACCAAAACTGACAAAGCATAAGGTAACAATCTGACATGTATATGGCTTGAACTGAATTGACAAGCACAAGGCTTAAACTTACTGAGGACATAGCTTATGAGTAAACTAATCCTTTGACAAGCATACTACTTGAACTGATATTACAAACACAAGGCTTGAACTAATGAGCGTCATGCACAAAAATGATATCTAACCCATGTGACATAATGGGCTAGTATCTTCCATCTAGTTAGGATCTAATCTGATATAAGATGTACTATGCTAACATTCATTGCTATTAGATATAGAGTCTAATAAGAATTTCTCACAAAAAAGTAAATTTCAAAAATTCTAATATTGTATTCAAAAAAATAAATAAATAAATTTTCAACGAATAGAAATAATATTAAATTTATAAAAATAACTAACTGAAGAAAATGATTTCTAACATTAGAAAACTCAAGTTTAATAAACTTCATCTCACTTTTTGTATATATAACAGATGTCCGTATCAATATCCATCAATGGTCCAAAACCACTATCAATATAAAATCCATACATATGACAAATCTAAATAGTTAATACTTTTCATAATCACAAAATTTTCAATCTGATGGTCCAAAACCATTTTGATGCAAGTCCATATACTAAACAATCCAAAACCCAATTTTTTTCTTGATAGCAAAAATTTTCAGTTCAATCAACGATTCATCATAACCGTACTCACAAATCAAATCTAAGTTTTCTAAAGTTTTGCTTGTCCCAAGAGTTCCTAAAACTCTAACATATTCAAAAGCCAATAAGAAAAATCTATTTAAAATTTTTAAAAGAAATTTAAAATAGGCTTACAGTAGATAGAAACCAGTCACAGTACTAGTAATGTCCAATTGGGTCTTCCTCCAACAATTCACCTTAGTAAACTAGAGGTTCGTTGTATCGTTCTATAACCATAGAAATACAAAAAAAAAATCCTTGTATCAGTCATAGGCAATTAAATTACCTAATTTAATCTTTAAATCCTAAATAATTCTAAATACCAAAGTCTACGAAAGCTTAACTACGTGAATGTTGGAGCTACCTACTAGTGTCTCATGGACAATGTTTTTGCCCAACAAATAGTGAGGAACATCAAAGTCTATGTAGATGACATGGTAGTAAAGTCCAAGACCCCCGATGACCATTGCTCTGACCTCTGTTAGCTATCCGCAAGTGCATGGATTGTTCACTTAGTAATATAAAATTCGTTCTCACGAGGATTGTGTTCAATAATGTAGTTTATCAATTTTAATTACCTAAATTTATAAAGCGAGTAATTTGAAAGTAAATGAAAGCCTAAAAGTAAACTAATATCTATGAAAGCAATCAAATTAGCAAGACTTAAATACAATGAAAGGATATAATTCTAGGAATCAAAAGGATATAATTCTAGGAATCAGGATTCACAACAACTACCTACTATGATAGAAATTTATTCTTCTTAATAATGAAAAATTACACTTTTAAAGTTGATTTATGCTAAATTAATTCATGTTCTCTTTCATGTAACAAGAAAGCGCCTTAACTAAATTAATCCCGCTCTCATGACTATTAATTTCATTGAAACCCATTAGGTTCCTTGATAATTCATAATTAACCCTTAAAGGATCAAGTTTATTTCTAACATTCACCTCTCAGGTTTAATTATTAGAGTTCAAATATTCGATTTCATCTTTCAATCTTTCATTCAAATATCTTAGATCATATAAACATGGGCCCAACATGCAATAAGCATTAAGATTAATAAAATTAAATCAAAAGCAATAATCGTCATTATCTAAGAAAGAAATAGAGATCCAAACATAACATTCGTAGAAGGGTTACATTCTTGTCATATAACAAGAAATCTAGCCTCTCATGGTTGAGATATAACACATAAAAATTTGAAGAATAAAGGAAACACGTGAAGTAAAATAAAAGATAAAAGAGTGGAGCAAATAAGGAATGATGGTAAGGAGAATTGTCTTCAATGTGCTCTTTAATCTTCAATACAAGGCTTCGAATATTCCTTCTCTATGTGCCAGTAATCTTCGCAAATAGAGAGTCCTTCCAACATGACAGTCTTCCTTTTTTTTTTATTAAAATTACACTTCCACTAGGGTTTAGGTGACTTTTAGCATCCATTCCTCTAAAGCCCGAGTCAATTTTGTCGTCCAAATTCACCCTAAGAGCATTACACAGCCATGTCTTATTACATGGCCCTGCTTAGGTGGTTCCCCTTGATCACATAGTCGTGTGAATCTCTGTCTTCAAAGTCTCTTTTTGCAGCTCAAAACACTGCTTGGGCCATGTCATCGTCTTGTAGGTGTGTGTCCTCTAGAAGTAGAATTAGAATTTGCCTTCAACACGAATAACCTGATTTGGACCTTTGTAACCAAATATATCATCAAAATACTAACCAGAGGTCAAGAAATCTGAGAATAGCATCCAAAACTTGACTCCAAGCCTCTCTATTCATCAAATCTTCCATAAAACTCCTCCAAAACTCCATTAAACCATGAAAACACCAAAAAGAATCAAAGAATATGCTAGGAAGAGACAATTAGCAAGTTCAAACCAGAAAGACATACATTAATTAGAATGAACTTCAAATAACCATTAAAACAAATCCTAAATATGGATATTTTCTTATTACAACAACTCGCTGAAGTCTTTGCCTAGCTTTGTAAGCATAACATGAGACTGAACTCGAACAAATGTGCCTTTGGCCTACAAGCGGGCAAGTTCTTCGGTTTCCTCCTAACGGAGAAAGTAATTGAAGCAAACAAGAGAAGTGCCAAGCAATTATGGAGATGAGAAGTCTGACCTCAGTGAGAGACGTACAACAACTAGTAGGCTGAGTTGCCACACTCTCCAGGTTCCTATCCAAGTCAGTTGCCAAGTCAAGTCCATTCTTCAAGTGCTTCAAGAAAGCAGATAGCTTCAAATGGACCCTAAAATATGAAGAGGCGTTGTAGCAACTAAAGACCTTCCTATCAGCCCCTTCGATCCTCACCAAATTGGAAATTGGAGATATCCTCTACTTATACATATAAGTAAGCCAAGAGGTCGAAAACTCGATCCTTATCAAAGAAGAATCCAGAGACCAGAAGCCAATATACTTTGTCAGCAAGATGTTGTAAGGGCCCAAGCTCAAGTACCAAAAGGTTGAAAAAGCGGCATTTGCTCTCCTTACCTTGACCAGGAAGCAATAACCATACTTCCAGAGCCAACAAAGTAGTGGTGAGAACAGACCAACCCATTAAACAAGTGCTAAGAAAGCCAGAACTCGCTAGTAGGATGATTGCATGGTTAACAGAGCTTAGTGAGTTTGGCTTACAATATGAACCCCGCAGACCTATAAAGTCCCAAATGCTATTTGACTTCCTCATCGAATTAACCAAAGGCCTCCCTGAGGACAAGGTAGATAACACTTAGTGACTTTTCATCGATTGTGCATTAAACCTAAAGTGAAGCAGAACTAGAGTTATTCTAGAATGACTTAAGAACCTATTGATAAAGCAATCCCTAAAGTTCGACTTCAAAGCCTTAAACAACTAGGCTGAGTACCAAGACCTAATCGCCAGACTCCAGCTTGCACAAGAAATGGGAGTAAGTGAAGTCAAAGTCCTTAGTGACTCCCAAGTAGTCACAAGCCAAATCATAGGGGAATACTAAGCCAATGACTCAATGCTGGCCAAGTACTTAGCCTAGGTCAATAAGTTAGCTGCCTAGTTCAAGAAGTTTGAATGTGAGCATATCCCCTGAGACCGAAACTCGCTTGCTTATTTACTTTCAAAACTAGTAAGCATGAAGTGCCCAGGCAAAAACAAGTCAATAATACATGAGACACTATTTCAACGAAGCATCAAAGAGGAAGTCATAATGGTCATCGAAGAAGAATTGACCTCATGGATGCAACGCTTACTCAATTTCTTAAAAGACGGCGTACTCCCCACAATTGAGGTCTAAGCCAGGAAAATTCAAAAGTCTACATTGTTGGTATGTTTTGATCAACAACCAGCTCTACAAATAAGGGTTCTCCATGACCCTATTGAAGTGTATGACTCACAAACAATCTGAGTACGTCAAGGCCAAGGTGTACGAGGGGTATGCGGTCAACACCTAGGAAACAGGTCATTCGCAGCAAAAATCCTTAGAGATAGCTACTATTAGCCAACAATGAAAGTGGACTGTGCTGAGTATGTCAAAAGGTGCGATAAATGTCAGATGTTTGCAAGTCTCTACTTAGCCCCGCCAAAGGAGCTCTATAACTTAGACACCCTATGGCTTTTCTGCAAATCGGGATGGACTTCCTCAGTCCATTCCCTCCGACGACTATGCAGCAAAAATTCCTAATTGTTGTAATCGACTATTTCACCAAATGAGTCGAAACAGAAACTCTACCTCGCATCACTACCAAAAAGGTTAGGAAATTTCTTTGGAAAAATATTATTTGCAAGTTCAGGCTACCATATGTCCTCTTAACGGACAACGATACTTAATTCACCGACAAGCAATTCAGAGAGTTCTGGGATAAGCTCAAGATCAAGCATCACTTCACCTTGGTCAAGCATCCACAGTCCAATAGACAGGCATAAGCCAATAACAAGGTAGTGCTGAATGCGCTTAAAAAGAAACTTGATTAACCAAAAAGGGAATGGATGAGGCACTACCTAATTTTTTATGGGCATACCACACAATTCCCTAATCTTCCACTCAAGCTACGCCCTTCAAGCTAACATTCGGGGTTGAAGCCATGATCCTAGTTGAAGTCAAGCAAATAAGCTGGAGAAGACTACAATTCTAAGAATAGCTCAATACCCATGATCGTGAGGCCAAGCTTGACCTTCTGCAAGAAGAGAGAGAAATAACCCACATTTGAGAACTCGCTGCAAGCAGAGAGCAACCAGGAGGTATAACTCCAAGGTCATCCCGTGGTGATTCCGAGTTGGTGATCACATGCTGAGAAGAGCCGTTATCAGTGACAGGAACATTGAAGATGAGAAGCTCAAGGGGGTGTATAAACTCGCCCAACTCATTGGTAGCCGATTCCCCACACTTAGAACGCATCCAACCTCCGAACATACTTTAGTAGAAACATTCAAGGTTAGAGTGACTCCAGTTTTCTTTCTTATGTTCTAATACTTCAACCTAGCTAGGATGTTTGTTTTATAATAACACTCGTAGTGTACTCTTTTTTTCCTGATTTGAATTTTTTCCGTAGTAGTTTTTCTTAAGTAAAGTTTTTAACAAGGCACGACACACCATGCAAACTCCATTTATTATCAATGAATTATTGTGTTTATTTCAAAATTGTTTTGTTAATCTATGCTAATCTTGCAAGTCTCATTTCAAGCTAACAAATGCGCCTATTGAAGATAACTAACATAACCACGAACAAACCTACATCCTATTAACTTTGAGCACAGGAATGTCTCAAATAAACTAAGCACTGAGGTTGAGAAACTCTCCCTCAATTCGACCCTCAACTAAGTGCTGAGGTTGAGAAGCATTCCTTCGACCCAAAACTCAGAATTGCTAAATATCAAGGTCAAGAAACTCCCTCAAATGAACTCAAATAAACTAAATGTTGAGGTCAAGAAACACTCCTTCAAAGCCGAGGAAGATTTTCTGAGGACAAAAAAATCTCCCTCAGCCCAAACCTCGAACAAACCAAGTTATAAGGTCGAGAAACTCCCTTATCCCAAATTAACTAAATCCTGCGAACGAATGCAACTAAAAGGAACACAAGACCAATCATAAATAAAATTCAAAACATCATTTCCAAGTCAATAAAGAGTTACTACTTAAATAAATAAGTGCAAGTTCCAAATTAAGTAGAAATGCCTTGAGAGGGAACAAAACAAGTTACTGGGATTGAACCCATTACAACAAAATGATAAAAACACAAAAGCAACTAAACAGCAACACCACCCTTTGCATCCCTTCCATCAACGTTGTCATTAGGCAGAGCCGCAATCTGGGCCATCCTGGACCACTTTGTATGCATCCATCTCCACCAACCTGTCATGATCCAAGTCAGGATAAAGGAGCCTAAACTGAGACTTGGCATTCTCAAATGACGACTCCAGCTGCTCACCAACTTGGGTCTTTAGTTCATCTACTTGATCTTCCCAGGTTCGATTTAAAGTCTTGTGGAGATCCTTCTCGGAACTAGCAAGCCCTGCAGCATAAACACCTTTGACTTCAGCCATGCCATTTCCTCATTCACTAACTTTAACTTTTTCTCTAGCTTTGTGCACTCTTGGAGATTAGCCTCTAGCGATTTATTCTTTCCCCACAAAGGAGCAGAGTCCCTTTCCTAGTTAGCCTTCAACTCTCCTAGCTCATCCTTCAACTTCTCAGCCTGACAGGAGGCAGAGATTGCTTTCTTCTCTAGAGTGGCAACCTTCAACTCCTAGAACCTAGAAATACTTGCCGATCTAAAACATATCGGTCAGAAAACAATTCAGTTGACCAAAGCAGCAAATAAATCTCACTCTAACATACCTCAATAAGTGAAGTTTCAACCAATGGAGCAACCCGCGATCACCTCACCTTGGGTATTTTTCCTGATCGGTAGGCCTTATGAGATGAGTATCAACAAACTTCTTGCGTTGGTAGCATTTGTCCCAAAGCAAAGCCACCAGTCCCTTGGTCACCGGGTTGAACTCCTAGAGAAAGTCAAATAATGCATCGCTCGCTCCTAAGAAGGACCTCGACTTCCTCCCTACATGTGAGTTTCAGCACCGTGGCCCTGCCCCTACTCCTCAGTCACTGCGACCTTCCCTCTCGGTTTACCTAAGTTTATTTGCTACAAAACAAATCTCAAGCCTTTAATATCTTTCTTTAATTCAAAAAATATTTCAAGCTACACTTTAATTACTATTTCATTTCTTATCTTTTAACATCACAATTTTCAAAATATAATCTAAATCCTCAACTAAAATTAGACTCTACCTAAAGCCACAAGTCCTAGTGCCACAATACATCAAGTCAGAATTATTAATATAAACTCAAACAACACCAATACTAATATGCAAAACAATTTTTTTTTGCTACAATTCTGAATCTCCTAAATATCAATTTGTAGAAAAATATTGTGTTTTGCCAATCCACCATAATATCTTGAGGAAAATTTTATATCATTTCTTGAACATACCAATGAATAAGACTAGAATATCATAATACCAAATGGGTCAATTTAAATTATTCCAAAACAGAACACATTGTAAATCAGTATACTCACTATAACTATAAATCAAAATTCTCTTTTTATGGCTCTTGAAGAACAACCACGATTTAGGCAACAAGAACAACATAAGCATATTTTATGTAAAGCACATGGCAAAAGAAATCATGAGATTGACTTGAAACATTTTTGCTATAGGAGGACAACTGATATGTATTATATGTAGACATGCTTTTTGACCATGACAACAAGGAACTCATTTGTAAGATCAAATATATCAAATACCTCAATGAATTGCAAAACAGACCTTGATGAAAATGTCATTAACATACAATTGAAAAGACTGAGTTGAAAAACTACTAAAGCTCCATCATAGCTAAAACTCATAGAACTTGGTTGAGGAGAATTCTCACCTTGATGACAGTTATTGAAGGTCATAGTTTGGCCTCTAGGTTTTAGGTTATTTAGGATCCTTGTACATCCACTTGAAATGTCTATGATCACATGATATTTTCAAGATATATCTACACAACACATATTCAAATATGTTCAAGGGAATCCAAATAATAATCTAGAACAACTACCTACACAGTGCCCTTTTACTCTCAAACTTAAGCATTCAAATATATGGAGAGATAGTAACTAACAAAAGTAAGGAGAAAAAGAGGAAACTATTTGGGGGGAGACTTTGGGGAGCAGACATTCAAGTGATCGAAAAGCTTTATCTCTGGCTAAACGAAGAGGGAGAGGGAATGGCCATGGCATTAGATGCTTTGAACGGCTGAACGGCAACTTAGTAAGCACAAGGGCTAGTGCCTTTGAATGGCAACAAAGATGATGGCTTCAAACATCGGAGGTTAGCGGTGGTGGTTGTGAATGCAGTATGTAAAACCATCAAGAGAGGGAGAAAAGGGAGAAAAATTTTAGGGGGCATATTTAGGGGAAATTTTGAGAGAAACTTTTGGGGTAGATTTTGGCAGAAATTTTTAGGGGCGGCAGATTGGGGTACGATTTTGAGAGAAATTGTGGAGACATTAAGACTACCCTGAACATTGATGCCATGGCTTTTGCCTTGGGTTTAGTTGAGAAAAATTATGCCAAACAGCTTTACATGAAGGCTTGCAGATGGAAAAATTCCACAGTATTGATAGGGGCATGCCTCTCTGTTGATGTCCAAGAACCGGGTTGTGGAATTCTTGAAGAGAAAACTTTAGGTTCTCACACAAATAATACACGTCAAAGACATATCTACCTGTTATTGTGCCAGTCTTGGCCTCAGCCATCTGTGGACAAATTAGAGGACTTTGATGTTTGGAGGAATGCTACTTCCATTTTAGCGGCAGATATTTACCTAGTGACGCAACTCTCTGACAAGAAAATGAACCTTCAAGGTATGCTTTTCCTGCGTCTTCATTGAACATGCAGTTATATACATCAATTCTAAGGATTTTGAAAATGCATTTCATAGACTCCACAAGAATCTGCCATTGATTGTTGCATTGCATATATTCAGTAATATTCAGTGGAGTTGAAAAGTAATATTTAGTAATAAAGTTTCTTTCTTACTATGAATATTAATATACAAGCATGCGGACATGTTTAGTCCATAAAATAATCTAATATCATAAAAATATTCATACATTATATTAAAAGAAGTTAACTATAAATATTAATATATAGGTGCATATAAAAATATATATAATTATATTTAAAAATAATTATAAATATTGATATGCAGATGCCTCGTGCAATGAGCTAGCAATATATTAATTCTGAAACATGTTAGCATTTTCTTTTATTTCCAATCATTTAATACATTAGCTCATCAGAATTTTGCCATATCAACAATTTTTTGGAATTCTTGCATCTTGATTCAAGTTTCAATTAGTTTTGGACCTTTGGTTGTGTTTGGAACCATTAAATATAAAATAGAATTGATTTGATTTCAAAATCAATTCTTATGTTTAGAATTGCTTATAAAAATAAGATTTATTTGATTTGATTTGCCAATTAAGTTTTGTGTATGGAACAATACAAAGATAATTGGAATTCATTTTGTTTTAGCAATTCACTTTATTATACTTACTTATATTAGATCAGTGAATAAATTAATAAAGGTAAACTTTTCAGTTGAACTAAAATAAAATCAAACCCACCATATAATATAAATAGTTGCTGATAAGATCAATTTAGAATTCCTCCTGTGGTAATGCTTGGCATGTATGGTTTTGGTTCTAACTGTATAAAATATTCTTAAACCCTCGTCTTGTAGATGTCTACTAGTGGTTTCAGGGCAGGGGAAGGGGGAAGGGGATTTGTTAGTGGCAGAGGATGCAGACGCATTGGATGACCTGAAAATGGGTATGGCATTAGCCATTGAAAGCTCTGTACTATGTGAAGGTTTGAATGAAAAGCTTGGTGAGCTCAACTGGAGCCACAGCCATAAATGTTTATAAAAGATAGTTACAATGATAAGGAATACAATAACAACAAGATAAGATAATAATAACTTAAGATAGAATTAGATGAAAAATAATATAAATATTAGGATAAGATATGTTTGGAGATTACAAATCAAGTCAACTCACCCCAACCTGTCACAGTTTAGATGAAAACAACGCAGGGCAAAATTGACTCGTTTTAACTTTGTGGGTTAGAACAATCAACTCACCTTATTTTATGGTGGATTGGCGGGTCAACCCACCTAACATTAAAACAATGATGAGTTGATTAATCAATTGGCCTAAAATTAAATAAAAGGTTAATAAAATGGCGGATTAGTGGGTCAACTTGCTTAAAAGCTACAAAAAATAATAATAAAAGATGTGTTAGGCGGGTCAAGCCACATAGATTGACCCATTAACTCACCAACAACTACAAAAAAATTTTAAAAAAATTTAACATGACCCGACAAGTCAACCAAAAAAAAAATTCTCTTAAAACATGAAAATTTTTAGTGAAAAGTCATTAGAAACAAAATAGATGTATATGCCATAATCATGCTGAAAGACTGAAAAGGATTTCCATACTCTACAATCACTATCACGAACGTTCTCGAAGGGCTTCCTTAAGTTGGTAGAAAAAATTAAATAAAATATCGAGCCAATTTTTGTTTATTACGGAAAAAATTAGAAAAACTCTTTAGAAAAATAAAAATTGGTATGCTAAACAAAGTTAGATTCGGAAGTCTATTTATGCATAAGAAAGAGTGGAAACTTAATCATAATGTACTCTTAATACATTCGTCCTAAAATGATTACCTTAAAATTAATTATGCTAATTAATAATAATCTTAAAATATTTAATCTAAACCAAAAATAAACACAAATTAAATAAAAAATTAAATTAAAATATTTATAAAATTAAAAAAATATATTTATAAGTTACATTACCCAAAAAAAATTATTTATTGATTTGACTTACCTGAAATGCTTACATATCCTCAAAGCCCTGTGAAAGCACACATAAAAAAGAGAGATATTTGCACGTAGAGAAGAAAGGGATACACAGGGAGGAGAATTAACGGAGGGATTTGCACATTTTTGCTTTCATAATTCGTTTCCGATCGAGGAGGGAGAGTCAAGTAGCTATGGACTTAGTCTTTTACCTCGTATACGGTCTCCCTACTGCCCATAAATCCTGTGAGGCACCTCCACACGAAAGCCAACTACTACTAGCCACTTTAAAGCATACTGGCATAATAAGGTTTGATCATACTTGTTCCACGTAGACATGCTTTTCAATGCTGTAACATGATTTGTTTTTATTGTTCTTATATTTTGATATTTTATTTGTTTTGTTTTGATGGAGATTTTTTTTTTTTTGACTTGGGTATAACGTGATTTGCTTTGATTTGAGTGGGAAATTGTTAGTTTGGATATATACAGGTCCATGTTCATTTCTCCTTATTATTCGTGCTTGCTGAGTTCTTATTTGGAAGGTTTTTGATATTATCTTAATTGTTTGCTTTATTTGGTATTTAAGAAAGTTAACTTGAATTCCTTGATAAACAAAGTGGTGAATAATGATAAAAAAAATTAATCAGGGTTATTTAAGTTGTGAACTATATTAAATAAATAATAATTTCAATTATTTTAATGTTGTTACTTTAAGTCATTTTAATTCTGACAGCTTGTTTGATATGAAAAATAATTTAATTAGTTTAATGTTGTCATGACAGTTCTTTAATCCTAAAATAAATTTTAATTATATTTGAATAAATTAAAATTAATGTTATTGTGATAATTCTTAAGTCTCAAAAATAATTTTTAAATCACTTATTGTCATTGTTGCCGCGACGGTTTTTTAATAATAAAATATTTTATTTTAATGAATCAATTAATCAAATATTTTTTCTAATTATTATTATTTGATTTTAATTAAAATTGACCAACCCACAATTATTTTTTAGATAGTGTTCTCGTGATAATTCTGTATTTCCCTTTCTATTCTTTCTCATGTCTTTAAATAAAACCAAACTCAAGGATAGATAAAACCTATCTCAATCAAAAGATAACATAATTCATTTTTAAATTTGAATTTTTCCTTATCAATTATATCTTTTTCAATTTGATGACTAAATCATAAGATCAAGATAATAGGCTTATTTATCCTCTTATATTCAATATTTTTGGTTTTTTTATTTAATCTTTTTTTGTATATTTTTAATTTTAAAAGAAATTAAAATGACTAAGTCAAATAAATAATCTTTTTATTATTTTTGTACAAATAATTTCAAAATAAATAGACAAAATTGGGTGCTGACAATCAGAATTCTTAAAATATACTCATCATTGATTTAGAAAAGAAATTTGATCTATGGGAATTAGAAAAAAAAATTTGATCTATGGGAATGAAAGAAAAAGTAAAAAATGAACATAAGAAGAGGGATAGAAAGTGTAGACTATCTATCAATCAAAGGTCAACAAATACCAGTTTACAAAAGGAAAAGTTTAAAAGCACAAATATATACTACTCTAACTAAACATATAAATAGTAAACATTAGGCACATTTAGTAAATAACTCGAGCCGATCCTTTACTCCATGAATATTTTTCGATAAAAAAATTTCTCTAATTTTTTTCTTGAAAAATATTCGTTTTTAAAAGGTACTACTTTTAATAAGTTAATTTTTTGTAATCATTAATTATTGAACTATTTTAAAGTTTAAAAAATTTGATTGACAACATTAAACTAAAAAAGTTTAGGTATCATTTCAAAATCTTTTTTTTCATAAATAGAAGTCGAACACTTGAAGTTAATTTTGAAAGCACGCTTAGTAGTCTTATAAGATCCATTGTTTTGAACTATTTCAAATTTAGTGATCTCATAAACCTTTCCTTCCTTCCCAAGCCCAATTAACTATATAGTACAAACCATCTATTTACAATTGTATGAATTCTATTATCATGCTAATCTTGCAACATCATTTCTAAGCTATTAACTTCATTAACTAACTTAAAGTTAGGTGTGTACCACAATCTAACAATCTTAACTTTAATCTTTCAAGATTAAATATGAAATTTAAAAATTGAGTGTATAGAATCTCTAATTTAAAATTAGCTTAATATTAAAATTATATGATTTATTTCCCAAATCATTCCAATATATGTAGGTAATTTTTGTAGACCAGTTTTGATTGACAAATTTTAATTTTCTTAATTTATGTCTGCATGAAATTTGTAGGAAACAAATGCATGAGTGAGAAAAATAGATTGCATGAACGAAAAAAATATTTTTGGAGGAGGCTCTTACTTTTAATTATTATAATAGGTTGTAGTAGATAAATTTGACTTCTTTTATTTACTCAAATAAATATAAATAAATATGAAATCAAGTAATTAAATATTAAATTTAAAATATAATTAAAAATTAAATTAAATAATTAAATTTTAAAGTTAAAATTTTAGTGTATAGAATCTCAAGTTTAAAAGAAGCTTAATATTAAATTTGTTTGATTTTTTTAAATTATTACACAAATTAATGTAGGTAATTTATGTAGATCAATTTTATTTTATCAATTTTAAATTTTCTTAATGTGTCTCAACATGCAAATTATAGAAAATAAATGCTTGAGCCGGTAAAATAAACTACATGAGCAGGAAAAGAAATTTTGGGGGAGACTCTTACTTTTAGTGATTACTAGACTTGTACCTGTGCGATGCATGGTGAATTTATTTAAAGAAATTAATAAAATTATTATTGATTAATAATAATCTATAATATTTATTTCAATTAAAAGATTACAAAATACATAATTCACCAATGACGTAATTTTGATACACTGTTAGTGTAAAGTTTCTTTCTACTATCATCCAATCACATTTGTCCACATTATTAAAAGTACTTGACTTTTTGGATAATTACTAGTATAGTTAATTTTTCTTAATAATTTGATAATATATGATTGGATAATAGTATAAACATTTTTATATTGAAGGTGGATTAAATTTAAATTCATTTACCAAACCAATTAAATGATTGAACATAAATATGTGATTATATATATAGTTATATGCCGGTTGCGACAAAAAAGGACGAGTCAGTAAATGATTTTATTTCAGTAAGAGGACTAACCCTAACTAATACTTGTTGTAACTTAAAGTAATAAAGATAAATATTTACATCATTTCTCTTCACACTAATTTTTTGTCAAAGAACCTGCACCTCTGTCATTACAATTAATGGTTATATAAATATAGATTAATTAAATTCATTAAAAAAATAGCCAGAGTCATTCGAATGAATATTTGCTGGCATAAAGAGAATTGGTTAACTTTTGAGGGCTAATATTTCTTATAAGAATCAATGGAAGAAAAATTTTCACATTAGTGATGAAACAAACAAAAAGAAAAAATAAATACTTAAATCATTCTTACTGTTAAACTACTACCTTAATAATTTTTAAGTTTACACCATTGAATTATCAATATAACAATACCTTCATTTTTTTTTCCCGATAAGTAGGAAAAATCCTTTTAAACATACTTAACCTATAATGTGCAACTTAACTTTTTATTCTTGAAATATGTTTAAAAATATTTAAATTTAAATTAAAAATACATATAATACATAGAACAAATCTAACTAGATTGATCATACTGCAGATCTTAAAGATAAACGATAATATTCTTGATCGATTTTCATCTTATTGAAATCTTAAATTTCATGATAACCATCAAACTTTCTAGTAACATATATAATAACATAGAAATTTAAATTAAGAATGGCAAAAATCCTTGCCTTTGCCGAGATCTATGGGGATTAGTCACGATAAGGTGGGAAATGGGGTGGGGATCATATTTTCCACACTGTGGGTATCCGCAACTTTGTTTTCTTGTAACATTTAATACATATTATGATTTTCTCCTTTTCTTTGAGATGATATGGAAATTTTTATTTTTTTTTTTATTTTACAGTTTTTTTTCTAATGAATGAACTCATAATTATTAAAATTATTGAAAGGAATTTATATCATTCAAGTAATAATTATTTATGTAGATTAACAAAATATAATTCAACTTAATATGTTATTTGTGATATATTATTTTAATTTTGTACGTATTTTAAATTATTAAACAAAATTGTGGTATACGATACAAAAATTTATCCATTTATGTTTTTAATTTTATGAATTTTAAAATTTTATTTTAAATTATTGATACTTGCGGATATTTGCATATACTTGCTTTCCCAATGAAATTATAAATAGGTACCTATCATGGGAACAAGGAGAGCACTTCCCACCTCCTGGGCGCCCGTTTACATTCATAATTGCAACTAGCATCTTGAGTAGCATTATCGTACCTTTCAATTCACATTTTTTTTTATCTTTTACTAAATAATTATTTTTTAAATTAATTATAATTTTATTATGATTATAAATTAATTATTTAAATAACAATAATTTTGAGAAAAAATAAAAAAGATAACTCTTTGCATTTTAAAACACTTATAACTATAGAATATAATCATACAAAAAAGTTTGTATTTACAATTTTACCTTTTTTCTATTTGTGTTTAATTAGTTATTAATGATTTTTTGAGAAACTAAAAATTTAAGACCAAAGAGAGGAATCCCCTTTATAATAGTACTAGCGTTTTGATAGGCATTGGTGTGCATCTCAATATGCTTTCTTTAATTTTTGCTTGTCTAATTATTTCATAAATTAATTGCTTATAATTTTAATAATTAAAATTAGTTAAATAAAAATAATTTTATAAAAAAGTAAAGTATATTTGTAGTCTGTTATATCTCATAAAGAAATGATCTCTTCACAGTTGATGGATTTTACCGTAATGTGTAGCTTGCAATCTAGCAATCCCAACTTTAATTTTCCAAGATTGTTATAAAGGAGAAATGTCATTAACCTTTTCTAATTTTCTTGCCATCTATCTATAATAAATACAAAAAAAAATATAATGAAAAATTATAAGCAAAAAGAAAGAAGCAAATAATAAAAAAAGAAGAAGAGAAAAATATCAAAGGAAGAATGAAGTCAATAATATAGAAAAAAAATGCAAATAATCTAACCGGAAATAATTTTGTTCTTTTACTAAAAAATTACCTTCTAAAGTTAACGAATACAAATATTTATATCAAAATGTAACAATCAATTGTAATACCCCGGTTTTGTAGAGATGGTAAATGACGTGTTTAATTGTTCTGAAGTAATCATGAACCTTTAGGACTAGCTTTGTGAAGTCCATTTTACTTTGTTCTTAAAGTTCCTTGAGTCAAACCACCTTACCGACTTGATGTAAGACAATTGGAATATTTTAGTGATATTTCGCCTATCCGAGTCCAAATTTATTTTTTATATCTGGAATAGGCACCTATATAGAGGGCTACACGAAATATGTATTTTCTTGCAACCAAAACTTGTAAGAACCCCATCATATTTTAAAATACCATGTGTTGAAGGTGCAACACAGGTAGTTAACTATGTATAAATATGTGGTTCATTTAGTTTAACAAGTGGTTAATGTGTTGTTTGAGTTCTTAGGATTGAGCTTGTGAGCCACTTTATTTTAGTTATGGGCTTCACTCAATTGATTCACCCAGTTAAAATATAGTCGAAGCCCTTTTGTATAATTAATGCTTGCTTGTCATATTCGAAGCCCTCTCTAGAGGGTTATATAAAATATATATTTTCTTTTGTATAATTGACCCTTAGATGTTATGGAATTAAAGAGAGATTTTTAATGAATTTTTGAGAACCTTTAACCCATTCATTTTTAAGGCCAACAAAAATTTTAACTAGAACTTGAATTTTAACTTTTTATCCTTAAGGATTTAAATTTTTATGATATTTTATTTGAATCCAAATGGGGGCTAATTTCTTATTTATATTTATGTTAAAATAAAGAAATATAAATAAGAGTAGTATTAGAGAAGCCACCTGTTCAACCCTCTTATTAGCATCGACTACACCTCCAGAAACCCCCACCTCTATCAACAACACCTCCACCATTCTAGAACCTTCGTCTCTTCCTCTTCCCTTCGTCTTCCCTTGTTTTTGCACGATCTAGTTGCTCCAAACCCGCTGTTCTCCGTCGTTGACACAGGGAACCTGCTTTCAAACGAGATTTTGTTGTTAGTGTTCTGTTTTTGGGTATAGGAACTATGGTTTAGAGGAGACCCAAGCTACCCATTCGCTCTTTCCATTTTCTTAACTCCTAAAGGTAATCCTAAGGCTCACAACACCTACAATTTTGTACATTTGGGCAGATTTTGAAATGAGTATTTGTATTTGACATTGTTAGCATTATAACTTAGGGTTTGATTTGGGACTTTCTTGAATAGAGATGCTATTTGGCTATCTTATGGTTCTAACATTTGATGCATGGTATGGGTACCTTGTTCATGGTCTTAGACCCTTTAGAAGATCATTTCGTCGCTTCCGGTGGTGTTGTGACCATTCCGACTTAGAACAATTTGCTTTGAATTGTGTTGTGAGTAGATGATATACTCTATAACTTATTTTTAAGCTTTGCATATTTTTCCTACATGGTTATTTCTAATGTTTTACTATTGAAAGTTTATAAATCCTTGTTGTTATGTTATTACAAATAAATTTTCAGCACGTTTGCATGTTCAGTTAAGTGAGAAATGCTTTGGAAACTAATTTTATATCATATGTAGATAAATATGAATAAATTCTTTGGACAAGCCCCTTTGAAACTTTTCGTCTGATAAAAGAATTATGTTTGTATCTACTGACGATAATTGGATAATGACAATGACGTTTGGACTTTGGAATTCTCACTGGACATAGTGGAACTAATTACTTTGTTATGTTTGTGCCTTTGGAATATCATTATGATTATATTTGGATCTATGAAAGGTTTGTTTTATGGGAGGAAAATTTGATAGAATACTATAGCTAACTGTAGTAGATGTTAGCCTTGGTGCACCTTGGTTTGAACCCCGCTAGTAGGGGAGTTGCTAGGCCAACGTGTTTGGTCCACATTGCCGGCTTAGTTCGGGCCCTAGCCAGCAAGCATCATTTGATCCTTTAGGTGGTATGTTCATTGGAAAGATATCTGATTCATTGTTTCTAGATTAAGGACCTCCCGATTTGTATTCTGACATAAGATTATTTATATTTAGAACTTGGCATTTGGATTTGTACCCTATCAGATTTTTCTATTATTTGGAACTATTAATATTTCCATCACATGATATTGTTGCATATGTTTTAGAAATGAGATTACTTTGATATAAGAAAACTCGTGCCTAATCTTTTCCTATTTTTATTATATTTTATATTATATCTCACTGAGTTGTGTGACTCATCCCGTGGTTTTAATATTTTTCGATAGCATTACTATTCTGAATATAGATTCTACAGTTGTTTAGGAGACTGCTATTGGATAGACCAACATCTTGATTATGTGAGCACCTCCTTCTATTTATTTGATAATGCTTTGTCTATGTATTAAATTTTAGATGTGGTTCATAACCTACAAGCATGATCTAGCTTCCGTTGCCTTAATACAAGTTTGTAAGAGCTATACACACACACACACAGATATATATATATGTAATGAGCCACTGGGTCATATATTTGTGTTACATGGGGTGCCCATGACAAGCTGGCCATACCCATGAGATTAAATCTTATGAATAATTAATTCAATTTAGTTTGAATTAATTAAAGGGATATTGGTGATGGAATATGATAGAACTCTTATCCTATTAGGGATAAAATTTGATTTAAACAAGGAGACTATCTATCTTTATCTATATAAAGGCAGTTGAGAGAATATCATTGAACAACAATTTTACAGAGAGAGAAATACTCTATTATGAGAGATAGCAATGAGTCTTGAGTTCTCCATATTGGTAAGATTGCATCTGCTGTGGACAAGCTAGATCTAGTTTATGTAATTGGATCTCAAACTGTTGCAAGTGGGATAACATTCTTGAAGGTTTCGGAACCTGGTAAATTTAGACGGTCTAAACTTGAGGTTGGTTACCGTTTCATTGCTAGCATGGTTTGTGAGATATGACTAATTTTGTTTCATGATGAACATGATCATATGACCCATTTTCGAGGCTTATATCTCTCTGTATACATGGACTTTGATCATGATTTTTGCATTAAAAAGTTGAGATTATAGGCTTTCCATACATATATCATATGCTTAATTTGAGTAAGAATTGAGTCAGATATATCTTCTTGAAATAGGGAGTTCGAAACTTGTTTTCTAAAAATTCTGGGTTTAAGGAAAACCCATTGTTGAACGAAGCCCACTCTTAGAGATGGCAAGTGCGGCTCATTCCTCTCCTTGTTGAGCCAAAAAGTGGTTCATTTGGAATAAAAAAAAACATGTATCAGAAGGATTGTAGGGGTTTTTGGTGGCTAAAAAATTCGGAAGGGGGTGCATAGGCCCCATGCGCCACCTTTGGAGAGTGAAGGCCACGTAAGGCCTTGTTGGGATACTGTTTCTGTGATTTTTTTTGCCAGAATCACTTAACTGGTGCGTGAAGGTGCGTTTGTGACTATTTTTGAATTCTGGTTTTTTTGTGATAAATTATTCTTTGTTAGCTTTAATTTGATATATATATATATATATATATATATATATATATATATATATATATATATTGGGTATGTTTGGACTTTGTTTGGTAGTGTTTAAATGTAAAAAACGCACTCTATTTTATGAAGTATGTGTCATTCATGAATGTCTAATCTGAATATACAACAATTCCATCAATATAGAAATTCTTAATGTCGCTTTTGTAAGAGGCTTGATCAATTCACTCCCTACCAATAACTCATGGGAGCCTGTGAAGGCACACTTAAGAAAGTTAAGGGGCTTAACTTTTATAAGTTGTACTAGTGAGATTGAACTGGTAAACGAGCGTCGCTTTTTGGGAAATGCGAGACACATCATAGTTCTGTCACAATTCCCAAATTTGAGAAATGCTAGACATTTTGACTATAGCCCATTGGAAAGGGAGTCGAGCATGTCTGAATATTTGGTTATTTACCATGCTTAAATAAAATAATATTTTTAATAATTCTTTTTGTTTTTTGCACATTTGTGTGATTGACTTTGAAGTGCATGAGAATATTGATTTGAGTGAGTGCAAAATGGATTGGTAGGATTTAAAGAATTCTTATCCAGGAGTTATTTCTTAATAAAAGAATGGGGTAATCAATTAGCGCATGATTAACTTGTATAATTATGGTGAACTATATTTGATTGTGTGATGACTGCTTCATACATTGTATTTTGATCATGATCATTATAGTTGCCATCATTGTACTAATTGTAGTCTGTTGCAAATAATATTGTGTATACATGTTATCAATCTTTTGTGCAAAATGTCTGCATCTTAGATTATTTAATTGATGGCTAAGAATATCATTGTTGAACTTAACAAGAGTGACAAATGGGACAGTTGACACTGAAAGGTTCAGGATATCCTTGAGGAGCAAGAAGCTCTTGAGACTCTGAATCATGTTATAGTGGAGTTTGAGCATCGAATTACTGCCCAACATAGAAGAGATCTAGAGGCATTTCAGGCATGGAAAAGGAAGAATAGCATAGTTTGTGTGATGATGTTGAGCTATATGGCTAATGATTTCATGTGTGAATTTGAGGAGCATCCAACGGCTCAAGCCATGTGGATTTCCTTGAAGGACAAATTTGGTGGCACTTCTGCCACAAGACTGAGGAGACTGACAATCAAATTTGACACCTATAAGTTGCGCCTTGGAAATAGCATGAGGCAGCACCTTAGGGAAATGTCGAATATGTTTTGAGAGCTCAAGTCTGTAGGGCATGTCCTAACTGATAAGCAACAGGTACAAGCTATGATCAGATCCCTTCCACATACCTATGAACGCATAAAAGTGAATATGACTCACAATGAATATATTAAGACATTTGATGACATTAAACATCATCCAGAGCTAGAAGATGATCGCCTAAAGGCGGCAAAATCTGCCATTCAAGCCTATGTGGTTGAATTTGGTGAGAAGTCCACCAATTATCTCATCCAATCATGTGCGAGTGTCAGATGTTAGCCATAATAGGTCATTGGGTCATATACCCATGTTAGATAGGGTACCCATGATAAGCTGTTCCATATCCATGAGATCAAATCTTATGGATAATTAATTCAAATTAGTTTGAATTAATTAAAGGGATATTGGTGATGAGATATGATAGGATTCTTATCCTAGTGGGGATAGAATTTGATTTAAATAAGGAAACTATCTATCTCTATATATATAAAGGTAGTTGAGAAAATATCATTGAACAACAATTTTATAGAGAGAGAAATTCTCTATTCTAAGATAGAGCAGTGAATCTTGAGTTCTCCATATTGGTGAGATTACATTTGCTGTGGAAAAGCTAGATCTAGTTCATGTAATTGGATTTCAAACCGTTGTGAATTGGATAACATTCTTGAAGGTCTTGGGAACTTGGTAAACAAACAATCTGAGCTTGAGGTTAGTAATTGTTTCCTTGCTGGTTTAGAATTCAACAATATATATATATATATATATATAAAATCTTTGCATCGTGGAGATACTTTGCATGTTAGAAATCTACTGTGTGTGGATATGGTAAATCAAATAGGATTTCATATTTTTAGGAATGTCTAACTTTTAAGGGAAAGTCTAATGAAATTTTAGTAGAAATTGTGTGTTTGATCAGTTATAAGGGTTAGTTTTGCTGAACTTCCTAGGTTGGTTAAACCATCCTATGTGTCGGTCACAACCCTTAGTTTGAGTCGTTATAAAGTTGATATCAGAGTTTTAGGTTTTCCTATGGTTAATAGAGCAAGTGTTATTTAGTAGGTCACAATTGTGAGTATGAAGCTGGCCATATTCATGATCGAGACACTACCAAAGGCCTGTTAGGATGTTATTCTTATGCATTTGTGGTCGGTTAGTCTCATGAAGCCCTTGTTGTCATGAATTATGTTTATGTCTTGATCTTGTAAGTTTGCTTTGCTAGATAGCGACATTACCTAGGACTCATTCGTTAGCCCGCGAAGCTGCAACTCCTGAAGATCCTCATGCGACATCTGATGGGCCACCTTCTTCTATGATAATGGGTTAGGAGTTGAGGTTCAGGCTGAGGCAGAGGTTATGGAAGGACGACTAGAGGGCCTAGGGCCCAGACCTTAGGGGAGGAGGTGTCACTGCCTCTCAATGTTTAGGCGGGTACTATGGTAGAGGTTGTTGTTGGGTTACAAGGAGTTCACTGAGCCATAGAGAATTTGGCAGATTGATGGCCAATCAGAGTTGGCTAGGCACACAAATTAATATTGAGACAAGACCATAGAGACAAAGGTAGCCATAGCCCAAGAAGGGTGTTGATGTGTTTATTCTAGATTTTATTAAGCTTAAACCCCTATGTTCTCGAGACTAGATGTAATAAAGGATCTTTAGTGATTCCTAGATATGATGAATAAGGTTCTTAGGGCTCTTAGTTGTTCTAGTAGGAAGTCAGTTGAGCTAGCTGCATACAAATTTGAGGATGTTGCTCAATCATGGTATGAGAACCTCCTCTTAGGGAGGCCAATATATTCACCCTTGTTGACTTGGGATGAGTTCACTAATGCTTTCATGGATCGGTTCCTTCTAGCCATTTAAAGGGATGGCTTGGCAAGAGTGTTTAGGAGGTTGGCACAGATGTCTAGTATGGCCATATTCGAGTATGATGTCTGTTTCACTTAGCTTTCTCGTTATGCTCCCCACCTAGTTCTTACTGAGGGTATAAGGACAAAGAGGTTCCTTAAAGGGTTGGTTGATCCCTTGTTTAAGGTTTTGTCACCCCAGATGGAGAGGTTGACATATGCAAGGGCTGTAGATACTACTAGGATGATTGAGATGAAGGAGTTAGAGAGGCATGCATCTAGGGAGTCGAGTAAGAAGACCAAGATAGTGGGTTCTTTCAGTGGCGGTGCTAGTTTCAATAGAAGACCTAAATTTCAAAGTTAGTAGAGGACTCCTCAGTCAAGATCAATAGCCATAGCACGTTCCCTAATTAGTGTTTCTTCATGCAAAGTTGATCATGGTAGTGCACTACAATCGGACCCATTTAACTTTGGGCTACCCAGTCATTCTATTACTTATTGTCAAACTTGTGATAAACCTCATATGGGATAGGGCCATAAAAAGACATGAGCATGTTTGGAGTGTGGCAAGGTGGGCTACCTTACGAGGGTTTGTCCACAGCGCTTGAGAGGATCAAGTTAACGGTCAATACAACTAGTTATGCCGTCCTTATCTTCTACAGCTTAGCCTGTGAGAAAAGTCCCCGATTTTTTTGGTAGAGGGTTTAGTGGTAAAGGAGCTATAGGTAGAGGAGTTAGAGGTAGAGGACTTAGTTTAGCCAAGAGAGGTCAGGCACGTATTTACTCTTTGACTAGATAGAGTGCTCAGACATCAAATGTAGTGGTGACAGGCATACTTTAGTTTGTTCCTTCAATGCACATGTCTTGTTTGATCTGAGTTCCACACATTCATATTTGATCCAGCTTCTACATATTCATATGTATGTCCCTACTTTGTTTCTTAGTTTGATAAATAATCGATGTTATTAGACCATCTGTTTTGGTTGCTATACACTTAAAGGAGTCCTTGCTTGTTTGGCATGTGTATCGATCTTGTTTCATTAGTGTGGATGGTAGAGAGACCTTGGTAGACTTAATAGTATTGGAGATGATAGACTTTGATGTGATCCTAGGAATGGATTGGTTGGCATCTTGTAACGGAACTCTTGCCTGCCATCTAAAAGTGGTAAGATTTGATGAACCACTGTTTTTTTTTCATGGTGATCATAGTTCAACCTAACCAATTTGATATCCTTTTTAGGTGCTATACGCTTGCTAAGCAAATGTTGTTAGGGATTTTTAGCTGTGGGCAAAGATACTTGGTTGGAAGTGGTAGGTATTGAAAAAGTTCCAATGGTTAATGAGTTCCCAGATGTGTTTCCCGCTGAGTTACCTAGTATGCCCCTTGAAAAGGAAATTGAGTCTTTCATCAACTTAGTTCCCGACACCCAACCTATATCTATACCTCTTTATTGCATGACATTGGTAGAACTTAAGGAGTTAAAGGAGCAACTACAAGTCTTGTTAGATAAAGGCTTTATTTGCTCGAGCACTTCTCTGTAGGATACTCTTGTGCTCTTTGTGAAAAAGAATGAGCATTTGTGCGTAGACTACAGACAATTAAATCGAGTAACAGTGCATAATAAGTACTTTTACCTCAAATAGATTATTTATTTAATCAGCTTCAAGGAGTGCAATGCTTCTCAAAGATTGACCTTCGTTCAGGGTACCACCAGTTAAGGATTAGAAGGGAGGACATCCATAAGACTGCATTTCGGACTTGATATGGGTATTATTATTTCTTAGTAATGTCTTTTGGGTTTACTGATGCCCCAGTTGCATTTATGGACTTAATGAACTGGGTGTTCAAGCCATTTCTGACCACTTTGTGATAGTCTTATATGACACTTTAGCGTATTCCAAGAGTCGGGAAGAACATGATCAATATTTAAGGATCGTTCTGCAAACTTTGAGGGAACATAGACTGTATACAAAGTTTTCTAAGTTTGAGTTTTGATTGGACAGTGTGGCCTTCCTTGGATAGATTGTTTCCAAGGATGGAATTATGGTAAACCCAAAGAAGATTGAAATCATACATCAATGGCCCCTAGTTTTGGTCGTGACAAAACTCCTGGTAATTGATCCTTAGACATTATAGAATTGAAGACTAATTTTTAATGAAATTTAAGAACCTTTAACCCATTTATTTGAAGGTTAAAAGTTTAAAAAGTTGGGATTTTCATAAATTTGAACTAGAAGTTGAGATTTGACTTTTTATTGTTAAGAATTTCAATTTTTTTGATATTTTATTTGAAAACAAATAGGGGCATTTCCTTATCTACATTTATGTTTTAAAGTTAATGGAGAGTAACATAAATAAGAACAATGTAAATAAGTAAGTGGTGAAAAGCTTGTTGAAGAAGGTTGCTATCACTTAGAACTTTCAATAACCACCTTGAATGTCTCAACAGACCACTCTCAACCCACTACCATGGTTGACTCCTTATCTTTCGTTCAACTCCCGTTCATTTTCCCTCTTTACCCCACAATCTATCCACCATAAACCCTTTTTTTGCACCTTTAGTGTTGCTAGAACTTCATTCCTACAGCCAAAATACCAGAGTTGCATTGTTGAGGTGTAGGATCTGCGGTTTGGTTGAAACCCAACCTACACATCCACTTTCTTTTGAGTTATTGGCTTCTAAAGATAATCCTAAAGCCCTCAATAGCTTCTATTTCAAGTATTTGGAACTTAGGGTTTGGTTTGGGAATTTTTGAACTAAAGGTTATATTTGGTTATCCTATTGTTCTAACTTTTGATTATTGGTGTGGGTAACTTGTTCGTGGTCTTAGACTCATTGGAAGATCATCCTGTTGTTTTCGGTGGAACTGTAACATTTTAGACTTGGACCCATTTGATTGGACTTGTGTTGTGAGTAGTTGTGATATCTCTTCTAATTACTTCTAATCTTGTTTATCTAATTCCTATACATATTTGAATATTTTGAAGCATATAGAAACTGTAATTCTAATTGAGTAGAGGATTTTTGTGAAAAATATCTATGATAAAAAGACATATGCTCCAACTTTGGTAACATTTTTTAGAAACATCAGTTGGGATTTTTTGAATAAGTTTTATGGCAAGAGTTCCAATTATTTGAGAAAGTATGTGAATATTGCTTCTATAAAACGTGGTTATGAAAACCGTGATTACTATCAACATTAATTTTGGGAACATGGTGGACTTTTGGATTAGAATGACTTGGTACATCAAGGTTTCTACTTCTTTGTGATGGGACTTAGGTTTCCTAACTTTTGGTGTGTTTGGATAAATTATGATGTGATTGGGGATATATGCTCATGGTGTGTTTGGAGGCATGGAGATATGATATATGCTTTGTTCTATCTTGAAAGTTGCCTGAATCACTATACATGAGATTTTATTGAGTTATTGATATGATTTGGACTTTGATAATGTTGCCCACAAACATTTGAAAAACAACATTTAGAATATGGTTTTTGGAATTATACTATTGCTTACAATTACTTTACCAATTTTGTACATACAAGTTAGAAACTATTTTTCCAAGCATATCTTCTGTTAATAATTGTTTAAATATCCAATTTGCTCATTGAGTCTTGTAAACTCACTTCTTTAATTGTTTCCTCTAAATTTCAGATCCATATAGAGAAGGATCCTCTCAGCTCTAGAGACACAATTATTCATCATTCTTAGTGAGCAGCAATTTTGGGTAATGAAATTAATATTATTTAATTGGACTTGTCGTGATTTGTAATCAGAATCATTTTCGATCATATACATCTGGTCTATATTCTTGTTTATGACCATAATCAATAAATATTTTTGAGATAAGCCCAATTAAATTTTAGTCAAATGAAAATCATGGAACTTTTTGTTAATAATTTTAGTTATTATAATAACCAGAATCAAGGTTAATTAAGCTTGTGATCGAATTATAGTCAATGCTGAATCAATGTAAAATTTAAGTGCATACAATAATTAAATTTAATAAATTTGTTTTGCTAGTTTTCTCTTAATTTGTTTAGATAATAATTTTTCTTTAAAATATTTTTCTCATATAATTTTATATTATATTATTTTTAAATTGTGACCAAAAAAGTTATCATGACAAAATAATTAAATTATTATTTGTAAAATAGTTTTAGCCAGAACATAAAATAATTAAATTAAATTGTAAATAGTACATTTTCTGCCTTAACTTTTAAATGCTTAACAACTAATTATCATAAAGTGATAATTTTTAATTAAATAAGATTATAATTTTATTCGAATAAAATGCTTATAAATGTTAAGATATGAGTTTAGGTCTATAACTTGTGATTAATATTTGACTTTAAAATTTATAATATACCTCTCATACTTATTATTTTAATGAATTTTAACTTTGAATAATTTAGCTAATTTACATAATTAAAAAAAAATAAGCTACGTAAATTTTATAAAAAAAAGATCCCTAATCTAAGTGAAAAAATCATAAGAAAAATTGAAAAAAAAAGTCTAATTATATTCCTTATTTTACATAAATAAAGGTATGTGTAGAGTAATTAAATATAGAATTAAATAAAAATTTTAAGATTTAATATGAAGTTATTAAAGATAGAAGTAAATATAAAGTTTTAAATTGAAGAAATATAAGAAAGACCTTTATCAAAATTTAGTGACTAAATGATTAAATGCAATCATTGAATTGATATAAAATTAAATTCAAAAATAATAAAAATCTAATAGATACCTTTAGAAAATTTTTGAAAAAAAAAGAAAACTGCATGAAACGTTGTTGGGCAGGAAAAATTCTTTTTTTGAGAGACTATTACTTTTATATATTTTCATAGATAATTAACAATAGATTTGTTTCCTAAAGTATTACAAAAATTTATGCAGGTAATTTGTGTATATCAATTTTGATTCATCAATTTTAATTTTTTTTAATTTGAGTCTACACGAAATTTGTAAGAAATAAATGCATGAGCGAAAAAATTTTTTTGTAGGAGACTCTTATTTTTAGTTATTATAATAGATAGTAGATAAATTTGATTTCTTTTATTTATTAAAATAAATATAATTAAATATGAAATCAAGTAATTAAATATATGAAATTTAAAATATAATTAAAAATTAAATCAAGTAATTAAATTTGAGCACATAGAATCTCAAATTAAAAAAACAACTAAATATTAAACTTGTATGATTTGTTTTGCAAATCATGACATTAATTTTGTATTGGTAATTTGTGTAAATCAATTTTGATTGTTCAATTTTCAATTTCTTTAATTTATGTATGTATAAAATTTGTAAGAAACAAATATATGAGTGGCAAAAATAGAATGCATAAGTGGGAAAAGAAAGGTTGGAGGGGATTCTTATTTTTAATTTTGATAATAAATTTGTTTTCCAAATTATTATAGTAATTTATGTAGGTCATATATATATATATATATATATCAATTTTAATTTATCAATTTTTATTTTTTTAAATTTATGTCTGTATATATATCAATTTTAATTTATCAATTTTTATTTTTTTAAATTTATGTCTGTATGGAAGAGACTCTTAGTTTTAGTTATTATAATAGATAATAGATTAAAATAATTAAATTTGACTTCTTTTATATGATCAAAAAATATGATTAAATATAAGATCAAGTAGTTAAATATGAAATTTAAAATTTGAGTACATAGAATCTCAAATTTTAAAGCAACTTAATTTTAAATTTGTGTGTGATTTGTTTCGTAAATTATTATATTAATTAATAAAAATAATTTATACAGATCAATTTTATTTAATCAATTTTAGAATTTCTTAATTTGTTTCTGCATGAAATTTGTAAGAAACACATGTATGAACGAAAAAAATAGACAACATGAGGGGAAACAAAATTGAGTGAGACTCTTACTTTTATTATTATAATGGATAGATAAATTTGACTTCTTTTATATATTCAAATAAGTATAATTAAATATGAAATTGAAAATATAATTAAATATTAAATTAAGTAATCAAATATGAAATTTAAAATTTGAATGAATAAAATATCAAATTTAAAAGCAACTTAATATTAAATTTGTTTGATTTGTTGCCTAAATTATTATACTAATTTGTGTAGATAAATTTTATTTGATCAATTTTGAATTTCCTTATTTTGTATTTGCATGAAATTTATATGATATATATGTATAATCAAGAAAAATAGATTGCATAAGCAAAAAAAAGAAATTTTAGTAAAAACTCTTACTTTTAGTGATTATAATAGATTATAATAGATAAATTTAACTTCTTTTTATATATTCAAATAAAGATGATCAAATATTAAATCAAATTATTAAATATGAAATTCAAAATTTAAGTACATAGAATCTTCAATTCAAAAGTAGCTTAATATTAAATTTATATGTAATTTATTTCTTAAATTATTACATTAATTTATTTAGGAAATTTATTTAGATTAATTTTGAATTTCTGTGGTTTGTGTCTGCATAAAATTTATGAAAAACATATGCATGAGTGGAAAAAATTGATCGCATAAGCAGTAAAAGAAATTTTAGTGGAGATTTTTACTTTTAGTTATTATAATAGATAGATAAATTTGACTTTTTTTATATATTCAATCATTTCATTCAAGCTTATGGTTTTCAAAATTAAGGAAGTTTAGCATTCCTAACCAACAACTTTTGCATCGTACTATCAACCTTTACCTTTTTCTTAAATTATGTTACCAAAGACTCAGGTCCTTGATGGACCCAAGACATGTCAACATATCTATAGACTCGATTTTGAAATATGTATAAATTTATAATTTTGAATTATAAAAAATAAATAGGCATGTTGTCATATGTTGGGTCCTTTATAAACACAAGTCCATGGTAATACAACTATATTAAAACGTTTCACTCTAAGAAATACAAACAAAGGAAATTGACATGGTGAAACATAAAATTTGAATTGTTTTACTAAAATTTTGTACGGTCTCACTTAAATAAGGTGGCTTGTTTATTCCAACTCTTGCAACGACAAGACCATCTCTATTTTTTTCAGCCACTTGATAAATTTGTTGAAGATTTCAATAGACTGATCACCCTCTGCAGTATTATTCATGAACTTCTCTTTCAGTTTCAATGACTTGATCAGATGTTTTCATCTTCGAGGAGCTGGACCTCCTTTATTTTAATCTCCCACTTGATACAATTTCATTCTCATCTAAACCAAACCCCAGTCCGACTTGCCACTCATAACAAATGTAAGTCATGTTAAAAATTTGGTCACCAAAATATGGCCAACACAAGAAGGCACCCTATTACACACACTTTCCATGGTGGAATTCCAACCACAGTGACTAACAAAACAAGCTATGGCAGAGTAGCTTAACACTTTCCATTGAGGTGCCCATCGAACAATCTTACCATTGAATTCATCTGGGCATGTCTCTTTTTGTGCTGCAATTGCTATATAAACAAACAACCCAAAGAAGTGTGTGTTTCGATTAGAATTTGCAAACTTGATTTTAGATCAAATTGATTTTACAAACTTGATTTTGGTTAAAAGTGAGTTTGTATAATTATGATTTATATTTGGAAACCTTTATCTAAAAGTGATTTTGGGAGAGTTGATATTATTTAGATATTATTTATCAAAATTACTTTTGCATGTGTAATTACCAGAAGGGATATGAATTTTATGTTACTTTATCCAATTGACCTTTATTATTTCATTTCATTAATTTTGAAATATAATTTAACAAATGATATAAATGTTGTAATAATAATTTTTTTCACTTTTGGTACTAGTTCAAATTGAAAATAAAAAATATACATGCTATTTTAACTTTTCAAATGAAGTGCATGGTCTAAATAAAATCACAATTTAAATAAAAATATTCTATGATAAATAATTAAATGTATAATATTAGCACAACTACTAATATAAAGTATTTAACTAAATGTTAAAAAAAAGTACAAACAAGAAATATTGTTTACAATGCAATTCAATTTTGAAATATAACTACTAATTATTTTGCATATGCTTTACAATTTGATCCCAGATAGAGTCTCAAACATGATCCATTTCTGATGAAGATTATGTTTAGACTTGGCAATGGATCTGAAACAACATGATCATCATAATCTCCTTCAAGTATTATTATTTTCTCATTAGTAATTAATTTTTTACATTTTATTATATAAATTTACTATGCATTTCAAATAACTTATTTAAATTTATAAAAACTTAAAAATAGTTCATTGTGATAAACATTTAAACGAATATAAAAAAATATTATAGGCAATTAAGTACTCATTAAATTTGAACATGAATTAAATAAGTGGAAGTAAAATAATATTACCAGTCAACTTATTACATAATTCTCATATAAGTATTATAAATCAAAATTCTCTTTTTATGACTCTTGAAGAACAGCCACAGTTTGGGCAACATGAACAGCACAAGCATATTTTATATAAAGCACATGGCAAAAGGAATCATGAGATTGACTTGAAACATTTTTGCTATAGGAGGACAACTGACATGTATTATATGTAGACATGCTTTTTACTCATGACAACAACAAGGAACCCATCTGTAAGAACAAATATATCAAATACCTCAATGAATTGCAAAATAGACCTTGATGAAAATGCCATTAACATACAATTGAAAAGACTAAGTTGGAAAACTATTGAAGCTCCATCATAGCTAAAACTTACATGACTTGGTTGAGGAGAATTCTCACATTGATGATAGTTATTGAAGGTCATAGTTTGACCTCTAGGTTTTAGGTTATTTAAGCTCATTGTACATCCACATGGAATGTTTGTGATCACATGATATTTTCAAGATACATCCATACAACACATATTCACAGATGTGCAAGGGTATCCAAATAATAATCTAGAACAACTTCCTAAAAGAAATTTTTTTAAAAAATAATAGGTTGATAGGTCAACTCACCAAACATTGAATAAAAAGTTAATAGAATGACAGGTTAGTGGGTTAACCCACCTAAAAACTGAAAAAAAATAATAATAAAAAGTATGGGTGAGGCAGGTCAAACTGAATGGATTGACCCATTAACCCACCAACAATAACAAAAAATATCTTTTTAAAAAAATTTAACTTGAAACATGAAAATTTTCTGTGAAAAGTTATTAGATCTTAAAAACAAAATAGATATGCTGAAAGATTAAAAAGGATTTCCATACTCTACTATCACAATCCTTAAAAGATACTCATCATTGATTTAGAAAGAAAAAAAAAAGTTGATCTATGGGGATGAAAGAAAAAGTAAAAAATGAATACAAGAAAAAATAATTTAACTAATTATTATTTTCTCATCAATAATTAATTATTTACATTTTATTATATAAATTTACTATGAATTTTAAATAACTTAATTATATTTATAAAAACTTAAAAATTGTTCACTGGGCTTAACATTTAAACAAATTGTGTAACTTAATAAAAAATATATTATATGTAATTGAGTACCGTAACATCCTACCTAATATAAGCATTGTGTTACGTGTTATAAAAATAAGCAACAAAAATTATTTAATGATTAATTTAAACATTTAAAATAAGATTACTTGACTATTTCAAAAAAAGAATTTATTAATTCATTTAATTTATTTAATCGATTACATGTTGTTATTTAGTTAGTTTTAATGAATAAAATTCCATATTACATGCTCTAAAATCTAGTATTTAATATTAATCCACAAAATGTTAATCATGTAATACATAAACCTTTCTAATATATAAAAATCTTTGATTATGTGACATTTAATTTAAATTTAATTCATTTCTTTTATTTGATTATGTGTCTCATATTTGCATAAAATTCTAAATTTATCTTTAATCCCAATATACCATTTAATTCTAATTGCGCAGGAGGGAAATGTTATGTTAACATACTATATAAACATCAAACAAGCCATCTACATGTAATGTTCTGGACTACCAGAACAAAAGTGTCCTGCTCGGGAGAATAAACTAGGTCCACATCTATCATCAGTAAAACAAAAACTCTCGTCTTCATTTATCAACTGGAGGCTCTGAAAACACCATAATCCATAAGGATGAGAAATATTTCTCAGTAGGTACTCAGATACATAAAAACAGTAATTGAAATTTAATAGCATTTCTACCTGTATAGCATACAGAAAATACAGTTTCATGATTAATCAATAATCTGAATATGGATAATAAGTGACAAATTGCCAAATTATAAAACTTTTCTATTAACTACATGCTTACTATTCTTGAACTAAGGCTTAGCTCTCTTTTTAGTTCTCTTTGCTAATATGATTCATAACTTTAACTATTTCAATTTCAATGGCCATTGGCTTAGTTGAGAATTCTCCTTGGCATATAATGTCTCCTAAACTTTGAGTGGTCATTCCACACTTACTAGTGGATTCCATTCAACTATCCACATCTCTAGTGGACCATATCTATAAAGTTGATCTAAACACATGTAGGATTTTTTCATGAATTTCTTCCATGATATCTTATTAGAAATTCTTTTCTAATCTTTTCAGATTACATCGAGTTCATTTTTTTACTAGAGGATCATATCCAAGTTTATTTTATTTCTTTCACTTTGATTGAAGTGAGAATACAATTAACATGAGTGTAAATTTGAGACATTCAATGCTATCAATTTGCATTTACTAAAGAGCTAAAATCTCAAATTACATAATCTATCTCAAAATTTATAACTTACTAAGTTTGACATATATATAAACCAAATTAAATAATGGCTTCACAATTCTATATAAAAGCTATCAAGGGTTCTAAATCCTTTAACAAGGCCATGCACCCCATATAAATCTTTTTAGGATTTTTCTTTCATATTTTTCAATCGGATACACTAAAACATCTAAATCACCTCAATGCCAAATTATTTCGTTTTAAATCATCATTATACACCCCTTAGGTCTTGAACTACATATGGGGATATAATGGTTTCTTTTTCACATTTTTCACTTGAGCTTTATTAAGATAGTTTGAAATTGCCTAAAACTCACTCACACATAATTGAACTACATAATTCTTCATAGAACCCCAATGTGGTTGTGAACCCTAGAAAGAGGCATCAACCAAATTTCAAGCCATTTAAGTAAAGTTTTGCCTAAATCAATATCAAAATATCATAAAGAGTTCATATCCACTTAACACTTCAACTGCTCTCTTCTAGTTCCCATTATGGCAGTGAGTATCATAGAGATTGCCAAGTCTTATATTTTGTCATGTGTAGTTTTAACTAGATTATCATTAAAATCTCCCAATTAACCTACAACCATCAAACCATACCCTTAACACTCCCTAAAGCCCTCATGGCCGTCTATCACATAAAGTGACCTATATCACTTTTAGGAACAAATAGTGATAATAAGACTTATTAAAGTGACCTCACTGGACAAAATAAAGATAATAACACTCCCTAAATTTCTGTTTTCTAATTTTTTATTAGACAAAAATGCCTCTATTCACAAACTCAAAATTACCAAATTGTCAGTATATAATTTTCAATATTTTCTTAGGCATTTCAACAATTTCTAATTTCCTATAAGTAGTTTTCAATGCTCTCTTTGATTTGAATAATAAAAGAAAAATACTAATAATTAAATAGAATAAATAATAATGACAAATAATAAAACAAACATTAAAACTAACTTAAGGATTTTATAATTCATATTTACTTAAATGAAAATGTTACAAGTACTCATTACTTTGAACATGAATTAAATGAGTGGAAGTGAAACAATATTGCCAGTCAACTTGTTACATAATTCTCATAAGATAGCTCATAATTTTCAATTCTTCTCTAGTATGCCTCTTTAAATGTGCTATAAACATATTATAATTACATGCATAATTGACTAAATATGTATTACCTTAAGTACCACTTCCTCTCAAAGACTTTTTATCGCTCTATTATTACCATTGTTCTTATTAGGGAGTCGGAATTAATTGTTGAATGCATTAGAAAATTGTTTGTATGAGACTATCCATCAAGAAACAAAATAATCAGGTTTAGGTTGTTAGGAAGTCAAATGACATTGATGTGTCTCACGATTCAAAGGGAAAGCAAGAACTTGAACTCAAAATTTTTACTAACCAACAATTATTGGCTCACGAGGAATGGAAACAGTGTAGACCATCTATCAATCAAAGGTCAACAAATACTAGTTTTCAAAAGGCAAAGTTCAAAAACACGAATATATACTACTCTAATTAAACATATAACTAGTAAATATTAGGCACATTCAGTAAATAACTCGAGCTCATCCTTTGCTCCATGAATATTTTTGAATAAAAAAATTTCTATAACTTTTTTATTGAAAAATATTTTTTTTTAAAAGTTACTTCTTTGGATAAGTTAATTTTTTTAATCATTAATTATTAAACTATTTTAAAGTTTGAACAATTTGTTTGACAACATTAAATTAAAAAAGTGTAGATATCATTTTAGAATCTTGTTTTTCATGAACAGAAGTTAATTTTGAAAACATTCCTGGTAGTCCTATAAGATCCATTGTTCTGAACTACTTCAAATTAAGTGATATCATAAATCTTTTCTTCCTTTTCAAGCCCAATTAAGTATACTGTACATACCATCTATTTATAGTTGTATGGACTTTACCATTATGTTGATCTTACAACACCATTTTTAAGCTATTAACTTCATTAGGTAAGCTAAAGTTAGGTCTATTCCACGATCTAACAAACCTAACTTTAATCTTCAAAGATTAAATATGAAATTTAAAAATTGAGTGTATAGTATCTCAAATTTAAAATTAGTTTAATATTAAAATTGTATGATTTGTTTCTCAATTACTACACTAATATATGTAGGTAATTTTTGTAGATCAATTTTGATATATCAATTTTAAATTTTTTTAATATGTGTTTGTATGAAATTTATAGGAAACAAATGCACAAACAAGAAGAATAGATTGCATGAATAAAAAGAAATTTGGGAGAGATCCTAAATTTTAATTATTATAATAGATTATAGTAGATAAATTCGACTTCTTTTATATATTCAAATAAATATAAATAAATACGAAATCAAATAATTAAATATGAAAGTTGAAATATAGATTAATTAAATTCATTAGAAAAAGCGAGAGCCATTAAAATTAATATTTGTTGGCGTAAAAAGCAATAGTTAACTTTTGGGGGCTAATATTTCTTGTAAGAATCATTGAAAGAAAAATTTTCATATAAGTGATGAAACAAACTAAAGGAAAAATACTTAAATCATTGTTATTGATAAATTACCACCTTAATAATTCTTAAGTTTACACCATTGAATTATCAATACAACAGTACCTTTACCAATGAGTGTTGATCCAAGTAGAAGGAATTCATATTTCCTTAAAAGATCAACCTTAGTGGTCGAGGTTCGATTCTGCCTGATAATATACCGTGAGATTAATCTCTCACCTAATAAATAAGAAAATACTCTGAAAAACTAAAAAAAAATACAATAGTAATGATTATACTGCAGATTGTACCCACTGAAATTTATGGGATTAGCCATAACTAGATGTAGACCGCGCGGCTAATTTTATCACTAATTTTTTTCTTTGGATTGAATACGAATTTTAATTTAAGTACATTCTATATTATTAAATTAACAACTATTTTTTTTTCAGTATATTGTATTGATTTGCGGCATTTTTTGCATCGGTTGAATAGATGGAGTAGAATAGCATTCACTCTGCCATTCTCATGAGAACATGTATCTGAACTCAGAATGATACAATCAACACGCGTACAACAATGAATTATAAATGCCTACCTTATTAACATAGTGAATTAATTTATCCATTTGCTTGAACCAAGACTCAGCGTATTGGTACTCGAAATCATCACCCTTTGTACGCATGATATGGCTCGTCTGATGTGGATCTCACAATGTAGTAGACAATTGAACATTTGAAAAAGAGAACAGTAAGAGGTAATTTGTATTTCTGAATATAAGGGAAGGATCTGTGTATACCTGTAAAGTTAAGAACAGAAAAGAAATACAGGATACAGAGTTCAGATGTCAAAAGGAGAATGGGGAAGGGGAAGAGACCAATAGAGGGAGGAAGTCCATTCACAAGTTCCACAGCCACTACACCGTGACCCCCTTGCTTAAATCTATCCCATGCTGTCCCTCTTTCTCTACTTAAAGCTATGTTTGGGAGTTTGTAAGGAATGGAAAGAAAAGATATTTAAAGGAAATAAAGAAAAAAAAAAAGAAAATTAAAGGCTAATTAAATAATTCTCTTTCCTTATTTAGATGTTTTAAATATTTTAAATTGAGAAAACTTTAAAATATTTACAAAAATTAATAAGAAAAAAAAATTTTAGAGGATTACTTAAAAATTATTTAAAAAATTTTCATTTTCTTCTCATTCTTTTATAAAACTTTCAAACAGGAGAAAAACTTATAATAAACATCTTCTTTCCTTCATTTTTCCTCCCTATTCCTCCATCCAAATATAGCATAATCTTCACACGGGAGCTCCTTCTCAGTGTGCTCACATCCATTTCTTCCATTAGCGGTTCACTTACCACGCGTCCTAGTCACTATTGCCTAGTATAGGTACAAGAAAACTAAAAACATGCACAATCTTTTTTTTTTTAAGAAGCACCATTGAAGAAAATTGCACCATGCACTCACGAAAGTTCTTGGTGTGAATGAACCTCCTTCCGTAATAATACTTGCTATACAACGTTGCAATCAAATAGAAGGGAATCATCTTGCAGTTGTGAGTTGTAACATAAAATGAGCCATGTCCTTAACAAAATATGTAGCATAAAATTCGCGATGTTCAGGTTTTAGTTCTAGAATGTCATAACTTGCACGGAACAAATTTGGGGGACTATAACGAATAGGAAAAGTATGGGCAAGATGAAACAGTCAGTCATTCTAGTTAAA
This sequence comes from Castanospermum australe, assembly GCA_019955255.1. Lineage (NCBI taxonomy): Eukaryota > Viridiplantae > Streptophyta > Magnoliopsida > Fabales > Fabaceae > Castanospermum > Castanospermum australe. Next base: position 549,016 of record NSJW01000022.1, read on the forward strand.
GAAAGAAATAACTCAATACAAAAGTACCAATCCAAACGTGAGTTAAAGAACCAAATGCTTTGAACCCGAAAATGTCCGAAAGAGTCACAAACACCAAAAATCGTACTCAAGGAGAGAATTGTGAAAAATTGCTGACATGTCAAATGATTAGAGATTAAAAATGATGATATGGAAGCACCATAGTTCTTGCTTCAGACTTAATATATTATAAATAGATGGGGCAGGAAGGCTTTGGTGCTCTTGTCTCCTTTGTGGAAGGTAGTGATATATATATATATATATATATATATTGAAGGATATGATAGAGAAGGAAATAATCAAATTCACTTTGTAATGATATTCTTGGCTTATATAATTAGGAAAATACAAACATGACCCGTCTTGACAACCCTTTTTAATGAAATTAACTCTAAAATATTTAATACACTTATTAACTAAATACATGTATAGGTAAGTATTTAGAACCTATAAATACATAAATGTAAAGATGCATGGATAGCTATTAACTAGATACATGGATATCAAAATGTATGAATGATAATTAATTAGATACATGAAGTTATATTTCCAACATATATATATATATATATATATATATTGAATTGTGTTATCATTTTCCAAACAAATATATGTGTACGCTTGGGTTAAAAAATGAACAAATCATTTTCAAGTCTTAATAAACTTATATACACTAATATTTTATCAAATTAAGAAAGAAAAATATTTTAACATATTAAATATAAATAAATAGATTTAATGTAAAATATATTTATCAAAAGACAACAACTTTAATATTTTAAAAATCTTCAAGGCATAATGAAAATGAAATAAATGTTCAAAATGAGTCAAGTATTAAGGATGATATAAATAGTAAATGTGTGATTTATATATATATATATATATATATATACCATTTGACAACTGTTGAACCATTGAACCGTAAATTAATCCATTCATCGGTTTAATGACTAATCTAGTTTTTAGAACCTTACATTTTATACATATTATGATTTTCTCCTTTTCTTTGAGATGATATGAAAATTTATTTTTTTTTATTATTTTACAATGAATTTTTTTTAATGAAAGGACTCGTAATCAACAAATAATAAATATTTATATGGATTGATCATTAAAAAATATAATTCAACTTAATATGTTATTTGTGATATATTATTTTAATTTTGTAAGTATTTTAAATTATTAGATAAAATTGTGGTATATGATGCTTTTAAACACCATATTTTGCCCCGACCAATATAAAAAATGATAAAATTCATGAAAATAAAAACAAAGAAAATAAGTTAATCAAAAGTTCAAATTTGTAGCTATGTTATGCTAATTTTCTCAATAATCAGGCTTTAATGACATTAATTATATACATGAAAATGCCAAAAAATTTAAAAAATAGAAAAAGATAAAAAATAATAATAATATCCCAATAACTAAATTCTTTCGATTCAATGTCATATTTAATATTTTGGTCCATTTCTATTTTAAAAGCTCAAATATCTAAAATCCATATTTTTGTGCTTGATGTTTCCACTTCTCACCAAAATATTCATTAGAAAAAATTTAGAATATTCTTTGATGTGCCAGCGCACGCATTCTCGTACACCAACAGATTTTTATGCTTATCCATTACGAGCACAAGGGTATTTCTGGTTAAAGAAAGAAGAGAGGGAGGGAAGGAAGAGATCACACGGAACGAAAGGGGAGAGGCGGCATAACGGTTTGATAAGAAGGGAGAGGTTGAGGGTAGCAGATCTGGGGTTAAAAAAAGAATCATTTGGCTAGCAAAGGGGGGACTAGCGAGCATTGAAATGGATATGGATGAGCAGTAGCGCATTTTGGGGGAGAATGATTTTGTTACAAAAGGGGCACTACACAGGAGGGGGAAAGATATTTTTTTTCACCCATTTCCCATCTCACTTTGACACATTCTCTACCCATAGCAACACATTCACATAGACACAGAAATCCAAAAGGTGCTAGCCAAGAAGAAAAGAGAGAGAGGTGAACTAGGGAAGGAAAGAATGGTGGTGCAGTAAAAGGAAAACTGGAGAAAGGGAACAGAATAGAGGTAAACATCCCTACAACATTCAGTTTCGGAGCCAAGGAATTTTGATCTGGAGTCTACCTACTGAGTTTTTGGTTTTAAGAAACCTCTTCAAGTTCAATGGTAAGGTTTCTCTAATCTGTCCGGCTTTTGATAATGCATTTTTTGTGATTTTTCTTTTGATAGTCCATTTAGTCTTCATGATGGATTCGTAGTGACCCTTTAGAATCTTGCTCCCATGGCTCTCTTGTTATGCACTTTGTGCTTCTTTTGTTGCTTGTGCTTGATTCATGTTGAGGTTAGTATATTCTGTTTTCCAAACAATCAGACCACACGGCACTCATGCACAGCACCTCACAACAGCAACGACTTTCTCCTGTTCCCCAAAACTGAGCATTTTAGTCTTGCACTCCACCCACAAAACTCATCTACACTTACAACCTAGGAAGCATAGACACGACATGGGACACGAATACACACGACATAAACACGATGATAACAGCAAATTTTAAAAATTATAGCTAAGATATAAAAATATAAAATTAATATAAAATTAACATAAAAATATAAATCTTAAAAATATATGTAAGATAAAAACATAAATTTTAATACAAATACTTATATTTAAAAAATAAACATTACTACAGAGTCATTTATAACTTAGATTCAATAGAAAAAAAAAAATCAGCATTTGTCATTATAGACATAATAAAATATTATCATTTATCTAATTCTTAAGATATCGTACCTATATTAGCATAAATTTAAAAAAATAATATAAAAAAAATATTATGATAAAAATTAGAAGTGTCTAAGTATTCGAAGAATGTCTAATACGATACGATAATCATTTTAAAGTGTCTGTGCTTCTTAACTCACAGCCTGCACACAGCACAATACTCACCAAAATACCACCCTCACCCACGACAATCACTCTCACTTCACTACACAATGCATCACAGCTCACCAGCACTGCACACTCACCATGCAAACACTACACAAGCACCAGTGTACAACACTTCACCTTCTTCACTTTCACGCGTGGCCAGCACCACCAAGTTGCACATTCACCTCTGCACCGCCGTAGCTCCTCACAGCACACAGGCCCCTCACTCACTCGTGGTTCATTCACAGCACTCCACCTGTCACATAGAGCACCGTGAAACTTACCCACAGCACCTTGCACCTCTGCAAGCCTAGCCACCGCACTTCGTGCACCGCATCTGTTGTTCTAGAACCTACAAAATCAGAGAAAAAAGAACAAGAGCTAATAGGAATATGAAAAAACTTTGATGCATGGGATTGAGATGAGACATAAATATCTAGCTCTCTTTAGAGCAATTCACACCACCTAAGATCTCCAAGACCTGTTGCAGTGAGATCTTGACGTGTTGCCCCTAGGATAACATAGCCCAGCGCCACGTTTATCACCTACCTTCTGCAATTGTGTTTTTTATGACTGTGTTAGGTGATGGGGTCTATTTATTGGAAAAGGTGGTAGAGATTTCTGGACAGCCCAATAAATGTGGTGTAATGACCCATATTAAGTATGTGTATAATAGCCCATTAAGAGTGTATTATGAGTCCATTAAGAGTGAGTTAAATTTGCTAGACATCGGATCAGTAAGAGAGCAGAGTGATCGAACAGATTAGAAATCTCACAACAGTTGCTGCCCACCAACCTCACACGCATATGCGACTACTTGATCTTTTACTTATCTACTTTGAATATGATTAAGAGCCAATTATATTCACTTAATTGAATATAATTTTATTCAATATGGGATTTGTAACTCTGACACTATCTCATTACTCCTATATTTCAATTTCAAACCTTATATCTTTTATTAAAAGTACCCAATAATCCACCATTTATTTTTAATAAAAGATTTTTGATATTGTAACACTCGGATAAAGACAGTCTACTATGTATAATAGAGGTAGCAACCTGTACGAAAGCATAATAATGTATGAGCAATAATTATTTTTAATAAAAATAATAACTCTAAATTATGAAATAACCTGTATATAGATACAATAAAAAATAACATTTGTAAAATAACTAATAGTTTCTCATAAATTGTTTCGGATAAATTACACTCCACTCGTTTAATATGACACAAAATTTAATTAACTAAACTAACATTTTGGTCCTTTAAAAATTCACATGACATTAATTTGGTCCTCCAAAGATATGTGATATTAAATTAGTCATCTAAAAATTTAAAGTGACGTCAAAATAGTCTTTCAAAAATATGTGACGTTAAATTATTGTAAAGATTTAAAGTAAAATCAAAATGGTTCTCCAAAATGGTAATTCAAAAAGACTATTTTGATGTCACTTTAAATTTTTGGAGGACTAATTTAATATCGCATATCTTTGAAGAATCAAATTGATGTCAAGTGAATTATTAGAGGATCAAAATGATAGTTTAGTCAATTTAATTCTTGTTTAAAATATATACTCAACTTCATTTAAATTGATTAACTACAGTTACTAAATTCTAACATCGATAATTTTTTATTTTTAAAAAATATTTAATATAAATATCAAATTCTTTTAATGTAAAATTAATCATAAAAGTTATTAAAGTAAAACTATCAACTAATAAACTTGTAATTTAATTGATGACACCTGCCATCTATCTTCCATAATTTAGCTATATACGAGCAACTAACTCATGCCTTGCACAGGCATTCTTCATAGAATTAATTATTGTGCTATTAATTTTGAACTGAACTCAAAAAGGAAAGTATAAATATTAAATAATTAATTCTGCATAAGTAATTCAAAATTTTTATCTTCCTAAAAGTAAATAACACATTACAACGTAAAACAAAAAAAATAAGTTGAGCCATTTACTATAAAAGATATTTCTAAAAGTATGATTGTTTTAATGTTGAATCTTAATAACAGTTAAGAATGTAAGATCAGACATTCAGACCAATCTTTGCATTAGTATTAATGCTTAAGAGTTTGATACATGTCTTTTATAATTTAGTCATATATTCATGTATATCAAATAACTTTTATATGTTGATTTTGTTTATTGCTTAAAATTTATTTAAAATTAATTTTACAACAAAAAGATTAAATATAAATAAATTTTAAATATTCATGTATATAAATTATCTCATTTAATTATTTTACTTTTTATATATAAACTGCAGAAAAAATGTTAACAATTGATTAACTCAAATTAACTACTTAAGTAAAAGTTACTACTCACGTAATTAAAATGTAATTGCTTATAAATCATAACATGAGAACCAAATAATTTATTTTCAAACTAGGAAAACAATAGTTTATTTTCAAAATTGGGTAACCCCGTCTCTATAAACCAGGAGATAATGATTTCTATAAATTATTGTTAAATATATAATTAAGAAATTATGTTATTTATATAAATGCTATTGTATATTTATTTAATTTATTATATACAATACACTAAGTTTGATTAAAGGTTTGGATCTATTTGAGATTTTGAAAGCCTAAACCTATTGGCATTATTAAAATTAAAGTGTATGTTTGATGGACTGTACAAAATTATTATCTTTCATAATGCAATTTTGAATCATTTATAACCAAGAGACACGTATTGTTGAGTTGTTATTTTTCCTTGAATGATTAGTTGTTTTAATTTTCATAAATATTTATCACCAAAGAATTTGTTTATATAAATTTATTGAACTTATCATCATGTGATAAATGTTGTTCTAATTATTGCACAAAAAACTAAAACTAATTAAAAGAGTCAAAGATTAAATAATTGACATTTTCAAATATTACTTCTTAATTAAACTTAAGGATTTAATATGATATCCTTTTAACTAAAACATGTTGATTATAAAAAGAAAAGAAAAAACTACAACCTATAATCATAATTTATGATTAAATATGAACATATAAAGTTAAATTGATCATGTTAATGTCAAATGCAAAAACACTAGGACTTCTTGATCATAGTTAAAGATTGTGTATTTGATACTTCCTAATATTCATCTTTTGTTTTTTTTGTTTCATTTCTGATATAAAGATTTTTCTTTCAATGATTTTTTCAAAAGTTATCTTATTCTCGTTATGACAACAAACTCTTCATTAACTTTAATGAAGTTGAAGCTATAGTACTCAACCCAAGTATTCATGTTATAATGAATACTTAGTCATTATATATATATGTAAGTAACAAATATTAGTGTTATATAGTCGATTATATATTTGTTAGTACTTAAACAAGTCACAAGCATTTATGTTTTAATCTTAACCATTCATATAAGATTTAATAATCAAGATCAATTTACTTCTCTCACTCTCACCACTTTCACAATAATTTACTCCTCTTTATATATACATATATATATATATGTATATATATAGGAAATGTGTCAAGTGAGAGTATTTTTTATTATAAGATGTGAGAGGAGTAAATCCCAACTATTAAATTATACATGCATGGTTAGGATTACATCTTATTTAAAGATCACATGACCACTTAAAAATGTCACATGACTTTATGTTTTAATCTTGACCACTCATGCAAGATCTAATGGTCAAGATTTATTCCTCTTACTCTCACAATAAACCGCTCGCCTCACTTGATACATTTCATATATATATATATATATATATATAGGGAATGCTATTTATATCCTCTTCTATAACATGATCATTATGTTAGAGAAATAGACACAGATTATATTGTGTTAGGATCAATCATGATAGATTATAAAGTTGACTTTCGATATTTAAAACTTTTTGTATCTTTCTTTTTCTAATAACACACTCTCTTGTTATTTTACTAATAAGAGAGGATCCTGTTCAATGCTAACATACTTTCATTCATGTGTAGGTTATCATCCTATACACTTTTGTTTTGACAAAAATATCCTTTTGTCTTTTTCTAATTAACTAAAATGAACATGTTTATTTTAGCCGTTATCAAACTCATATATAATTACACTCATAAATGAATAAATATTTTTTCTCCTAATAATTATCAATTTTATAATTTCTCTCTCATAATAAATATTAACTTTACAAATTAGTTATGATGTTGATAATGAATAAAATAGACATGATCATTTAAGTTGATTAGAAAAAGATTGAAGAATATTTTTGTCAAAATAAAAGAGCGTAGAATTCCAACCTATACAAGAATGAGTGAGTGTAGGTTAGCATTCCCTTGTGGGTGTGTGTGTGTATATTTATATATATAATTTCACAATTAATAGTAATACATACAATAATGTAACATAAAATTGTGATTTAAATATGGGAAATAGTATATAATTAAAAATTTTTACAGAGTAATTTAATATGTTTAGTAACTCTTGAATAGGTAAGTGGCCTCTACTAATTTTTTTCATCTAACAACTATTGTTAAATCTATTTGAATTCTATAAAAAAAATTCTAGTTATTTTTGCTAGTTGTGTAACATTACCCTTTAAATATATATTTACTACTAAGGTTACCTGTGCAATGCACGGGAAAAATAAAAAAAATTATAAAAATAACAAGTATAAAAAAAAAAGAAAATTAAAAATTAAAAATGAGAGGAAAAATATTGTTAAATAAAAAAAGGAATAAAAGAACAAGAATAAAAAAAGAATTTTGTGAGACCAATTAAAATGTTTGACCCATGAACTTCGTCTCTTTAGGAATTTAAAATCATAAACTATCTGAGTTAATAAATACATTACAACATTTAAGTTCACATTAGAATTACTTATCACATAATCGTTGTTTACTCGAATCAAACATCAAAATTGTTTTTTTATATGGTAGAGTCAAATTCTACATATTAAATTTCAAACTACACTTCTCTTTTTAAATATGATAATAAATTTTAATTGTTAGTGGTGCACAATAATGATATCCACCATTAAAATCTAAATATTAGTAAAATAAGTATGAAAATAATTATACTTAAGACTTTGGTTTGCTTTTTTTTTTTTTTTTTGGTCTAAGACTTTAATTGTTTACGGATGAATGGATGCTGCACAGATAAACGGTAGAATGAGGGGTTTTGAAGGACCTCTTTTACATTTTACATTTTCAATTTTACCTGTTAACCAAGTTACAAGTAATGAAATCTATCCGTTGATTATTTTTTCTACCAAATCAATGGATGATAAACAATGGTGCATGGACCCAATCTAATTAGTAGCATTGAAGACGTTGCCCATTTTATGAGGCTGTAAGTTGCATTGTTACTTTAAAAATTATTTGTCAAACTCAAATGGACTCATATTTGCGTCTCCAACAGCAAGAAAGAAGAAAATTTTTTGTTTATCAGCAAAAGCCTTCTTCAAAATGCTTTCGAAATTGTGAAGGGGATTACCATATCATCTGCTGCACACTCAGAACTAATAGTACATCATGTAGAGTCCCCCAACAAAAGAAAAGCAGTACAAGTGTACAACAACTAGTTCAAGGTATAGTTATCCAATCCAATCCTTTGTCAAGCATTCAATGGCCGCCACATACTCCATGTCCATGTCCCATAAAATCACACACCAACACCAATTTTGATGTTTATCCTTGGAAGCACCAGGACCACCAACCCAACCCATATGAGCAAACAGCTAGATTTCAGTCACAGGGGTAACAACTTCTTGCACAAATGGAAAGCATTACTCAATCTCTTCCCCTTGCTAAAATTCCAAAGTCTCAAACCTTCTCTGCTTCCCTCTGAAATGGAAAATTGTTCATCTTTTTCTTTTTCTTTTTTTTTTTTGAGGTGGGGGTGGGACAATTGTACTAGCCTAAGTTAGGCTCCTAAATCCTTGAAATTACAAGATTTTTCAATACATACCCAATTTAGGACGCAGCACACACCAACCAAACCATGACAGGCCCCTCCTGCATATTCCTGACACTGTCAAGGTTTCAACATGGAACCAACCCATTCATGTTCAAATAAATCTGGGCTTTCTTTTGTGCATCTTCTGCAATTCAATCATAGGGGACAAGCAGAATTGGGAAAAATTGTTTGCAAAAGGTGTCACTATGCCTACGGATGGCTTAGAAGGTGGGAAACTGGGAATTCCCTTACTGGAGCAACTTTGAGATTCACATGGGAATCAGTTATCTGTAACATTTGGTAGGAGGCAAACATTTGATTACATTCTGTTATCAGGACAGTGTGGCCATAGTTTAATTGTTTGTGAGGGTGTTCAATTTGGTTTAGTTTCTTTAACTTTTGAGAGACTTTGTTACTAGAGACTTGTTTAAATAAAAAGTACGAATGGCTTGACCATGGTATTCGTAAGAGCCATCATAGTCATATATATGCCTTTTCTTCTTTGTCAAAGGATATAGAATTGAGGCATTATTTTGGTACATGTATGCTTAATCTGCCTAAATGCTTAGCTTTCATGGGCTAGATGAAGGCCAAGACAAAATAACCAATCAAATGCAGCAGAAAATTTGTGTTCATACCTAAAGACACCTGCACTTGAAAGTAATAGTAATAAATTCTACTTTGATTGTCTTCTTGGAAATATATCAACCTTTGCTTCTTCTTTGAATACAAACAAGCAGTCTATAGTGAATAATTGATAATCATGCATTACGGAAGAAAGAAGTGACCTAACTTTAGATTTCCATTATGATTTGCTAGGAAAGTTACTGATAGATGCATTATTTTTTCTTTTGATCCTTTTGTCCTAAAAGAAATTACAAGTCCACAAGTCTTTTGACCTTCAATTGCTTTGTTCCTGCTAAATATATGTTTCCTGTATTAAAAGTATCGAGTAAACCTTTAGCTTTTATTTGCACACGTTAGTGCTTTCAAAACCTTGTTGAACCCTTGCACTGTATCAAAAGGTTAACAATATACTGATGACAAAGAATAATCCTTCGCAAGATTAGGCTAACTTGATCAACAAACTCCTGTGGCAATTCAAGCTTTCAGATTTTATAAACAACCAGGGTGCACCAGACCATAGAGAACATAACATGATACTTAGGTCATGGCCCTCACTTCCATTTTTGTTGCCAGCTAGACAAGCAGTACAGGAGTGCAGGATTAACAGAGTAAACAAATGTAAAAAAAGTTATGCTGACTTGTTGATAAGTGGCAAGCCTTGCACGTGCACAGACTGCTTCAATTCTGCCCCTTCCTACTTGTGTAGGTTTTACTTGTTATGTATAACATGTAACATGCGTCTGCAAGTTCAGGGACTTGCATTTTTAGATATCCACTATCCCAATACTAGGACATCATTTTCTTTTTGCTTCCCTACTAATTTCTTGCAGTTATAAGCTTCACTGTCTTACTAGAAACTTTATACAGAAAATGCTATATGAACTATGATGCAGAACTTTTTCTAATTTTCTTTATCTTCAATGACTGGATAACTGAACTCAATCCTTTGTATTATTACAAGGAGGAATTCCTCAGTTGTTATCCTCTTAGAATTATTTACTTGAACATGATTTTCTTTTAAGTCCTAAGATTGACAAGGCTCTTTATCACATTGGAAACATAATCAATCAACATGTTTGGTATTTGATAGGAGATGGTGATACAAGGCACATAGGCTTTAAGGTTGAGATGCCAGGCGCATATGAAATTGCTTCTGTAAGTAATTTTTCCATCAATAATATTTTGTGTGGTTGAGTTTGCTTCAGATTAACTTGCTTGTTTTGGACATTATTTAGAGTGAGGTAACTGTTGGACGTGTTCCTGAGAAAGCTGATCTGGTGATTCCAGTTGCAACAGGTATAATAGAGTTACAGTTGATAAATTATGTTATGTATTTTGACTCTTCTACTTAGTTTTCCTACAAGCATACATCCAATTTAATATGGCAGAATCACAGAAATTTAAGAATAATCACATCACCATCCTTATTTTCTTAAAATATACAAGGATTGTGAATGGCACATTTGTCTCAAGATTTATTCTGTTTATACTTATTCTGGATAAGCTCCTTATTATTAGTAAGGTATGCCTCATAAGTAGATTTGTTTCTCTTCCAGGGCATCTCTCAACGAATGCCGTGACTGCATGCTAAACCATGCAATATATACTGTTTATGTGGTCACGCATCAACTACACACAGATTAATAAATTATTCTTTTATCACTTGTAACTGCACAGTTACAGCAAATAATTATGATTAAAGATAATTTATTTGTTTGCTTTTTGCTAGATTATGTTCGGATGTATACATATCAAAAACCAGTCTTTAGTGTACCACTTAGCCATTTAAAGGAAACTTTGAAATAAGCAAAATAATGGACACTTAATATGATCTTTATTTGTATGGCTTCTAGTTGCAACTAGCCTAAGGCAACTTCTGAGAAGTGGTTCAACCATCCTTGGGAAAGTTTACCAGTTGAGGGCTACATATATAGTAAGCAAAAACATGGGTTAAATTTGACAAAATTGCTAGAACAAAAACAAAAGAAAATGTAAGTTATAGAGTGATGTGAAAGCTTGGCATCAACTCAATTCTGTAGAATTCTAAAGCAGACAATCATATGTGGAACTTTTGAATATTGCAGCATATTCTATTTGGCATTAGAAGTCAACATGCTCCAAGAGACAATTTCAAAATGATAGATTGATCATCAATAAATCACAGCAAATAGTGCTTTGAGATGCATACTATCATGGGTGAGACGATCCTAGGTAGAGGCGCGGATGTTTCTCTAGTGATAAATCCACCAAATTTTGACTCTCAATCAATTTCTTCACTTGTGCTCTCCATGGTGTGAGTTCTAACAAGACAAAGTTGCTGATGCAAAGGGTGGCAAGATATATAGGGGTAGTGAGATCCAGAGATGGTGGTGTGGAGGCGGAGGCTGTTATCCTAGATTTGAGTATGGCGTTTTCCACATTTTAGCTCCGATATCATGCAGAAGTTTGAGGAAAGTTGGCTTGGCTCAACTCAAACCGATGGCCAAGAACTTTATTAAATAAGTAGAACTGTCACATAAAAGTAGGGATATACCCCAATTGATACAATAAGATAAGTTATTCAAATGAAATAACAAAACTAAAACAACTAAACAATAGATTAAGATAAATGTGAATCTCCTTCATTTTCACATACCATACAAACAAAGTACTAAAAACCTAAGGCCTTTTTGAGTCGTTAATTTATGTTGATCATTTAATGAGTATATGAAGTTTTCAAAATTTTATAGCTGCTTAGGCTCTTTCGTCTTCTTTGCCAAGGGACACCCATTTGGCTATGTTCCGCCTATCCAAGGTTGAAAATGTAAAGGTTGCAGACAAAGCAGAAGAAACTGAAGGTGAAGAAGACTTTGATAACAAACCTGACAACACTGAAACAAGTTGAACTTCTAGTGTGTGCTTTGTTTTGTATAGTTAAAATAAATAAATTCCCAGTTTGATTATTTAAAACCATTAATGTATTATTTAAACTTTGTTATGTAATCCGATTTTGATATGAGCATTATTTAAGACCTGCATTTCTTCCATATCTTTCTAGATATCATAGGCAGCATCATGGTATGTGATGCTGTTATGTTACTCCTCATTGGGTCAATTTAGCAACCATGCTGCTACCATTGAATTACATGTCATCCAGTTGTTCTCATCTGAATGTCCTTCTGCTTCTCTGGTTTTGGTAATTTTTCATTCACCAAAACTAGTTTATGTTTTTATCACTTCTATCAAAATCAGACGGTCTGACTGGTTCGACTGTGAAGCAGATACTCAACCAGTTATGATTCAGTTTTATAATCAAATTTATGATCAAATCAGTTTGAATCACTCAAAAATGCTTAAACCGACAAGTTTAATCGCTTCAATCGGCCGGTCATTAATTTTTTTATTTTTTAAAAATTCAATATTTTGTACATTTTATGATTTTTTTCATGAATTTTATATTGTTGCATGTGGATTATTTTTATAACATCATCTAATTTAATCAGTTAGTTTAAACGGTTGATCTAATTGAACCTAAATCAGAAGTTTCACAGATTCACTATCCAATCGAATTTTAACAACATTGGTTTGGATTGCAATGGTTTGATGATAGCTCTCCTACATTTAGTGTTAGAAGTAGGTGGCTTGACTTCTTGCAATATGGCATGTAATGAAAAGATGGTTATTATTGCTTGTCTTGGACAAAAATACAATATGCCTTAAATGTAAGATACTAGAGGCATGGTCTTAAGCAATTCTAGGGTGCATGCTTGATGAATAGAAAGTCTTACACCTAGTTAGCTATTTGGATTTCATTTATTGCAAGGAAACATGAGAGCTTGCATGCATGCTTTGTGAATAAGCATGCTTTGCACGTCGCCATCTTTGTTGACAATAAGGAAGAATGGCATGAATGATAAAGCAATGGGAGGCTTTATAAATAACAATCTCAGGAGGCAGTCAGTGCATAACACTCAAGAAGCACATGTAGAGAATAACTAAAGTGCTAGTTTGTAACAAATCTTCTCTTTGTAATATTTGTTAAGTGCAGAGTGTATACACTGATAAGAAAATACTGTGAGGTATTTTAAATGTATTTGGAATTTGAGTTTTGAGTGAAGTAAGACTACCTTTGTATCATATTTCTATAGTGAAATTTGGTTGTCACATTTGCCTGTGGACGTAAGCTATAAGCTGAACCACGTAAATTTCTTGTGTCAATTATTTTTACACTCCCGCATTATTTTTGCTATCTTATTGTTTGAAGCCTGCCACTACACAACATTGAGTAATTGGTCCCCCTTGGTGGATGGGACACCAATAAGTATCATTAGTAACATTTATTTAACATATATATAAAAGAAATTCAATAGGCAATAATAAATCATACATGGATATGGAGATTTACACCTTGGAGAACGTAATTAGCTAAATAAGTGACCATGGGCCTAAGTAATGTAACAAGAAGACAACATAATCTTGTAGCCTTATTCAAGAGGTTGAAGTCTAATCATATCTCCAATTGTACGTGCAGACTCAATCTTGGGAGCCCTAGGTACACCTAGTGCTCTACTCAGAATTTCTTATAAATCTATACACTTCAAATGTCTAAGGGATATGTATAGAGGTTTTAAAATAGATTATGTCTCATGAGCTAACCTGCTTTAACCCACCGAAATGGTGGTTTGGGCTATTTAAGATTTAGCTCATGAAAAAGTGAGTAATTTTGACTCAGCTCACTTAATCTGTAGATTCAGTGAGTTTGGGCCGAGTTGACTCATGGGTTAATTGGGTTGCATAAAATTTGAATTTTTTATTATTTTTTCTTGTTGAATTTAGGATTTATGGATTTTTATTTATGTAAATTAGTAATTATGACTTATGAATTATGATGTAATTTAAATTTAATAACTATTACATGATTTTAGACATTTTATAACCTAGGTTTGATGATTATTTTATAATTTTTTAGCTTATTTTAATGTATTTTTAATTTTTGTTAATTATTTAGTGGTCAACTCATTTAACTCACCAATCTTAGTAGGTCGAGCTAAGTTTATTATTTTTCAACTCACTCTCAAAGTGAACTAACCTAACTCAACCCACTTAGTTTTTAATTCGTGGTGGTCCAATCCAAGTGAGGCGAGTTGGCCCACTTTAACAACTCTAAATATGTACATACGTATAAAGGCATCAATTAATCATGCGCACTTCCATATTGAACCATGTTTCTATACATATTACCATATTAACATAATTTCACTACATCTCTCCGTTATTCCATATTAATTTAAAATAAATTTTTGCCTAGTTGTCGTTATAATCCCCCATTTAAAAAAAATATTTCTCGTTAATTATCAATCAACCTTTTAATTCAATGTTAGTATTCACTTATTATTATTATTTAGCACAAAAGCTTGTTTTAATTTCTTTGTAGTATTTATGTTTGGTGAATGTTTTCTATCCAATTTTAGCATGTTTTCTTCTCTTATTATTGTGCATCACACCCTCCTTTTTCATGCATCAAACTGTAATTAACTCTGGCGGCTTCAATTTTACCAGCACTTAAACAAGTTCTTTTAAGCTTCTTTTTATGTATTTTTCATGGCATCTATGCAGTTCATTTTTTTTTTCCGCACCTTATATGCTATTTCTAGACCATTCTTACATTATTTAAATTTTAAGCTCTAGTTTTGCATCTTGGTTTTTCTACTGCATTTTTTTTTTCCATGCTATAAGCTTAATTTTGCATGCATGCTAGACTTAGGTCCAGTGGCTGTATATATATATGCTTAGTCCTAGGTATCTTTCTTCAAGTTTGGTCACTTTTCTGCACCATAATGCTTGCTGCCCATATTACCGAATTTATTTCTTGCATTCAAGCATCTTTGTTTCTCATTTTCTCTCATGCTCATGTGCATAGCATCTCTTTTAATTTGCTGCGCACTTGCACATACTTCATTATGTTTATGCATTTTTAATTTCTTCGGATTCATGCATCAAGATGATTGTTCACTTTTTCACTTAATATTACTCTCATGCATTTTTTATTTTCTTTTTCATTTTTTAAGATCACGTATCTTTATACTTCCTCCATTTACTTTTATCTGTCATTTAAAATTTTTTATATAAAAATTAAGAAAGTTATTATATAGTCTTAATTATAAAAAAATATAATACAAAATGGCTAAATTATCTTTTATCTTATCTCATTAATATTATATTTTTTTCTAAATTTTAGTTAGTCCAATAACTCTCTCTCCATTAAAAGATAAGACTAAAGTTAGAAAAAAAAATTAATTAATACTTTCTTAATATTTTTAAATGATAGATATTTTTAGATAAAAAAATTCTCTTATAGGATATATAAAAGTGAATGGAGGGGTATATTGATTTTCTTCATTCTTGCATTACATATTGCATACTTTTCATTAATTCTTACATAAAGGGTTAATGCTTTAGAATTTCTGTATGTTCCGATGATATTACTCCTTCTTATCACTTTTATATATTGTGTAAGAGAATTTTTCTTATTGAACAATATATTTTATCTGAGAATATTAAGGAAGCATTAATGAATTTATTTTAACTTTATCCTTATCTTTCAATGGAGAGATAATAAGTAGAGTAAGTGAAATTGAAAAAAAAAATATTAATGAAGTGAGAGAAATGATAATTTAGTTATTTTAAACTATATTTCTCTACAATTGAAACTATTTAATAAATTTTTTAATTTTTGTATAAAAATTTTAAATGACATATAAAAGTAAACGTAAGGAGTATTGAATTTCGACCAATCTTGAACCCCAATTGGACTTTTAATGGATTTGGAATCTGGGAACCGTAAATTTGTAACTTGTAGTCACTTTTTAAAGAGAATGTTTTGCAGGAAAGAAAATTTTGAATTTGTAATGAATCTAATGGATCTATTTTTTTTTTTTCAAAAAAATGAATTGAAATTCTTATTGAATTAATTCAAAGAAGTCAAGTTTTCTGTATAATAAATCCAACCATTTTTTCAAAGATTATTGAGTCCTAAGGTTGAGTACTCCTAAACTTATCAACCTCACCTTTACCCAAAAAAAAAAAAAAAAACACTACGTGAGTTTTGATCTTTATTCACATGTAAAATTAAGTAGTAGGCTTATTTTACTCAGCATGGTCCAGTTTGCATACTTGTTAATTTCTTATTTTTTGCATGATTTGCTCTCTTATTTTAACTCGGGTTATTTCAATAACTAACGTGTCTTTCAATTTGTATTTTTTATTTTGATAGTTTAAATAATTTATTACATAATAAATTTATATTTTAATTTATTTTATATAGATATATTTGAATTTTAAAAATAATTATAATTGTTTTCTAAGTGGTTTAAGGTGATTTTTTTAACTCTAGTTATTTCTATAACTAACGTGTCTCTCAATTTATATTTTTTATTTTGATAGTTTAAATAATTTATTACATAATAAATTTATATTTTAATTTATTTTATATAGATATATTTGAATTTTAAAAATAATTATAATTGTTTTCTAAGTGGTCTAAGGTTATTTTTTTTAACTCTGGTTATTTCTTTCTATAACTAACGTGTCTCTCAATTTATATTTTTTATTTTGATAGTTTAAATAATTTATTACATAATAAATTTATATTTTAATTTATTTTATATAGATATATTTGAATTTTAAAAATAATTATAATTGTTTTCTAAGTGGTTTAAGGTGATTTTTTTTAGAATCAGCTCAAGGTAATTTCAAGTAATGACATTCTTTAAATAATAAAAATTAGAGACCAAATTTTCCAATTACCATTATATAATAGTATATATATATATATATTTAAATTTTAAAAATAATTATAACTGTTTTCAAAGTGGTTTAAAGTGATTTTTTTTTAGAATCAATTCAAGGTAGTATTAAGTAATTGCATTTTTGAAATAATAAAAATTAGAGACTAAACTCTCCAATTCCCATTATGAAATAGTATAGATAATACACTATAGAATTATAACGTGTATCAATATACTATAAATCGTTACCGTTGAAATGTTTGTATATACACATGGATGGTTATCAATTTAATGAATTGAGATAATTATAACCTTACATGCGTATACACAAAAATTAAAAGGTAAAAATATCATTTTGTATTCATACACTATATATATATATATATATATATACTGTATAGAATTGGCTTAAAATTGCTTAATTTACCTATGATTGGTATTACCGGATATTGGAACCAAACAGTTTTGAAATACATAAATTCCTTTTACCGTGGCGTATTTTTTTTATCAATATCTATGAAAATGACGATATATCATATCAGTTTTTATCCAATGTTTTTTTTGTTTATGGAATGAAAATTTAGGAGAGAAAAGGCTAACTTATTTTAAAATCAAGATACATCACGAGTCTTAACGAGAATTTATAATAATCTTTATAAATTACTTATCATTTAAATGCAAAACATTTTAAAATACGCAATTCGATCTTATCAATTGAATCAACTATCATTATCATTAATTTTTATCAATATAAAAGTGTGAGAAGAATCTTCTTCGCAATTAATTTCACTATTTCAATACATTATTTCTGAAAGGATTCCAGCTTGAAAGAGAAGAAAAAGGAGGAGCAGTTCCAAACCAATAATTCAATGTTCTAGAAAAGTTAAAGGCAACATTGAATCGCATGATGGGGTGGCATAGAGGGAGAAAAAGAGTGGAGGAAAATCTTTAATAAAATGCATCGTTATCAAAGTCTTTTCAATCTCCAATTTGCTGCATTTGTCCATCGTAAATTTCTAGGGATCATCTTTTTTTCCTCGCCTTTAATGGGTCATAGTTAGAACTAATGCATTGGATAACCACTTTTTGGTAAGTATGAATTTCCACGGCTCTTGTCTTCAATCACT
Source organism: Castanospermum australe (assembly GCA_019955255.1). NCBI lineage: Eukaryota > Viridiplantae > Streptophyta > Magnoliopsida > Fabales > Fabaceae > Castanospermum > Castanospermum australe. The sequence continues at coordinate 567,396 of NSJW01000022.1, forward strand.
TCTCTTTTTCATTTTTTATCCTTTACACACACTCACGCACACACTTATCTACGTATGTGTGGATCCGCTTACACTAAGTATTTATTATTTTTTTTCATTCATATTGAATGAATGATAAAAAGGTAAGGCCTATGAGAGGTGGATTAAGTGATAGGTAGTTGAATTACCAACTTGAAAGTCATAAATTTGATTTCTATCCCCATCACTTATTTCTTGATTGTGGGTTATTTGTAAGTCTCGCTTTTGGATGTGTGCTCCTTGTTTCAATTACTTAAGTTCGAACTTTGAATCAGTATCTAAGAAAATTATTACTATGTTTTTTAATGTTATGAAATAATTATCTTAAAAGTTTATTTTATTAGGTGAAAGTACATAAATAATTTTATATCTCTAACATATTTCCTCGCACAAGAGTCTTTTGGGCTTGAAGCACAATACACAGGCCCACTTGGTCATAGAGGGTATGATATTATATCATAAACTAATTATCTCAAAAACTTAATCTATTAAGTGAAGACAAAGAGGTAATTTTATATTTCTAACACCTCAAATGCACTAAAGTAATGCAGTGGTCTAAGCTCTTAATACTACTAAGAAATTGACATAATCTCAATTGAAACAAAAATTAGCTCAATGATATTCATATCATACATTCAAAAACTACAAAAATAATTTTTTTTTTGTATAAAAAGTAAAACAAACTTTATAATTGTAAACTAATTCATATGGGCATCATCTCCATCTCTCTCACCATGATAATCAATATAACTATAAATCTTTCTATCACGATGCCTCGATATATATCTCCTGTCATAATATAAATTAGGTGGCTAGAGGTTAAGTTCGTGTAACACTAGCCACAAAGTAACACGTGTCTCTGCTCTATCTCCTCAATTTTTTTCTTCCACTTGATATTTATCTTTCTCCAAGTTTACTTTCAATAATACATTTTTTTAAGTTTTCAATTTCTTCAAAATTTTGACATACATGGTGGATAGTTATAATTTATTATTATTAGTTAGATTAAAAAATTTATATTTTATAGAAGGTTATTGAATGATATAAGAGTATCATGTCTTACATCAATTCAATATTATATATATATATATATATATATATATATAGAGTCCACTTAAGATTTGTATATTTACACATTAAATAACTTTTTATAAAATATAAATTTTATCAATTTATCGTTGAATCATATGATATTATTATATTAATTATGCATGCATATCAATTTGGGACGAACTAAACATTCATAAGTATTTAATATAATAATCAATATTTACTTATAATTACAAAGTATATTATATATTAAAATATAATAATTCAATAAAATACTAATTAATTTATAAATTTTATGAATTTCATCTAATTCATGAGAATTTTAAAATCAAGATTTAAACGGATAAAATTCAGCATTTACAAGATGTTTTTCTATAAATTATATATATCATGGTTCTCCTATTTTCTTCTATTTATGTTTATTTTTACTTATTTGAATTTCCATTAAAATAAAAAGAAAAAATAAATTATGTGTATTAATTGACAATTAAAAAGTTTAAAAACTACGATATTTTAATGCATATGCCTCCTTTTATTAAAATAATTGTAAAACATTAAGCATCATAAAATTTTAAGGAAATCCATTTTCACATTCCAATATAAAAAAAATCTAATATCTCATCAAATTCATGTCTCATAAAAGCATTGAAAAAATGTCAATATATTATTTAACACAATCGCATTCCATATTAACTCTAATATTTTACGAAAATATCACAAACTAACTACTAAAAAAAATATCCATTGGCTAAACGAATGAAATCCAAACCATATATGATACTCCAAATTTCAACATAGTAATTAAGGGCAATCTTTGGTTTCTATTCTTAACAACAGTTTTTTATTTTTATAAATAAAAAATTAATAAAAATTATGGTCCCTTACAGTATTTAAGCTCGAATATAATTGGAATAAAAAATATTTATTATATTGCATTAACTAAAGGTGAAGGGACATTAAAAGAACCAAATTTGTGTTCCCATAAACGCATTGAAATCACAACATTCAAAAAAAATCTCATTCCATATTAATTTTAATAGATTATGAAAATGAATGAAATACCAAACCATATTATGCTCCAAACTTCAACATAGTAATAAATAGATTCAGAATTTATTCATGAGATTGTAGTTCCTTATAGTAGCACTTGAAGCTCTAATATCATAGGAATAAAAGTAATATTTAATTATCTAGCATTAATTACAGATAAACGTAAATGACTAAGAACAAAGAATATTAAAAGTAAAATATTTGTATACTATAAATTAAACAATATTTTAAAATCTAGATAATTAGAATTAGAGCTTTTCACTAGTATATAATCTGCCAATTGATTTGTACGGGGAGTTAATTAATATTAGACAAAATATCTAGTTTAGTCTTTCAGAAATATAGGTAACATATGTTAATTTAAACTTTAAGAGAAAGTTAACACTAATTTAATCTATTAATTATAAAAAGTGACACTAAAATAATTTTTATGTTATGAACATTGAGAATATCGTCATTAGAGTCTTTGATTAAGGAATTAAATTAATATAACTTTTTATAATTAAGGGACTAAATTGATATTAGTTTTTATAATTTAGAGATTAAATTAATGTCATCTTTCTTTTAAGAAGTAAATTGATATCATGTATATATTTAAGGAACTAAAATGAATGTTTACTTTTAATATTATTAATGCTACTAATTCTTCAATAAATTTTTTTTTTCTGTGTGTGTTATGTTCATAATGCTACCATTAGGATATGATAGAACCTCGATCTCCACGACATTTCCTTGTAAGTCACGGGGGTTGATGCCCCTATGACTTTGCCTTTTCTTCATCTTGGATTCAAGTGGCTTGAACTTGACATGCGGGGATTTTTTTTTCTTTCGTCTTCTGCCCTTTTGAGAAAGGAAATTGTTGTAAAACGACAGATCATTACAAAGAGCTAGACATCATTGAAGTTGAAGTCATCCCTTAAAGTCCAAGAGACACGTAAATAGGTAACCCCGCTAGTGACAGTTAACATAAAGTGAATGCCACACATGGAGGTTGATGATAGTGTCCCAGTGGACCAACTATTTAAGGCTGTGGAACCAACTATTTATTAAATGAAATAAGAACTGAATATTTTTTATGTGCTTGATAAATATTTTATTTGATAGTTGACATATGTGATCAATCATTTAAAGAATGATGCGTATTTATAATATAATTTGTAAAATTTTATACATATATTAAAAGTATAAAACTGCTCAAAGGTAGAAGATAGGTGTAAATTTTTTTTATTTTACTCTTTTTTTAAGTATATTTTAATAAACATTAATGGCAAAATATATATCTAAAATTTAAATACTAATAAAAAAGTTCTTATTACTGTGATTTAATTCTTAAGAGTTGTATTTTAAAAAAAGATTCATATCATTATTATTTCAGTCTCGAGAAGATTAAGCTTATGAGGCAGTTCAAATGGATTGAACTCTGTAAAGATATTTTTAATTCAAACACAAGAAAAAAAAAGGAGTTTGCATTATATAATAGAGTATATAATTAAATATCTATATATATGCATAAATATCCACTTCTCTGAAGTCCAGCCAAGGGGATGAGTAAGAGCAAAAATAGATTAATTAGGTTAAGTTAGACTTTCTTTAAATAAGTCTATCATGTATTGTAAATACTAGGCATGAGCATGGCCTATTACTTGACATACGCCTTTTTTTAAGTTTGGCATGACCCTTTTATGAAGATACAAGACTCTGATGTGGTTTGCAAGTTTATTTAAAGGCTTACATTACATGAAAACTTTAAATTTGATTAATAAGCCTATATTTTAAAAATCTCAAATAGTATGTGTCTTTAATTAAAATTGTTAAAGTATGTTTAAAATTAACAAATTATACAAATAAATAATGATAAATTATATGAATAATATAATTTTTTAATATTATAGAAAATAATATTATACCTATTAGACCAAATAGATATTTTTAATTCTCATTATATAATAGAGTATATGATTAAATATCTATAAATATACATAAATATCCACTTCTGTGAAGTCTAGCGAGAGGGATGAGTAGGAGTAGAAATAGGTTAATTAGGTTAGGTTAGACTTTCTTTAATTAGGTCTAGCATGTTTTGTAAACACTGGGTCTGATCATAACCTATTACTTGACATATGTTTTTTTCTAGGTTTAGCTTGTTCTTTTTATGAAGATATAAAAGTCTAACGTGGTCTGCAAACTTATTTAAAGGCTTACATTACATGAAAATTTTAAATTAGATTAACAAGTTTATACTTTAAAAATATCAAATAATATGTTTTTTTAATTAAAATTATTAAAATATGTCTAAAATTAATAAATTATACAAATAAATAATAATAAATTATATAATTAATGTAATTTTTAATATTATACAAAATAATATTATACTTAGTAAACTAAATAAATATTTTTAACGACTTTTGACTTATTCAACTAAATAAATTTATATAAAAACTTAAGTTTAACTTATTTAATAAATAAGTCAAATTTAATAAAGTTAAAAATAAATTAAGTCATAAATGTTATCTGTCGAACTCCGGTCTATAGGGATCTCTAGGGATGGGGGAGCGAAACTTGATATTGGCGGCTGTGATTTACTCTGTGATTGTGGGATTTTGTCCTGGTTTTCATCTTTTTTTTTTTAATTATTTACAGAAAAAGGGATTTTATTTGAGATAAAAGAGGAGTATAACTAGAGTATGATATGATGTCCTGATTTTCCTTACTTTGACAGCCCATGCTGTGCTTTATCTACAGGGATTCCCTTACAGAAGAGGTGAACATGGTTCCATCAACCTTATCTAGTGATTTTCCAGTGTCTGAGACATTGACAGCAAAGTTGTTGGCTGCAGCAGACAAGTATGGCTGGTAAGAAATCTTGCAAATCTAAAGGCTGATGTTTTTTTATTGAGACTTTTGTTAGTGATTAAAAGAAAAAATGAAAAATTGAAATCTGATACAATCATCCTCTGCTGACTAAACACAACTGTCTGAAGATCCCAAAGCATAAAGACAGTCAATATATATTTATATTCTAGTGGTTGTCCTTCTCAACTTGTCCATCTAACCATGAAGTCCTTCATAACTTGTCCATCCACATACTGGATTGCAATCCCAGCAGAACAAGTTTCGACCAAGGATCATGGGATTGATGCTCAACTTATTCACATTTCATAACGTTGACATAGGTGAACACTTACAAATAAAGTTAGGGTTGTGGTGAAAGTAAAATCCTAATTAAGTCTTTAGTTCAAAGAGAATTAAATGGTGCTCCTAGTGTAATGTGTATATACAGATTATGATGGTCCTCCATGCAGAGAAATTCTTTGGTAAGGAATTTTGCAATATTGCAATTTCATCGGTGATGCATAACAATTATTATCCAGTTTCAGTATTAAAAGTTTACACAAATACAAAGCATTTGACAAGGATATGGATTAGTTTTGTTGCTTTGGCTCAAAATCCACCTGAGATGTTACAGTCATGAGATTCTGGTTATCAAAATAATTACTGTTTTGGAATTTCCAATCCCTTCTAAGCACAGGACACCTTTTTCTGATGTATATTATTGTAAAGAATTACAGAAAAATTGAAAATCTTGACTTTGGGCATAGAAAATTATAATTTTACTTTAGCTGCAATTTTTTACATTCTTAATATGATGGTTCTTTTTGTGTTTGGACTTCTTGTTGCAGCTGTCATGAGGTCAGATGGATTTGAGTACATTAAAGAAAAATGCCCATGGCTACAGTCAGAGATCTTGAAGACAATTACAGGGTGTGAAGGTGATTTCTGCAGCACGGGGAAAAATCTCAGCGTGTGTGGGCCCAACTTTCAGACGGTGGTGACACAAATGGTTGGAGGGTCGGGCAGAGAATCTGATATCAGTTGTCAGGCACTGGTGTCTATCTGATTGTTTTGTGAATGCAGCAGATCATGCTAAAAAAATGGGGGATAAAATAGAAAAGGGCAAAGGAGAGGGAAGATCCTAACTTTGCCATGTTGCAAGAGAAAGTTCTTTAGAAAAAGCAATCAGATATTATGCAGGATTTTTCTGTAAATGTCACCAGCGATGTGTATTTTGTTACTGCAAAGTAGTCACTGAAAATGAGCTCATCTGCAACAAACTTTTTAACACTAACTATAATTTGGAAGTGGATATTTGGGTTGCTGGTCTTTAGTCCCTCTAATAGTTTAATTAAAATGATAGTTGTCGTACCATGTACAAAATATTCGTTTTGTAGAAATCACTTTTTTCATGGCACACCATACGAAATGTTAGTGATGATGTTTAGGTGGTCTGTCTTCAATTGGTGTCTGGAATGCCATTATGTCTTGAATTGATGTTTGATGCCTTAATGTTTGATGCCATTGTCTCTAGCATGATTACCTCATTTTTGTTAGAACCTGAGTATTGCATTGTTTGAAAAGAAGGCTGAACAGGCAGAGGAGGGGATGAGGGAGAGGTTTCTGCCAATGGCTTCTCTGAAGTGGTTGTGTACTGCTTTCTTCTTTTGATCCTGCACACTAGGATTGTTAAATTGTGTAATACACGGTCAAGTCATTAGATTTTGTAATTTAATAGGGATAAATATAGTTTGACTACTGTGATTGTAGCCTTTTTTACTTGTAATTTCGCAACTAATGCTCACCATTCCTGTGCTTTGACAAAATTTGGCACGTTGAAATTTATTATAGTAATTTTATCTGAGAGACCAAATTGCAGTTTTTACATTACTATTACAGTAGCCAGCTAGTTACAAGCCTTTTTCTTTTTTTTTTCTTTTCATGTCATGTAGTTGTTCCATCTTTTCACGTTTTCATCTTTTAAATGAGTGGTTGTAGTTTTTTTGATCCAAATGACACACGCTGTGTTAATTATTGAATGACGCAATCATTTTATTAATCTATTCGCAAAGTACACATAAGTAGATGTATTAGTTTTGGAAACATAGGGAGTAAACTTGTATCTATCCCTTCAATAAATACTTACAACCTATATATATTTTCTTATACGGTAAAATGTGTTATACTTCCTAACTTTGAGTGGGTTGTGTTTTCAACCAAAAGAAAAGGTAATTATTAAATATTTAAACTATATAGTTTATTGCAATTAAGTTTTTCATTTATTATTTTGTCAAATTTTAATAAAAATTGTATAACACATAACCTGTTAATATTTTTTATTTTTTAAAAAAATAATTTATAAAATAAAAAGATTGTGCATGTTGAAGTTGGTTTAAAATATGATTTTGATATCACTTTTGAGTTATTTACAAAAAAAAGTTAAATAAATGTTAATCAGTTATTACATTATCAATAAAATTTAACCATATATAGGATGAAAAACTTAATTATTATAAGTTATATAATTTATAAGTATTTAATTTTTTTAAGGAGGTGTACATGCAAGTAGGAATAACAATTGGTTACATGAATTCATAACTCATTCAATTTATTTATATTTAAATTTAATTCAATCAATTTAATTATAATAATAGATTTAATAAATATAAAAAGTATTTGAACATAAAAGAAGTCTAGATGTATCTAATTAAGGATAGATGAATTAAATATCCATTTATTAAAATGAATTAGTGGATGGATTGAATATTTATTCATTAAAATATGTCATAAATAAATTGGATGGTATTAGGGTTGCACATGGATTTGGTTGGATCGGGTTGTAGGAAAAAATAAGTTCAAATTGATTTTTCAAGTTCGGGTTGGGTTGGATCAGGTTTGCAAAAAAATTTCATTCAACCTGACCTAAACCAAACTGATCAAAATCGAGTTAATTCGGTTTGGATTATTGAGTTATAATTTTTTTTTTCCTTTCCAACATGCATAAAAAAATTTTAAAAATAAAAAAAATTTATAATTTCTATTTTTTTACAACAATACTTAAAAATGCACACTTAAAAAATTATTTTTTATCATAAAATCAATGGATAATACTTTTTTAATGTCCAAAAGATATGTAAAATAATAAACTTTAATAACAAAAATGATAATCGGCTTAAATAGTGGGGTCATCGAGTAACAAAAACTCAGAGTCGCTAGTCGATACCTAAACCAATTCATATCATGTTCATACAATTTCTAATAAAAATATCTACACTTACACATGTTCATCTTTTAATAGAACAATAATCATCAAACTTACACATGTTCAACTTTTAACAATCATAATCATTATTATCAAATTATCTATGCACTTGAGTGAAGCTATATCAAATTCTATATCAAATTAGCAATAAACCTCATAAAAAAATTATTAGTGGGTGTTAGAAGGGTCTGACTTAATAATTAACAAGCTTGAGTCTTAGTGAACAAGCCTTACTTATAATGTCAAGATTTTGAGTTTTACTCAATAATATTTTAAAAGGAGGAATAACTTTAGTACTATTAATGAGGTTACAACTAGTAATAACTAAAAAATTTATCCACTTGTTAACATCACATTTTATTTGGGTATTTTTTTTAAAACCTTCAGTATTTTTAAAAGGGAATAAATTTTTTTAAATAAAATTTCTCTATTATTGTTGTCTTTTTGATTTCTAGAGAATGATGAAAAAAAATTATTACCCTCTTAAATAAATCCTTAAGTGTCTATTTTAGTAATTTTTTTAAAAAACAAGCCAAAGAAAAATGCTTTATCTTTTAAAAATAATTTTCTTAAGAGTCAAATTGTTTTTGTTTTAAGATTTTTGTGAAAAAAATTAAGAAACAAAAAAACAGTTTTCGAAAAAAAAAAGAGAAAAATAAAAAGAGTGAGAGGGAAAAAAAGATAGAAAATTGAAAAATAAAAAAGAAAAAAAAATTAAAATAAAAAATTCAACATAATGGCAGGTCTGTAATTAAGCACTAAACAAATAGACATAAACACAAATACCAACATAAGTTACATAACAACTTCAAGGTTATCTATCATCTTGTTGGTCGTTACATCGACAAGAGGGGGAGCAACATAGCAGCAGCGCCAAAAGAGAAAAACCCAGAATTCCTAGTCTCTCGACGATTCCCATTTCCAAATCCGCCGGAATCAGTCACCACTCGTTCATCTTCTTGTTTCAGTAAGCTTTTAGCGTGAGATTGACAGTTTCAGTTCTCAAAGATCTGCGTTTTCTGATTCTGTTACAGTTTCTAATACATTTTATGAATTTTTTTTTTCTTTTTCTTTATTCTTTCTTTATAATTCTTGTACCATGTTTTTGTCGTTAGGAATGTGCCTTGCTGCTACCGTTGCATCAATAATTTTTTGCCACTGTTATTTCTTGGTTGTAGTTAGGATGTGTTTATTTGAGTAATTGGGAAATTGGGAGGGGTGTGAAAAGATTTGACCTTGATTGTTCTAATTGTGCTAACCATTGTTACATAAATAGTGATGATTGGAGCACATACCCGCAGCAACGTGTGGTCATGGCACTGGTAAAGCAAGAAAAACTATAAAAATGCTGTCAACTACTGCTGCTGCTCAGCTTCCCAGTTGCTGTTACCTCATTCCCAACCATCTTAACTTCCATCATCCTGCCCAACAAGAAGAGAAAATTGACCACTCTATCGCTTGCCAGTGCAGATAGCCAAATCCCCATCAGAAACTTCTTAGGCCTAAATCTTCCTCAGACCCACAATTGCAGCAAAGGGAAAGAAGGCAATAATAGGACTACATACAATTCCAATTCAAATCAAAACCACAAACACCCTTTATTTTTGCAGTTCTCCCCCTTCATTGACACCAAAGACACCAATAATCAAAACCCGAAAGCCAGAAACCAAAGTGAACATCAAGTAGACGAACAAAGAGAATTCACGGACAACAACGAAGGGAGGGCACTTTTCACAGACATGTGGTGGGTAGACTTTGAAAGCAGCATTGGGCCAAAGAATCAACTTGGAGGGCATTCTATGTTCAACCATGGTGGTCTTGAAAGAACCGAAATTGGCACTGCCCCATATTTCCGTGCCTGATATAAGGTACATTGATTGGGCTGAGCTGCGTAGAAAGGGATTTAAGGGTGTTGTCTTTGACAAGGATAATACTATTACAGCATCTTACTCTTTGATGCCCTGGCCTCCTGTTGAGTCTTCATTGCAACGTTGCAAATCAGAGTTTGGTCCTGACGTTGCTGTATTTAGTAACTCTGCTGGTAATTCTTGCTTGAAGCGTTTCAAAAGTTTTGCCAATTTCATGGTAGTAGTTGTAGCTCACACTTTGTGTGTTTTCTGTTGTTTTATCGGTGTTGTGAATCAGGACTTCAAGAGTATGACCATGATTGTTCAAAAGCTAGGATGCTTGAGGGTGCAATTGGAATTAAAGTCATCAGGCACAGTGAGTGTTGCTTTTTCTTTTAAAGCTTTAATTCTGTAATGTTTCTTTTATCGTTAAAGCGCATATGTTATCTTCTGCTGTGTAATAATACGCTAGGAATGTGAAATATTCCCTAGGAAGAAAATGCCACTAGTAATGATGTTGATACCTGTATTTATGCTGTAGGGGTGAAGAAACCAGCTGGCACAGCTGAAGAAATTGAAAAGCATTTTGGTTGTGAATCTTCACAATTAATCATGGTAGATAAGTATTTCGTAGCATTCAATTTTTATTAGCTGCTTGTTTTGTAGTTTGATATGTTACATCATAAGCATTCTGTGGCAGGTAGGTGATCGGCCTTTTACTGACATTGTTTACGGCAATCGAAATGGGTTCCTAACTATTTTGACAGAGCCATTAAGTCTTGCTGAGGAGCCATTTATTGTTAAGCAGTTTCATTTTTCATCTTTATTTTCTCTTCTGGGTGCTTGAAGTGTTTCATGTGATTTCTTTCTTTCAATAAAATAAGGAATTTCATTAATAGAAGAGAGTGAGGAATCCAATTTGGCAGATCCTATAAGAAAAGAGAAAACAGAATAAATCAGAGAAAAATCATCAAGCATAAAAGCTTTTGCACCTCTTTTAAGAGACAATTAATGAAACTGGTAAAAAACTGGAAAAGCGTATTTCCACAAAGAGTGCAGAAAGATTATCTTGTTCCAAAGCATTTGAGAAGAAAATGCTCCTAAAAGATTCTAGTGTGAACTGAGTTACTGCTAATGTTACATATTCATACTTATCATATTTACGAATGTAATCATTAGTAGAGTTAGTGTTTATGGTCAGTTTTATTATCAGTTAAAGTCTTAAAGATATATTTATTTTATTTTAATGGATTTCCCCATCTTTTCTTGTTTCTAAATTCTGATGTTAGTAATCATTAATAGTTAAAGTCTTAAAGATATATTTATTTTATTTTAATGGATTTCCCCATCTTTTCTTGTTTCTAAATTCTGATGTTAGTAATCATTAATAATTATAGCTTACTCTACTGATCTCATTTTTATGAACATGTCACTCAGTGGTCTAACATTTTCTTTGATAATGGAAGGGGGAGTAATTAGTTCTGTCATTTGTCTAACTTGATACTTACTGTCCAAGGACCTGGAACTCCAGCTACATTCTCCTTTAATCCATTTCATCTATCCAAAAATGTCTTCAGGAGTGCATCCTACTCAAGTCTCATGACTTTTCAATAATTGAGCCAAGATGTTGGTGATGGTCACCCTCTAGCATTTGTCGGGCAGGCTTTCATCCCCTGTTCCTAAGCTAGTTTTCTCTTTTTTAATCTGAAAGTGGAAATCCTTAATGGCTAATGCACGATAATATTTCCACATTAGAGTTGACCTGGTTTTGATGTCACCAAGTGGTGATATAGTCTTCAGTAGGTGTGTCGCTAGGTATGTATGTGAGAAAGCTTGAGCTTCCAACACTAAAATGGGATAGCAATGGAATAGACAAGCACCTGTTAAGGTTGATGGTTGGTATGGTATTTTTTTTTTTTTGGTAATGAAAAAATAATTTAGGTTGAGGGGAGGCTCGCTCGTTCAGGGTCAGAGCAATGCCCTAAACTTATCGAGTGCTTAAACGGGTACTTACAGATGATCTTTCTAACGAGGGAACTCAATAATCGAACCCAAGTCATGCCTTGTTAGTATGGTATTTATGCATTCATGTGGCTTGGGATTAGTGTTATTCATATATGGCTGCCAAGGCCAGCAAGCCTCAAAACCGGCATTTTGTATGGCAAATGGCATGGTTGTGGAAAATTTTGAAATAATGTAAAATTTGTTAAATGTACCTATAAAAGATAAATATGAAGTATTGATACCTTATTCCATGAAAATTCATCACAAAACTAATATATAATTAAGCTAAAACCAAAAACCCTAGGGGGAAGAAGAAGAAAACATAATTTTGTGAGCAGCTCAAGAAGAAATTGTGGACAAGGACCAAAGAACTGAACTTGAAGTTGGAAGAAATGTAACTCGGTGATGCTTTCGGGATACTTGTATTGGTTTTAAGAAAGAAAAAACATTAGTAAAGTTCCCCTTTATGTAGACCCAAAGATACACCAATGTATATGAGTGTTTGTAGTTCAAGTTGTGACCAACTTGAGTGTTATCATCAACCATAACCATCTCTTCATCCTATTCCTCTCCATTTGCACCACCCCTTTGGTTTCTTTTATTTAAAAATTTAAGTCTTTTTACCACTTCGAATTCTCTGATAAGAATTGGTGAAAACAAAAAAATCACCAAATCACAGAATTGTAAGAATCGTATCGGTGATACAGAGTCGTACCAATTCGTGCGACACATACACAATTCAAAACCATTTACAATTTACCACATAATACAAATCGTTGGCTTGCCGAATTATATAGGACTGTTTGGAGGATAATATTAAAGGAACTTATGGAGATCAATGAAGTATTTGTGGTATCATGAGGCTTGGGGTTGAAACTTGAAAGTTTCGACTATGACAAAGCAGGGTACATGACCTCATTTGTCCTGGCACTCTGAATGGTAGGGAAGAAGTTATGTACAAATTTTAGAAGCATAAATCTAGAGACCGTTGAAAGGTGAATTAGGTTCTAGGACTTTCAGAATTACACAAAGGTGAAATTCCTGAGTGCAGAGCATCTTTTGGACTCTTATGTTGTGTGCATGTAGAAACTTTAGAATATATGTCTTTTTTTTATTTTTTCTCCCTCTTTATTGAAGAACATACATAGATTTTATGGGAATTTCATATACTTTTCTGTTCTTCTTTAAGGCTGGAATTTGTCTATGTTTATTTTCTTTTCCCTTCTCTTTAGGAACTTGTACAGATTTTAATGGAATGCCATAAATGACCGGGATAAATTTGCATTGGTCGTAAGGCTTTATTTTTGTAGAATAATTTACATTTGCACCTTAGAACATTAGTTTGTCAACTTTTTTTAGCAAATGCTTTAAAATTTTATTTGTGGTAATTTAGCTAATTTTAAATTGTCTTGAAATGGACAATAACTTGAGCCTGTGGGTCTCAAATAGGTTGTACCATATTATTTAGGCTACAATATTAGGGTTTATTGGATTTACATATCGGGAGTCAAAGAACTGTGAGAAAGTCTAGATATAGTGATATGAAGTTTTTAGGGTAAAATGAATTTTACACTCGTAAAGTTAAGTTGCTTTTCAAATTGGATACATGAACTTAAAATCGCTATACTAAATTCCCTTGACGTTTGAATTAAAATAAAATTGTTAACTTCTCTGTTAAACCAGACGAAATAAACTCGTGCATCTCGCGTGTTCATCTCCTCCCTGTAGGAACAAAATCTTCATTCTTTCTAGTCAGTTGGACATGTTGAGGAGAAAAAATGTCAATCTCTGAGGGATCAAATCATCAAATTGTCCTTTTGTAATAGAGTTTTGAGAATTTAAACTAGTGTTTCAAAACAGAGATTAGTTGCTTTGTTTATGGAGAAGAGCTTAGGAACTTATCTAGAAGCCCTAAAAATGCAAATTAGAGCTTACAAACTCTACTTAAAATAAGAATTATTAGTAAGAAATAAAAATAAATGAATAAACTTAAAATCAAGAGAACAAACTCATGTGCCTATATGGACTGATTTGGCAGCTAAAACCAATACCTTCTTTGTCAAAGGTGTCCTAGTTTAGGTTTCTAAATATGTTGTGCTTCTTAGTTCTTGACAGTAAGGTAAAAAAGCAAACAGTATCTCTAGCTGAAAGGTTCCCATTTCAGTGAAGTAGTATACTTGAACAGAATGTAAGATGCCAATTCATTAGATGGTTGATCATTTAAGAAATTCAGTAATAAGGCTGTACTAGCAGTAAGTTGAAATGCAGATTGTAAGAAATGCAGTAATGAGGCTGTACTACCAATTCATTAAATTAAATGTTTTCCTCTTTGATTTTTTTTCCTTATAGTCGGTTGGAATAACTCAAATATGTTTTCATGTAAGCATAGGTTTTTTCTTGGGTGGTGAGGGGTGGGGAGGGAGGACTGGGTTGATAGATAGCTTGTTTTACTTTCTATCAATGAAAGAATTTTCTTGATTTTAATTAATAACAATTTAATATATATAAGGAGTACAGGGCAGGACTGGGTTGATCCTAAACTTGCACCCAACCCGTCCCGCTAGGATAAACAATCCTAACCTGTCCCAAGCCCCACGGGTGCAGGTAGAAAACCTGTCCTGTACAGGGTGGGATGGATTAGGTACCCACGAAACGGGTTGAAATTACCATGCTTACTTTGCACTTCTTACTATTAGTGAAAGAATTTTCAAAGAACGTAAAATAATATATTTTATATTTATTACTTTACGTATTATTAGAATGATAAGGGCAATTTAAAAAAAAAATATAAAAAAAACCATTCTATCATGAGCATTTATTATTTTAAAACTATATACTTTGTCATTTGTCATCTTTAAGTTATTAGGAAGACAATTAGATAAATTTATTAGGAAGATATAGCATTTCTCATCTTTTAATGCTTATTAATGAAGTTGAATTTCACTTCAAAAATATAAAATTTACTTTCTTAATTGTTTTTATTAATGCTTATAACTTTTCACTTTTTTCTTTAAACAAAATTTAAATAAGAATTAAAAACTTTGTTTATTTACTGGTTCGATTTAAATAACATTCACTTTAAAAACATAAAATTTAATTTTTTAATTTTTTTTATTAATAGTTATAACTTCTAACTTTTCTCCATAAACAAAACTTAAATAAGAATTGAAAATTTTGTCTATTTCCTAGCCCAATTTAAATAACATTGATTCAATATCAGTGCCATCGAGTTCAGACATTAGAGTAATTTTATATATTATAATTTTTATTTATATTTATATATGTATATATTTACATTTACTTCTCATCAGTTACTACTATATAATAATTATTACTTTTTATCATAAAAATTTAAATATTTTAACGATTAACTATTAATTGCTATTAAAATATTCTCTCAAATCAACTATAGAAATAAATCATGATTTTAAAAATATATATAAGATTAACAGATTAATTAATGATACTTTATGAAATAATATTATTGTCACGATCCGAACTGAGAGTTTATGACCAGTGTATGATAAGGGCTTATTATAATCTCACCTAAGTCACACAAGTCTCAAACCTATAATTCAGAACAGATAATTTAAAACAGTTACTACAGGGTTCTCAAAAAATATTTGATAGGTGAATCTTAATTACCAACAATTTATTACAAATAAATTATCATAAAATGGTCTAATCGGTAACTAACATATAACAAACTAATATAGATCTTACTTGTAGAAATAATAGAATACTTCTAAGAGTGTTAGCATACAAGGTTTTCAAATCTAAACAAAATAAAACAAATGTTTATGCTTGTTCGCACGAATAGTGTGTAAGGCTCACCATAAACAATTAAAAACTGTCTCGATCACACTGGAGGTGCTGAACTATAAACAATCTCATTTTCCTTATTTGGAAGGATATAACAATGATTTGAGTGAGTTTACAACTCAACAGTTAATACCTACCACATTAGAATTGGGACAAGTGAGGGCATGAGTTTTTCATGAGTAATAACAAAAATAATTTCTAAAATAATAGATTACAAATAAAGATAAATAAAAATATTTGAGAAAAATATAACATGCATATACAATTCTTTCTAAAATATAACAGTTCTAAATCATAGTCATTATAATTTTTATTAAAAAATTTAATAAGACATTAAAGTTAATAAACAATTTCTAATAACAAATCTCAAACATTGAAAAAATTAATTAGGATAAAACCCAAACAGAATAATTTATCAAGCAGAACATGCAAAACAAACCAATCACATAGCTTACGGGTAAACTAACTAATCTGACAAGGTCAAGGCTTGAATTGAGCAAACCGAACAAATAATTCATGGGTAAACTAACTAATCTGACAAGCCAAAGGCTTGAACTAATGAGCATCACGCTTCAAATATATAACTAACCCATGTGAACTAATTTAACAAAGAGTTAGCATATCTTCTGTAGAGTCCAATCCTAGGTACACCAGTGCTAACATTTACGACTGTTAGACACAATGTTCTGACATGGTTTTCTCCCAAGAAAATAATTTATAAAAATATCATATTTTGTAAGAAAAAAATAAATTTTTCAAGTGAAAATAAAAATTCTAATTTATTAAAATCAATCTTCTTTAAAAGAGAATATTTTCTGACATTAGGAAACTCACTCAAAAATATTTTTCAGATGTACTTTCATAAACAACCAATGCCGATAATAATTATCAACGTAGTGTCAATCCATATTCTGAAACAATTGTCATTAATGGTCCAAAAATCATTATTTATAACAATGACCATGTTCTATTAGACAAAAGAGAATCCATTTCATCATTGATAACTTCTTTCCAAAAATATGAGTCAAGTGATGCTAAAACTTTTTGAAAAGAGATTGGATTATCATCGACTTTGTACACCAAATAATCAGGGCCAAAATCCTATTCAACTCTAGGTCTTTTACTTTTTCTAGGCTCAAAATTTATGTTTTCCTCTACAGACGAAGAAGTAGAAGAATTAGGTTCTAGCAATATTATTTTTTTAATTACTTGGCCCCTACTATTTTTAGATTTAAAAGGAAATTTATTTTCATGAAATATAGCATCATTTGATTCAAAAATAATGTTGCTATCAATATTAAAAAATCTACATGTTGGACTATTTAAGGTGTAACCAACAAATACACAACTAGAAGCTTTGGTACCTAACTTAGTTTTATTGGGGTCTAATATTTTCACATAAGTTAAACAACCCTAAACTCTAAAATAATTTAAGTTTGTTTATGTCCTTTCTAAATTTTATAAAGAGTTTTATTAGTTTCTTTATGAGGAACATGATTAAGCACTTAACATACAGTTTGTATAGCTTCACCCTAAAAAAAAGAAGACACACCAGCATCTAAAATCATAGAATTAACAAGGTTTATTTTTGCATTCAGCTACACCATTAGAAGCGGGAGAATTAGGAGGAGTAAGTTCATGTACTATTTCCAAATTTGTGATAAAAGCATTTAGTTCATTTGAATCATATTCTCTTCCTCTAT
Organism: Castanospermum australe; assembly: GCA_019955255.1. Taxonomy (NCBI): domain Eukaryota; kingdom Viridiplantae; phylum Streptophyta; class Magnoliopsida; order Fabales; family Fabaceae; genus Castanospermum; species Castanospermum australe. The sequence goes on from NSJW01000022.1 coordinate 584,987, forward strand.
CATTACAAACACATTTAATCTTTTCCCAAATTGATTCTCCATTTCATTCACAAAAATTTTAGTCCACTTTTATATTTCATCAAATATATATATATATATATATATATATATATATATATATATATACATAAGTAAACTTAAAACAATCATCAATAAATGTTACGAAATATCTATTACCACCACGTGTAAAAACACCATCAAATACACATTTATTAATGTGGATTAAATCTAACAATTCAGAATTTCTATTCACTTTCAAGTGTAGTCCTTTAGTAATTATTCGCATGTTACAAAAATCACATTTTTCAAAATCTTTATTCAAATTAGGAATTAATCCTAAATTAGTCATTCTTTGCACATATTTACTATTAATATGACATAAACGTTCATGGCAAAAATTAGTAGAAGAAAGCATTTATGAACAAAATAAAAGGCATTTTATTCATATCAACACTTAACTTGAACATATCATCACATGCATACCCTTTATCTACAAACATTCTGCCCTTAGTAATAACATACTGATCAGATTCTATAGTTTGTTTAAAACCCACTTTGTTAAGAAGAAAAGTAGACGTGATATTCTTTCTCATTTGGTGCATGTAAAGAATATTTTTTAGAGTTAAAACTCGGTCAAATGTGAAGTTTAATTCAACTTCACCTTCACCTAAAAGCTTAGTTGTGTAGGCATCACCAAGCATAATTTCTTTAGGATTCTCATAAGGAACAAATACTTTGAACCAATCTTTATCAAAACAAACATGCTAGTAGCACTAGAATTTGCCCACTAACCCTTAGATCCATCTTTGACTTCAGTTATCATGGCCACAAGTGGCTATTTAGTGGCATTAGCTTAAGGGTTTCCCTTATGACTTTGAAATCTACAAACTGTAGCAATATCCCATATTTGCCACATACAAAACATTAAGTTTTAGGTTTTTGGGTGGAATCAAAATTATTCCTTTTTTAGAAATTGCCCTTATTTTGATATGACCTTTTTGAATAACCTTTTTTTCATAAATTTCTTCTTGGGTTTAAGTTGGGCATTTTGTTTCAAATCAAGACCTTTGAGCACAGAGTCACTAGTCCCAAGAGCATATGCCTTTATTGTGGAACCACCATTTCCATTTCCATTCTGAGTCATAAGCAAGTCTTAACTTCTAGCCTCCTCCTCAACATGAATTCTTGTTACAAGACTTTCAAGGCTTCTCTCCTTTTACTTGTAAAATAGGGACTTTTGGAACTCCTTCCATGTTAGAGGTAGTTTGTCAACAAGGGCAGCTACAATAAGGTTGTCTTATATAGTAATGCCTTTCGATGTCACTTCATGTGTAAGCATATGGACCTCCTGATCCAGTTTGCTCCACTATAGAACAATTGTCCATCATTTAATAGCAAAAAAATCTGCTTACATCATACTTCTTCACACTAATCTCCTCAGTGTCATATTTTTTCTACAATGTCTTCCAAATCCTTTTTGCAGTCGAGTAAGTTTTTTCATAATAATCATAGAATTCATTGCATAAGTAATTAAGCAAATAATATCGACAATTATATTTATCATTCTGCCATTTGTTTACTTTTGCCTTATGCTCTTTTTTTTTTCTCATCATTCATGCTTTCAAAAGGTGTCTTTTTATGATCGAAATCTGTTGGCACATAAGTAACTTTTAATAAATTGAGATAGAAAATAACTTTCCCTTTTCACTTATTGAAATGGACACCCTTGAATCGAAATGGCTTATTGAGGTCTCCAACTCTAGTATCACTTTTCACTTCACAAATAGGCTCCATTTTTTAAAATAAGAGTTGGATTGTCCTAAAATTGTTGTTCTAGAACCTACAAAATGAGAGAAAAAAGAACAAGAGACAATGTGAATATGAAAAAACATTTATGTGTGGGGCGAAGATAGGGCACAGATATCTCACTTTCTTTAAGACAATCTACGTAACCCACAGGATCCCCAAGAGTACCTTGGTGCAGAGAGCTGTTGATGCGTTGCCCCTATGATACAACAACTCAGCACTCCCTACCAACTTCCCATGCACGTGTGAGTACTTGATCTTTTGCTTATCTACTTTGAATATGATTAAGAGCTAATTATATACTCTTAAGTATAATTTTATTCAATATGGGACTTGTAACTCCAATACTATCCCATTACTCCAATTTTTCAAATTCAATCTTTATATCTTTTTATTAAAAATACCTAACAGCATCCCATGGCTGCACACAGCACACAGTGCTGCCATGCATCACAACTTATGTTTTTGGCTCCCTGTCACACTGACCTTCACAGCGTGCACACACCTTTGCACTCTCCACTCTCATGCACGCCACTCCACATGCACATGAACTCTCTCACATTTTTCATTTTTTAGTTTTTTTAATTCTATTCATATTTTATTCAATTTCTTATGATATGGTGTTATCCTAAATTTGTGTTTCTTCAGTTTTCTGCTTGTTAATGTGTTTATTTTGAGTTAGTAAGTTTGGGATTAATTGATTAAATATGTATTAGTTTGGGTTATGTTCTCATAAAATTTAATTGGCTGTAGTGGGTTAAGACCATAATTAAATTTGACTTAAGGTTTTAATGAGTTAAGAATTGTTTTTAGGTTTTTGTTAATGGGCCAAAATAAAAAGTGAATAAAAAATGAAATAAAAAATGAGTGATAATAATAATAAAATAAAATAAATAATCATAAATAAATAATAATAAATGTAATTAAATAATTAATCTGAGTCATCCAAGTTGTAACAACTCTATTGATTTAGAAAATATTCTAATTGAGGCCCTGTAATCATGACAACACTTCAGTCCTGAAATTAAATTAGAAATCACTTCAAAACTTTTTAATCATTAATTTAAAATCTTTAATCAATTAAGAATGACATTGTCGTGATGATTCTTTTATCCTGAAATAATTTAGGATCACTAGTGGTCAATGTTATTGTGACAACTCTGACTCAAAGGTGATATAATTTTTTTTATTAATTATTAACCATGTATTAGAATTCATTAATTTAAAATCAATTAAGGATGATGTTGTCGTGATAACTCTTCTATTCTGAAAATATTTTAGGATCATTAATAGTCATTACTATCATGATGACTCTTTGACTCGAAGGTGTTAGATATTTTTATTTAATTATTAATCATTTGTTAAAAAGATCATAAATCTTAATTAATCCTTAATCAATTAGGGACGATGTTGTTGTGACGACTATTCCATCTCGAAAATAATTACAACCACCAATTATCAACATAGATGTGAAGTCTCTTTGATTCATGTGTGATATAAGCATCAATCTTTTTCTTTTAAAAAAACAATGAACCAACCAATCATTGTTTCTTAATTAATCAAGTATCCTTATCATTTTTATTAATCAATCCTCATAGATCATTTTTGTTTAATCAACATCATCAAAGCATATTCAATTTAATCAATACAAAAATTATTTTTTTATTTAATCAATCCTTAATTTTTAATTAAAATCCAACAACACAAACATTTTCTACAAAATCTACATGACTTTGACTTCCCATTGTACGTGGGGATACATAGCATGAAGGCAAGATAGAATTATAAATATTTTTATTTAATCTTTTTTTTATCCTTACTTACTATTTTTTTTTTTGCTTTTAGGGTAAATTAAATACATTTTTGAGGTCATAATCATTTTTGCACAATTAGTTTTCGGGTAGCCGTCTTAGGATGGATGTATCAGAAGTGCGATAGGATTAAATTTTTGCCCTTTCCTGTGCATAACTAGACTCCCAAATCTAATCTCGTATTTAAAGTTTAATTTCCCAGTGAAAAGGGTTTTTCTAATTATTTTTTCATTAAAATAAAAATTGGCGGTGACTCTTAAAATTTTTATAAATTTAGTAGTCTCTCATCCCAGCTCCTTTCAGATACATTGTGACAATAATAAATTTTATCCACTCTTATTTTTAAATTTGTGAGTTTTAAAATTTAATTTCAAATATTGAATATCCGTGGATATGTGAGCAGCACTTGAGAGAGGTGTTACAGCTATTGATAGAGCATAAACTCTTTATGAATAGGAAGAAATGCAGCTTTGGACAGTTAGAATTGGAGTATATGGGTCATGTCATCTCAGCTACAGAAGTTGCAACAGACCCTAAGAAGGTGGAAGTTATGCTACAATGGCCTACACCAATGGATGTTAGAAGTCTGAAGGGATTCTTGGGTTGAGAGGGTATTATCAAAAATTTGTCAAGGGATATGATACAATAGCTAGACCCTTAACACAATAGGAAGGAAGATGCATTTGATTGGGGACCTAAGGCTTTGTAGGCTTTTGAGTCACTTAAGGCTACCATGATATCCCTTCTAGTCTTGGTTGTTCCTAATTTTAGGAAAACATTTGCTATAGAAACGGATGCTTTGGGTAAAGGCTTAGGAGCATTACTCATGCAGGAAGGAAGACCGGTGGCATATATTAGCCAAGCACTCTCTAAAAAAGCCCAAACCAAATCAATTTATGAATGTGAGCTGATGGCCATTATCTTTGCTATAAAGAAATGGAAACATTACTTAATAGGGAAGCATTTTAAGATACATACAAATCAGATAAGCTTGAAATATTTGATAGAACAAAGATTATTGGGGGAAGAACAACAAAAATGGACTTCCAAATTGTTGGGGTTTGATTTTGAGATAATCAATAAACCAAGCTCTCCCTAGGAGGGGAAATTTTGCTGCCCTCACTACAGTTCAGTGTTCTGATTTAGACAACTTAGAAGAGGAACCGCAGGCTAATGACAAATTAAGGGGTATTATGCAAGACTTAGTACTTGTGGCAAATTCGCATCCAACCTATCAAATTAAAGGGGGACAACTCTTCTACAAGAATAAACTAGTAATGCGACGCTCCTCAACCAAAATTCCTCTCATTCTGAATCAATCTCATAGCTCTCCCATGGCAGGACATTCGGGTTTCTTTAGGACATACAAGAAGATATCAAGTTTGTTGTATTAGGAAGTGATGAAAGTAGATATTCAAAGGTTTATTGTTGGTTATGAGATCTACTAGAGGAACAAGTACCAAAACCTCTCACCCTACAGGTCTTTTGCAACCTTACCTATTCCTACTTAAGTCTGGACTAACATCTTAATAGATTTTGTTGGAAGATGTCTGGATACGATCTTAATGGTAGTGGATAGACTCACAAAATACGCCCAACTCATTGGGCTTTGTCACCCCTATACAACCAAGGATGTAGCAAATGTTTTCATCCAATAAGTGGTGCGGTTGCATGGATTTCCATCATCCATAGTTTCAAACTGTAATAGGGTATTTATCAGTCAGTTTTAGGCTAAAATTGATGTGTCCCACATTGGTTAGGCAGGTTGGTCTTGAGTGTTATATATACGAGTTCGCAAACCTCCCCTTACGAGCTAGCTTTTGAAGTGGAGTTAGGCGGGTTCATATTATTTGGTATCAGAGCCATACTTGCGCTGGTCAGTGGGTCCATGCACTAGTTCTCTGCACAAGGGCGTGTAGTCTAAAGGGGTCGGGCATGATGTGTCCCACATTGGTTAGGCAGGTTGGTATTGGGTGTTATATATATGAGTTCACAAACCTCCCCTTACAAGCTAGCTTTTGAGGTGAAGTTAGGCGGGTTCATATCAGAAATATTCAAGCAGTTTGGTACTAAATTCAAGCTGAGTTTAGCATACTATTCTCAAATAGATGGTCAAACAGAAGTGGTGAATAGATACTTAGAAGCCTACTTAAGGTGTTTGATTAGCATTAAGCCGAAGCAGTGGCCTAAATGACAAAGTTGGGCGGAGTATTGGTACAATACCATTTACAATTGTTCTACCAAATAGACACCCTTCAAGGCTCTCTATGGAAAGGATCCTCCAATTCTAATAAAGGGAAGTGAAGGTTCTTCATCAGTTGAAAAGGTGAACAAGTTGTTATCTGAGAGAAATCGCATTCTAGATGAGTTGAAGGAAAACTTGGCGAAGGCTCAATAAAATGAAAGTTCAGGTGGACAAGAAGACAAGATTAGTGGTTTATCAGCTTGGAGATTTTGTCTATTTAAAGGTCCACCCTTATAAATTGAAATCTATAGCTAACAAGAGGAATGTGAAGCTCAATCCCAGATATTATGGTCCCTATGAGATCATAGAAAAAATAAGAGGTAGCTTATAAACCCAAGCTTCCAAAGGATGCTCGCATCCATCCAGTTTTCCATGTATCCCTCCTAAAGAAGTTAATTAATAGCAGTACCTACCATGTCTCAGCCTTTGCCACCTATGCTGTCCAAGGATTCAAACTCCAACCTGCAGAGGTCTTGAATGGTAGAACCAGATGGCAGTGTAGAAGTCATCATTAAGTGGCGATAACTTCCAGATTTTGAAAGCACTTAGGAGTTAATGTCAACCATTCAAGAGCACTTCCCAGAATTACACCTTAAGGACAAGTTGAAACTCATGGGGGGCAGCATTGTTCGCAAACCCTTTAACTCATGTATTTCAGTGGAAGAACAAGAAAGAGAGCAAGGGAGTGGCTACAGCATATGTGGATAGTAGTGGGGACCAGGGAATTTCCCATAACTAACTTCACAAGTGTGAGAGGGGGAATGGAGAGACAGAAAATATGATGTCAGGAAATGATTATATGTATCATGGAAGGAGAGAGGAGGGTAGGAAAGGATTGGGAAAAAGGTTGGAGAGTCCAGACCTATCGAAAGTTTAGGGGTGCTATTTCTTTTTTTGTTCTGTGAGAGAAACTCTTATGTATATGCTACTGCTACTGGTATCACACTAATATCAGCTGCAAATTTTCCTTAATATTACTAGTTTCTCCATTTTTGTTTTGTTTTTCTTATTCTCTGGTCCAATTCTAACAATTTACCTCATGGGCAACTTTGCAATAACAACCATCACACTCATGATTCATCTAATGAAGAAAAAAATTGATTATGATAAAGAATGATAGTTCAAAATTTTTTGTTGCATTCAATCAAATGAAGAAGTGTGGAAGCAACATTTAGAAGAAATGCTAAATCTATAGAATCATCTTGGAGAGTGATAATTTCATATATATATATATATATATATCTTTCTGATTTTGAAAACTCATTTTCATTGAAGTAGGATGTTGACGTTTCACTTCTACCATACGAAGGCAGTTTAGATCACCAAATGATTAATTTTACCAAAGAAAGGTCCCTTACAATTTGCAAAGTGTAGACTTTCATGTATGTCATCAGTTATTTGTATACAATTCATGGAGAAATAATGCATAAATAGTAAATGTTTTTTGGACATAACTCGAGTGATTGAACTATGAAGAAATTTGAATAGAAATCATAGTTAAAATAATTTTCATCTATAGCAAGGCATTTTAATATATTAATAGAAAATAATGAAATTCTAACCTCAGAATAGTAGAGTATCTTCTTTTGTGACCAAATCAACACACAGTAGGTGCTGGAGACCAAATCAACAAGCAGTTAAACCTTGCAGAAGACCAACACATAACAGAGGAGTAGTGGATCAAAATAGGTGTACCAGAGACAGGGCGGTGCACCGAAGCCACGTTCGTTGCTGTCATCGCTGTCATTGCCAAAACAGATGTAAGCTGGTGATGAAGGGTTATCGTTGCTGATGTGGAAGGGTATCAAAATAGAGGTGCACTGGAGATTGGGTGGTGTGTGCCGGAGCCGTGGTCATTGTCATTGTCGTCGAAACAGAGGAGGTGTGCCAATGGTGATGGATTATCACTGCTGTAAGAGAAAGACATTAAAACAAAGGTGGACCAGTGGTGAGACAAGCTAGTGCGCTGCCATCACAGAACCGCAATCATCGCCACAAAGGGGGGTAGCTGTCATTGCTCGCTGCCGATGGCTAGGGTTAACGTTGGTTATCCTGCTCTCGCTGCTGAAAGCTCTTGATAAATGAGTTTTTGGGCATTTTCTTTATTTACAGTGAAAGAATTTGCTAGGGATTGGTGATGGAATTCCTTAGCTAAATCTCTATCTAATCTTTAAATTTCATTTGCTACATAAATTCCCAAGCTAATTTATTTAAGTTCAAAATTTATTTTAACTACAGAATATCCGTAGTTATTCTTTAACTATTCCCTAATTAATTTTCCAATCAACCTTTCTTGTCCATTTTTGTTCTCTTAGCTAGGAAATATTTTCCATGGCAAATTTGTAGCTAATTTGCTATGGATTTGTTGCAGAAAAATTTCATAACGAAATTCCATAGCAAATCTCACATTTTTCTCATAATGGATGGCTTTAAATGTGGATGGTGGTGGCAATGGCGGTGAACACAGTATGCAAAACCATCAAGAGAGGGAAAAAATTTTCAGAGCATTTGATTTGGGGAGACGAAGGGGAGAAAAAAATTTAGGACCAAATTTGGGAAGAGATTTTAAGAGAAACTTTTAGAGCAAATTTTGGAAGAAATTTTTAGGGCGGCAGATTGAGGGGACAATTTTGAGAGAAATTATGGAGACATTAAGACTGCCATGGACATTGATGGCATGGGTTCTGCCTTACGTTTAGTTGAGGGAAATTATGCCAAACAGCTTTACATGAAGGTTGGCAGATGGAAAAACTCCACAGCGTTGATGCAGGAATGCCTAGAACCCTGAAGAAAATTCAAACAGTTGCCAAAGGGGTTAAAGTAAAAGACATTTGTAATACGGTGGAGTTCTTGATGAAAAAGCTTCAGGTTCTGACATAATACCCACAAGATATATCTACTTGCTATTGTGCCAGTCTTGGCCTCAGCCATATGTAGACAAATTAGAGGACTTTGATGTTTGGAGGAATGCTACTTCCATCTTAGCGGCAGCTATTTACCTGGTGATGCAACTCTCCAACAAGAAAATGAACCTTCGAGGTATGATTTTCCTGCGTCTTCATTGAACACGCAGTTATATATATCAATTCTGAAGATTTTGAAAATGCATTTCATAGACCCCACGAGAATCTGCCATTGATTGTTGCATCGCATATATTCATTAATAATATTCAGTAATCAATAATCAAGTTTATTAAAATATTCGCATAGACTAAAGTCAAAAAATAATATTCAGTAATCAAGTTTCTTTCTTCACAAGAATAATGTATAAATTCTATTAAAATATGAATATTAATATACAAGCATGCGGACGTATTTAGTCCATAAAATAATCTAATATCATAAAATATTAATAAATTATATTAAAAGAAGTTAACTATGAATATTAATATAAAGGTACATATAAAAATATGCATAAATTATATTTATAAATAATTATAAATATTGATGTGCAAGTTGCGCAATGGGCTAGTAATATATTAACTTTGAAACATGTTAGCATTTTTTAATTTCCAATCATTTAATACATTAGGTCATCAAAATTTTGCCACATCAACAATTTTTTTGTAATTCCTGCATCCTAATTCAAGTTTCAAATAGTTTTGGACATTTGATTGTGTTTGGAATCATTAAAAATAGAATAGAAATGATTTGATTTAAAGATCAATTCTTATGTTTGGAATTCCCTATAAAAATAAGATTGGATTTTATTTGCAATTTAAGTTTTGTGATGGAACACTTCAAAGATAATTGAAATTCATTTTGTTTTAGTAATTCACTTTATTATACTTACTTATATTAAATAAGTGAATAATTTAATAAAAGTAAAATTATCAATTGAACTAAACTAAAATCAAACCCACCATGTAATGTAAATAGCTGCTGATAAGATCGATGTAGAATTCCTCCAATGGTAATGCTTGGCATGTATGTTTTGGTTCCAACGGTATAAAATCTTCTTAAGCCCTCTTCTTGCAGAAGTCTACTAGTGGCTTTAGGGTAAGGGTAGGGGGAAGGAGAGTTGTTAGTGGTGGAGGATGCAGACGCATTGGATGACTAAAAATGGGTGTGACGTTAGCTATTAAAAGCTCTGTGCTATGTAAAGGTTTGAATGAAAGGCCTGGTGAACTCAACTAAAGTCACTGCTATAAATGATTATTATTATATGGAAAAGATAGTTACAATGATAAGAAATACAATAACTATAAGATAAGATAATAATGATTAAAGATAGAACTAGATGGAAAATAATCTAAATATTAGGATAAGATATGTTTGGAGATGGTAAATTGCATCAACCCACTCCAACCTGCCACAGATTAGGTGAAAATGGGGTGAGATGAGTTTGACCCTTTTTCACTTTGTGAGTTAAAAAAATCAACACACCCTATTTTATGGTGGATTTGCGGATCAACCCTCATAAAATAAAAAAAATTAAAAAAATAATAAGTTGACCAGTCAACTTGCCTAAAATTAAATAAAAAAGTTAATAAAATGATAGGTTAGTTAGTCAACCCAGTTAAAAATTAAATAATAATAATAATAATAATAATAATAATAATCAAAGGTATGGGTTTGGAGGGCTGACTCGCATAGATTGACCCATTAATTAATTAACAATAATAAAAAGAATTTTTTTAAAATATTTAATTTGGCATGATGAGTCAACCTGCAAAAAAATTCTCTTGAAACATGAAATATTTCTATGAAAAGTCATTAGATCTTAAAAACAAAATAGATATATATGCCATATTCATGTTGAAAGACTAAACAGGATTTCCATACTATACAATCACAATCATTAAAAGATACTAATCATTGATTTAGAAAAAAAAAATGACCTATAGGGATAAAAGAAAAGTAAAAAATGACACATGAAAAAATAATTTAAATAATTATTATTTTCTCATCAATAATTAATTATTTAAATTTTATTATATAAATATACTATGCATTTTAAATAACTGAATTACATTTATAAAAACATAAAAATAGTTCACCATGCTAAAAATTCAAATGAATTGTGTAACTTAATAAAAAAAAATATATTATAGGCAATTGAATACTCCATAAATTCAAACATGAATTAAATGAGCGGAAGTGAAACAATATTGTCATTCAACTTATTACATAATTCTCATCTAAGTATTATGGATGGTGCATAATTTTTAATTCTTCTCTAGTATGCCTCTTTAAATGTGCTATAAACATATTTTAATTACATGCATAATTGACTAAATATGTATTACCTTAAGTACCACTTCCTCTCATAGACTTGTTCTATTATTAGCATTCTTTGCATTAAGGAGTTGGAATTAATTGTTGAATGCATTAGAAAATTGTTTGTATGACACTATCCACCAAGAAACAAAATAATCAAGTTTAGGTTGTTAGGAAGTCAAATGGCATACATGTGTCCCACAATGCAAAGGGAAAGCAAGAAATTGAGTTCAAAATTTTTACTAACCAACAACTTTTGGTGTAACACCCTATCTTATAAGTACAATGTTACTAACTCTTCTATATAGAGACTTAACTTGGTTATTAATTCATTATATGATAGATTATATGGTTAAACTAAGGAATTGATGAAACTTTACTATTTGTTTCTAAGTTATTAACAACTTTCATTTCTATCCTTGTTTGATGTTTAGGTCATACATTAATAAATTTCTAACCATCTTAAATTTGGTTCAAACTGATATGGCAAAAGTTATAGTTTTCTGCCCTGCAACCGCTTAAGTGCCAGCTTTTCACTGTTTAAGCACCTAAAGTGCAAAAAATTACCAATTTCAGACATCTCACTGCGTAGACGCCTAAAGACTGTCGCTTAAGCGCTCACTACCCAATAAGGCCACTACCTAGGTGCCCAAGAGCTGGCACATAGGAACCTACATGGCCGAATACTGCTTTCATTTTTCGTGTGTTTTGTGGTATTGGATGCTTATCATACTTCTTATTAACCTTAGGTAACATACAACTATACATATTTAGCTAGGTTTTAGTGAAGTTAAGCATCTCTAAATATCATTTGATTTATCACTAATTTAATGAGAAAAAGAACACATTATTCACATCAAACCATATCAATCTTTATATTAAACGTAAAAGGCTAGATTTTAACATTAAGTATCACCTATAAACTACTTTACAATCAAAAGGAAGGAGCTTGCTTTATATAACTGTACGAATACTTTCATAAATTCTTTAACTTGAATAATTACAATAAGACTTTAACCCTGTTCATCCAAGGTAACAACATGGAAATCTAAAGACCAAGCACACTTAACCTAGATTGAAATATTCCATCCACATGATGTCAAAGTCAATCAAAAAAGGCATCTTGAATTATATAATCTAAAAACATTACCAAAAAGGAGTGAGACATAAAATCTCAGTAGGCAATAAGAACAATTTCTAGTTCAAAAATAGGTAATGTTCTTAACAATACTATGTACAAAAAATGACTTCTCCTTTTATAAATTTCACTTTTATTCAATAAATTCTTTTCTCTTAAATGTTGTATTACCAATATTCTCTTTTTATTTTTGAGACTTTACACCATGATTCAAAACCTTTACCATTATGGAAAAGAGCTCTTTCCAATACAAGGGCATCCCTCTGCCATAGTCGCTACCTCAAATGAAAATCATGCAGGATCACCTCCTTACCTCTGAGGATTATTTCCAAACTTGTGAGATTACCTCCTTTGCTTGAGGATTATTTCTCAAAATATTTCTAGATCATCTCCCTAGGAGGGTCATCTCTAACTTATTGGTAATAAAACATCGTTCTTTCATAACCCATTGCCAAATTCATATTTTTCCATGGTCTTTCAAAAACATAACATCAAGTTTAAAAATAAGAGCATAAGCTTAAGTTCATCTTTAAATCATAAGAATGATAATAACTTCAAAATTCATGGAAAGGTATAATGCTCAAAAATACATTAAAATAGCATAATCAAGAATCATTGAACAAGAAATGAGAGGAGAAGTGTTGTTACTCCCAACCTCTTAAACTTCAAACTTCAAATCTTCTTCCACACATGCACCTAGCTATATTTCTCTCACAAGAGTTTCTCCTTTTTGTTAGCTATCTCTCTCTTACTAGGGTTTCTTCTCTTTGTTTTGGTGTGAGTGAAAGAAGAGCTTCAAGGTGTATTTATAAGCTAAGGCGTGTGACTTGCTTGGAGAAGGGGGAAAAAGAATCTTTCTTGGCTTTTTCCTTTGGCCAATGAGGACTTAGCCAAGTGTCTCTCTTAATGATGGTCATATTTTATTTTGGTCCAATCAAAAACTTCTCAGTAGCTTCCTTATCTTGTGTGGGACATGATCTTGGCTTGGGGAATGGATTCTCCTTAGTCAATTAGACCATGTGGTCTTTCTAATTAATAATAGCTTTTATGTTAGTCAATAGAATTTAACCAAGTGGCTTTTCTATCAAGATGAAATGATTACTTAGCTACTTAAAGTAACAAAGTTAATCTAATTTTGTTACTTTAACTAAGTTTCTTCCTTGACTTAGGGTGGACTTGGTTACTCTCTAACTATTTTCTCTGATTTCCAAGTAGATATCTTTCTTCCTAGTTTGTCTAACCATGATTACTCCTCATTAATGCTAGATAAGGTCCTGACTTGGGGGTTACTTAGGAGACTTTTCCTCCTTAAGGAGCTTTCACGTGAGCTTCTATGCTATCCAAGAGTATGTTTGTCTTGTGTTTACAGTAGTTTCTTTTCTTATATTTTTGTCTTTTACTCATAAATGTATATCTAGCTTGTCTAGGTTATCTTGCAAGACTTCCTTATCTCCTAAGGCCATTACATGTACACTTCCTAACTTTTTGAAGATAGCCATTAAGTCATACCTCATTAATGCATGAGCTCTTTTGCTAGAAATTTCCTAATTTGTTGTGGGCAAGAAACCTTGCTCCTTCTTGATATCTCATGTGAGCTTCCTTAAGAGATAGAATTTTGTCTTTTTCTTCATTATTGCATAGGCAATATTCTTAGAGATATACTAGTTTTAGTTAAACAAGCTACCTACCTTCCTTCCTTCAAGCTTTTCTTTTTGTCTTTTTCTACATAAATTCATGGAAATCATCCTAGGAATTTTCTTTGGTACAACCCTCCTTTTCCTCTCTTGTTCCTTCATGTAATTTAGCCTTCAAGACTGAAGTCTTTGGCTTTTGTTCATAAATGCATGAAGAATTATTCTAGGAATATCCTAGTTTCAAGTGAACAAGAAATCTTCACCTTCTTCCTAGCAAGTTATGTGGACTTCTACCTAAATAGTTTGTCTTTTTCCTTGTTTGCTTCTTGGACTAAGTTTTGGTCATTGGGCTTAACTAGGGCTTAGTGGACTTGGATTCTTATTAGGCTTAGACCTAGCTATGGCCATGTGCTTAGGTTGTTGGGTTTTTGGCCTTGTGCCATTCTAACTTAGTGGCTAGGTTATCATATTTGCCTAATTAGAATCCTAGACTTCTTGGACTTTGAGTTTTTGGACCCATTCTCTAAGCCTTAAACCATTTGGGTTTGTTCAGGTTCTCTCTTAGTTCTAAAGCATTTTATAGGGCTTGAACCCTTTTTCAATTTTTAATGGACTTTCATAACAAAAATATATCCATTTTATTTTAGGGGGATCTTACAATCGGTTCACGAGGAATCGAAATAATGTAGATTATCTGTTAATCAATGGGTCAACAAATACCAGCTTACAATAGGAAAAGTTCAAAAACACAAATATATACTACTCTAATTAGACATATAAATAGTAAACGCCAAGCACATTCAGTAAATAACTTGAGCTCATCCTTTGCTCCATGAATATTTTCCAATAAAAAAATTTCTCTAATTTTTTATTAAAAAATATTCACTTTTGAAATGTACTTCTTTTAATAAGTAATTTTTTGTAATCATTAATTACTGAACTATTTTAAAGTTTGAAAATTTTGATTGACAATATTAAAATAAAAAATTTTAGATATCATTTCAAAATCTTATTTTTCATGAATAGAAGTTGAATACTAGAAGTTTATTTTGAATGCATGCCTGGTAGTCCTATAAGATTCATTGTTTTGAAATATTTTAAATTGAGTGATCTCATAAACCTTTCCTTCCTTCCCAAGCCCAATTAAGTGTACTATACAA